>WPIO01000158.1:497500-615000 GCA_009760855.2 Cristatella mucedo
CGGCAGTCATGGAAATTCCCGAAGAGAGACTGACCATAAAAGTAAGTTGACGAGGCAGCAAAATTACAGAGCTGCAGGCGACGCTAATCTTAACTAAGCGGCGAGCTCTTGTAATCCCTCCCGTAGGCAATCACAAATTGACCTGATAAAATTCTTTCATTCTTGAATGAATAAATCATGCGATGCAATGACTCATCGAGAAAGAGCAAACTCAGCACTGTGCTTTAGCAGAAGCTGGTTAGTGCCCTCCGCCTATCTATGAATAAAAATAGAGCGGATTGTGGCAGGGTGCATGAAATTGAATAAGAATTTCATATGGTTATAAGTGCATCACGATAAAAAAAAGTCACAGAAAGACAGCTGGAAGTGCACACAACGAAAAAGCACAAACTAGGGCTTTAGTCACGATCGTGTACAGGGGGACTGAGAATTTCACTCCCGATATCGCATTTAAGTAAGTCGGGTAGGCGCTTTGCCTTGAACGCTCGCATACTGCCTCTATCAGAATAATTCCACATCAGCGCCGCCACGGGTAGTACTTGCGAGGACAAAGACGTATCGGTTCGTAAAGCGTGAATAAGGATTGCGGTGCAGTTGTGGCAATTGTGGTGTGCGGCTTCCGCATCCAGACACAAATATGTCGCAAAACACAGCACTTTTACTGGTGCTAGTCTCTCAGCTGACGCGCAACGAATACTGGCAACGCCTGAACCTTGTATCACGGCTAGCGACTTGTTGATTCTGCACCAATGCACGCGGGTATGCCGACGGAGTATGGCAGCGAAGCGACAAATAACGCCATAAATTAACGCAGCAATTCCATGTCCACAACGGAGCTAAGTCTCTTTGACAGCAACGGGTGGTTACAACAGTTACAGGCGTTCAACAGCGGTCCTTACGTGCACCAACGGCTTCGAGGCCCACGTACAGTAGTAACTCAATCAGCTCGAATGCCATTGCCGACACGGGAAGCACAGCTAACCACCGATTGCATGGAACCGGCTTTTATGTGGCCTCAGATTATCGCATAACCAATTCTAGCCGTTACAATTCAGGAACCGCGAATAATGAATATCGTTGATGGTCCGGCTGATTTAGCTAGCCGCGAACGAAAAGTGACAATCAGCTTTCAGTGGTTGCAGCTTCGCTAAGACGACCCGGAGACTCTTCTGCGACATTAAAAATGCAAACGGCATTAGTGTTGAGATAATGCTGCAGTTCCAAGCAGTCCTCGGCCGGCTGCCAAAGAATTGCTCATCGGATCTCCCCCCCCCCCCCACACACCCATCGCCCAGATCGAGTCCACTCAGCGAGTGCCATTGATCTTTTTATTAGCCTCGTTCGTTGTCTACCGCACCCGTCCGCCGGATGTTGTAACTGGTCCGCTGTAGGTCGGACCATGGGGAAGCTGTATTTAGCGCTTGCTCTGGTATGGGCGGCGTCATTGAGCGGAGGTACGACTTTTCTTGTGCTCACTTGCAACCTGCGCTATCCCAGTCGTCGGTTGCGGTTTTCTCAGTCAGCTCCCTAAATAGGTCATTCGATAGTACCCACCCTGCGTCGCATTTTAGCAGCTTGTCCCTAGGGTACTGCCAAACCTCCTTGTCGGAAGAGGTGCTGCGTATGTAAATTTCCTCACGCACATTTGGAAAGATGCATTCTTATTGTTGTATCGCCGCTGTTGAAGCCTTTGCGTCAGTAGGCGTTCGGATGGCGCCGCTTTCCCCGTTAAGTCTGGAGCCGAACGAAATTCTTCATTGTGTTGGTGATCATCTCGACTGGATCTGTTGAAATTGGTACTTCTTCATGATTCGTCTACCCGAGTATGCTCTGCCACACTCAGGAAATGATGCCTAGCGTGCTGCTGTTATCAAATGGAACTCCCGTTGCCGCCCCACGCTTCGTCGAGAAGCTGCCTTTAGAAGCCCCACCTCGCATCGCCTCTTTCAGTCGGATGAGCCACCTGTAATGCTGAAGACACTAGGTGGACAGGACTTCTAAGAGGTCCTGTGCATTTGCTAATGCCGTTTGTTGTGCAACGCTTGTACGTTGTGTGGGATCTCTTTCCCTCAATGCATTCCGACCGGGTAAGATTTCACCGGTAGCCTGAGTAGCGTTTCTTACTGACACAAGTCCCTCCTCACCCCCTCTCGTTCGACCTCTGCTGCGCACTCTCTCTGTCTCTGTCTCTGTCTCTCTCTCTCTCTCTCTCTCTCTCTCTCTCTCTCTCTCTCTCTCTCTCTCTCTCTCTCTCTCTCTCTCTCTCTGTCTCTCTGTCTCTCTCTGTCTCTCTGTCTCTCTGTCTCTCTGTCTCTCTCTCTCTCTCTCTCTCTCTCTCTCTCTCTCTCTCTCTCTCTCTCTCTCTCTCTCTCTCTCTCTCTCTCTCTCTCTCTCTCTCTCTCTCTCTCTCTCTCTGTCTGTCTGTCTGTCTGTCTCTCTCTGTCTCTCTCTCTCACCCACACTACCCTGGTTCTTCTAGTCATTGGCTCACTGTCTTAATAACAATAATACATTTGTGTTGCGTCCTCAGAGAACTAAACCTCGTGCTAGACACTTGACATGTGCTTCAAAGGAAGCATGTCAATATGGTCTGTGATGATATCCTCAGCGTAAGCAGGCATAAGTACCGTCTTCTGTTCCGCTAGTCTCTGTATCGTTGAAGCTCTAAGCAGCATATGTGCTACCCTTATTGTTAGACGAGCTCGGTTGCTTGACTATGATCTGACTTAAATCTCATGTTAATAACATGTATGTTTGGCTGGCCATGGCCAGATGTATGGTTGCTGATAGCTGTTCGTCGAGTATATCGGAGAGAGCTTGATACCTATAATCTATAAATTGTTCCTCTTCTTGTGGTCACTTTGTCAGCAAAGTTGATTTTGATATATGTGTTGCTTGAATGGTCATCACGAACCATGGCAATGTTATGCTTGGCTGCTACTTGCTCGCTGGGCTAAGGACCCAATGTACCGAGATTTGCTACTGGACTCAATACAGAATCGTGTAAAAAGTTTCGTTTTGACAACAAGTATGCATGCATGGGACTGCAATGGCCCACAGTGAACAAGAAACGACGTTCTGACTAAATTGTTAAATTGGCCCTATACAATCTGCAATGGGACGACTTGAAGATCCAAAGATCCAGCCATGTGAAGATCTAACACCGAAAGGACCAGTGTTGCTGTCTAGTGTTCAAGCACCAATCCAAGTTGCATGCATGTCATAAGGCCATACTTGAAATATTGGCTAATCGAATGCATCCTCGATCAGCCGGCACTGGGTGCCTGGTGTCTAGTAGATTCCAGGCTATTTTAGGCCTTAAGACCAAGTAACCAGGTCAAACAAGAGGTTTTTCTTATAGAGCATCATAGAGGTTGAAACCATACAGTTTAGAGTGACTTGTAGGTGTACACATCTCCCTTGAAGTACTCGATAAAGAACCTGGCTAGAAGCCCATGGGTAAAGTGCTTGCCATTCGAGACTCAAGTCGTGGGTTTGAGTTCTGCAGTGGGAGATCCTTTATTTGCCCACTGCAAGCTGAGTGATATCCTTCAAGGTTCTTCCACCACTATATAAATGAGACTGCTAAATCGGCTAACCGTGGGGCAGGTCAGCAGATGCTACCTGTTTTTATTTAAATTCATTTGTGACTGCTTAGGTTTTTCTGTTAACGAAATACTAGTTTACATCTTAACCAACCCTCGACCTTGCCTGGGGCAGCTAATTGTTTTAGGGATGAATAGGTGTGCCGACAGCAATCTATTTAGCATATTACTCAAGGTTAATTCTGGGTGGGGCAGGGCCTGCAGCCTTCCACCTTGGCATGCATGTGCCCGGCACCTTTCATGTGAAGAGGGGCTGGTGGGGGCCCGGGCTTCACGAGCTAGAGCAATGTAGTTCTCAAGCCAAGATACGATCCCGGTGTTGCTGACGCTTTTATCTGTAATTTCCCATATTGTAATTTCTGTTGCTATTTGCACCGTGACCTCATGTAATGCCTTTGTTTTACTGCTGCTCTGTTCGTCTTTCTGCAACATCTTCTGATTATGCTCTGGTTTATGGCAGCATGGTCATTCAGTAGCCCATGCTGGATGGCTCGCCATACCCTTAGTTGACTGCTAGTAATTGGATCTGTTTGTAGTGACTTCTTTAGAGTGCATGGTGTGTACCGACCAGCAATACAATACAGACAAATGCACGAAGACGGTTAACATTTGTCTGCCTGGACAAACTGCCTGCTATACTAAAGTGGAGTGGAAATGTAAGCTTGCTATGTCAATTCCACGATATCTGATTGGCCAAGGCCTTGATGCTTTGCGTTTATAGTAATGCGTAAAATTGCAGGTTTTGCACTTTGTATTATTGCTTGCTTAGATAGTAGCTGTTTTTAGTTATGTACTCACCTCTTTTTCTTTCTATAGACCCACGTTACTGGGTCCCTGATGGCATCAGGGTGTTCTTCATAACAAAAGGGTGTGACGATCGTTCGATTTGTGATCAGCGCAAGAGAGCGCAGAGTACCCTCTGCAGACGCGATTGGTGGTATGATTGGACTTGTCATGAATGCTGCAATGGCGATCGTTGCAATTTCTACACAACGGTAAGCATCAGCTATTGACAATAGTATTGGAAATGCTCTGTAGTCACTCTTGTTAAATCAGTAGTGTTTGTGTGCATCAGGTAGTATCTTCTAACCATGTCGTTAGTGATTACATACACATCTCCTGTCCGGAATGAACCCCTCGACGATGTGACGAATGCTTACTAACTAATAGTAAGAATAATGACATTTTTATAGCACCCCCAGAGAACCTAATCTCTTTCTGGGCTCTTTACATATGAGGTAAGGGAAGCATGTCACTATGGTTAGTAAGAACAGGCGTAGTGTCAGCATACATAATCACGCCAAGGACGATTCACACGGACCCAGCAAATACTGTGAGGAACAGGTGCATTTTAGCTTCTTTGAATGTCAAGTCATAGGTGTCGTGACGTCAGTCGGGAGCAAGTTCCAGTCTTTGAGAGCATATGAACTAAAGGCACCCACGGTCTTTAAAGGATTTCATGCTCGTTTAAGGCATAGCTAAACGATCTGAGTCAGAAGAGCAGGCGGTAGAATGCCTAGCCTGGTTGGGGAGTAGTTCTGATTAGTAGGCAGGAGCCAGAGAATGATGTGACCTAAAAGTGAGTGGCAGAACCTTGAAGTCGATACGCTGCTTTATGAGGAGCCACTGCAGGTGGAGAAAAGTGGTGTAACTGATGCAACTGTACCGCTCACGACAGAGATGCCTAACTGGTGAGTTGTGACATAACTGTAAGTGCCTTATTACACAGGCCGAAAGACCTACGAGTAGTGAGCTACAGAAGTGAAGGAGGCATGTCACAAATGCATGGACCAACTTGGATATGGTATCCCTGTCTAAGCAGGCTCCAATTTTAGCAATTTTATGTAGCCAAAAGTAGGCAGATTTGACAATGGAGCTGATGTGATCGTCTTGAGAAAGGTCACTTTGGAAGAGGACACCTAGATTTAGTGCAGATGCAATAGGATATATGCTGGCCGAGCCCATTTTGATGATTAGGTTTTCCAATTTCTGAGTATCACCTGGTGTGTCCACAACTAGTAGGTTTTATTGCCATTCAATTTAGTTTTTGCCTCTCATATTGACTGTTTTTTCTTGCATCTTGCATTCTGCACTAAGCTCACTGTCGTATGCCAGGAAGCTGCAGCACTCACTATTAGTCTATCAATGCGTGATCAATGGATTTATCGTTTTCCCCAACACTCGGTGCTAATATTGCCATAATTACTAATTGACTACCCGGATGATTCCTGACTTGCACCAGGCTGGTCAGCAATTCCGACAATCTTGTAGTTTAAATTTGCTTGCGTGGATTTGCAATGGGTTTGGGTAAAACGACAGACGGCACCCAGAAATACATTGCTTGCTTGTCAGTGAAAACTAAGTAGTTCCTTTTCCTCATTACATGTACTTACCATTGGCTTAGCTGTACCTGCCTGTAGTCGTCCTTCTAAGCCCAATCGCTTTCCGACTAGGTGCAAGTCTTCCCCGATTTTGAAAATACAAATACTCGGCGCTTAAGTGCTTCGGCTAGTAGTTGTTGATGTGCAATTGCATCGTTGCTCATGCAAGTTGAGCCCCAGATAGCTTCTGGTGTGGAATGCGAGCTTTTTAGCCACTCTCCATTTTTTACTTGATTGGACACCACTCCTTGGCATTCCACCAAGGGCTATTTGGGCAGCTTTAGCTTAAGCTTACTTGTAATGTAATGTAATGTAATTAATGTAATGTATCTCCGTCTGTAACTCCAAAAAGTCATAAAGACCATGTGGGTGTTACGCAGGAGAGTTTTGTATAGCGCACTCACAGCCTAAGCGGCTTTCGGTACGCATTTGGTAGCCAACAGACTTCGTCTCACGCAACAAAGACAAAGTGGGAAGCATAGCAGAGTCAGGAGAGCAATTGAGGTAGTGAGTAGCATAGAAGTAGCAGTTCAGGACCGCTGAAAAAGATGTGCCATAGTCGGCAGTTGGAGAGTAGATGTCGTTTCGTAAGAATTGTGGAAGCGAGTTCCACAGTCTAGGACCTGCAGAGCTAAAGCTTCTGTCGCCAACTGTCTTTAAGCGGAGGAATGGGACAGCTAATTTATTGTCCACACAGGACCTGAGGGCACGAACAGGCTGAAACTGATGCAGCAGTTCAGCTAGGTATGAAGGAGCCAAGCCGTGGCAGGCCTTATGGGTCAGCCTAAGAACTTTGCTCTGTATCCCTTGCTCAACCGGCAACCATCCTAGCTCTTCCAGCAAAGGTGACACGTGCTCAAACCTCTGGGACTTGAAGACCAGCCTTGCAGCCATATTCATAGTCCGCTGTAGTGGTATAATAGCTTTCTTTGGTAGCCCAGCCAAAAGGGAATTACAATAATCAAGCCGAGACAGAACTAAAGAGCTAGTTAAATTTTTTACAAGCCACTGTGGGAGACAGCTTCTAATCTTGGATAGGGATCGGATGTGATGGCTAGCTGTAGAGGCAGTCTTCTGAATGAAGCTTTTGAAATTGAGGCAGCTGTCGAACACGACACCTAGATTACGAGCACGCGGTGAAGGTCGCACAATAGCATCACCTATTAGAACAGCAAAGCCTTTTAATCCAGCCACACGCTTAGGGTGTCCTATGAGAAGCAGTTCGGTTTTATCGTCATTTAATTTCAGGAAGTTTTCCAGACATCCAGGATCGAATATCGGCAAGGCAAGCATTCAGTTTCTCAGTTGCTGCAGCAGATTCCTACTTGCCCGTTTATCCATTTGGCTTATGCAAGCATAGGATTGTTTGGTAGCTGTGCCTGTCAGCTCTAATGTTGTAAGAGGCATACATTGACTGTAGTCCGGTTTAAGCAGAAAATTTAGAAAATAGCATTAATGTCTTTTGTATAGCTCCCTAAGAGAACCAAATCTCTATGTAGGCATTTTGTAACTTGCTGTAAGAAAGCAATAACTAAGAGTTAATGGCAAGGAACATGCATCATGCTTCATGTAAAAGCATTCATGTAGCAGATGGTGCAAGAGCTTACTATAGGAGCTAGGTTGTGGGAAAAGTAGTCTGTTGCAAGCGACTGAAGTGACCAGTGAGTCAGAGAGAGGATCTTAAAAGTCGATTTGATACTTGGTAGGGAGCCAGTGAATTTCTTGCCAGAGCTGTGTGATGTGCCAACAATGCCGTTCACTACAGACCAGACGAACTGCAGGGTGTTGCACCAGTTGCAGTCGATTAAGGGCTCGGGTCAAGAGTCCTGAATAAGGTGAATATGGGTGTGACCTTTTCTACATGTGGGGGTTTGAACATGAGTACAAAGGCAGAAAGGCTCAGACAGCAGAAGCATGTTCGTACTGATCTGATCAGATGGGTTATCAAAATATTAACCTAATTTGCCCATAGTGATAAGGGCGTGATTTCTTGTGCAAAGAGCTGAGATAAAGTAAGAGAGGTCTGAGATGAAGCTGGGATTGCCGCATGGTGGATAATAAATAGTCCCCTCCCATTATCTGCAGCTTACAACTAGCTGGACAGAGAACAAGACAAAATTTAAAGGTTGTTTAGCAGTAGCAGAGAAAGGCATCAAATTGAAAGAGGTGTGGGTGACAGCAGCTGCCTACCACCAAGTATAAACCGTCTTGGAGTATAAAAAAGGGAGAAACCTTCTGATGTAGTGGGTTTAGTAAAGTTCGCTGTAGTTTTAAGGGGAGAACTCTTTCGGTTAGTAGAAATGTTAGTGTAGATGTTAGTTTGGTGCCGGAAGCCCTCTCTGATATCCAGGCATGTTCTACAGGGGTAGGTCATTCGCTAATCCTGGCAGAGACGTGCACTGGACATGCAGTAGTACTACCTGAATGAGCACGAAATGGCAATAAGCATGCATGGTCGTACTAGATCTTCTGGGCACTCGAAACTAGACATGCAACGAGAGGGTCTCACATTTATACGGCATCATTAAGAAAAGACTCTAGATCCACAAAACGTGTCAAAGCTGTATCCTTTGCGGTCTTTGTTGCTCTGATAGCTTCTATGTATCTCCGTCAGTAACTCCACAAAGTCATAAAGACCAAGTGGGTGTTACGCAGGAGAGTTTTGTATAGCGCACTCACAGCCTAAGCAGCTTTCGGTACGCATTCGGTAGCCAACAGACTTCGTCTCACGCAACAAAGAGAAAGTGGGAAGCATAGCAGAGTCAGGAGATCAGTTGAGGTAGTGAGTAGCATAGAAGTAGCAGTTCAGGACCGCTGAAAAAGATGTGCCATAGTCGGCAGTTGGAGAGTATATGTCGTTGCGTAGCTTCCATTGCAATGTCTATAATTGCAGCAGCTAAGACATCGGATTAGGCACCATAGCAGATGTAGTATACCACCGATACATGTTAGTCCAAAAACGACTGTGAACCCTATCACATTCTATCGGAGCAGATAAAAATTCTACAGAGTTGCTTGTGTCTGGGCAACAGTTGCAAGAAGGATGTCTAGCATATATAGTTCCTTTCGAAAGTATACCTTTTGGTGTCGGTGTATTCCCTGTCGAGTCTTGAAGTTAAGTGGTATGTGCAGATCCGAAAAAAGTGACGAGTTTTCTCGTAATTTCTTTGCATTTCGACGCTGCCACTAAACTCTCGGAATTTATTTGTTAAAAGCTGAAAATGGTTGCTCACGCTTTTTTTAGGTTGTTTAGAAGACAATGAGCTTTGCCCTAAATCCAAATAGTGTCCCTCCTCCAACCACCACACTGCTTGGGATCAGTAGGTGGCTCTAAAGTTTTAACGGTTGCTGTGCCCGGTAGTGGATGGTGCAATGTTTGTGATCTTGCGACATTGCATTATCGTACCACACCACACCTTCATTTCTACGAGTCTGTGCTCCACTCTCTGTGCCGGTCGGCAGAAGTAATCATGCAAATAGTTTCTTATCAATTTTTTGTAGCTGGGAGCTGGAAGCCTGAAAGCACACACTGCGGTCACCATTGTACTTACCCTGTTTGCTGCTTTCACCGTACGACTTTTTAAATGAGCCTGCATGACAACGCAATCGTCAACATTCCATCTGACGTCATAGTTGTCTGCTTCTTCTGCGGCTGCTCTGACTCCCAGATATGCATGTCTATTTTGTACAGGTGTTGCCAGTGATTGCAAACATTCCACTGCCATGTTTCTATGCCTCCTCGACTTTAGGTGCATGAGGCAGTCTGAGCCAGCCGAGAAGGCTGGCATATTTGTGGTTGGACGTTTTTATATGCCGGGTTTTTTACCCAAACTATGCCCCGAGCATTACCCGATGTTTCTGCATTTGCACTTAGTATCCAGCATATTATTGTATTATACGCTCAGTGAGCTGCTAGCCTTGAAATCTTCAATAATACAGCCAGCTTTGCGTTACCTCTGCCATTGGCTTTCTTATCTATGACGATGACGTCACAGTCGGATTTATAAGATGCCACCATTTGCCTCAAAGGGCCCATTGCTCCGAGGCTGCAAATTGAACGACTGGTCAGGATCTGAGGAGTGTAGGGTAAACAGTCTGTCAGGTGTGATGAAATTCGCTGCCCTTTTGCGAGCAGTAGCGATATCCTCGGAGATAGAATACCTAGCAAGACACCTTTGAGAGCTTTGCATCAGAGATATGGACAAGAGACTTTACGTTGATATGATTGCCGTTCAAATAGAATTCTCTAGAGCATAGCATTTGCATGAATTGGCATAATTTGTAACAAATCGTGCATGCTACCGCCTTGGTTTCTTACCATGCGTAACAGCTTGCAAAACGAGTTCGTTTTGCAATGTCGGATAATTTATGACTTCCAAAGTATTCATCATTTTCGAAGGATATATAATTGAGTTGCACCGTCTGGGCAGTGTGAAATGAGATTACTTGATGTTGAGAATATCCATCTCTCTGAAAATGTATGTCAACAACACTGACAGGCATTTCCTCATCAATTGTCAAGGGTTAATAAAAAATTATACATTCGATATAGATCCCTCAGAGAACTCAATCTCTTTCTAGGCACTTTACATTCGCTGCAAAGGAAGCACGGTCGAATGGTTAGTGGTAGCATGCTCAATGACAACAACCATAGCATGGTTAGGAAGCATGTTACCTTAGCATGCACGACCGCAGACCGAATATGGTTTGAAACTATTCCAGAAGTCGATGAATGGCAGATAGCTAAAATCGCCCAACTGCACTTTTTGGTAAATAATGAAGTAAGCGATTCTTTATAAAAAAAAACATCGTGAGTCTTTATGCTCTTAGTTTGCCAAATGCTCATACTTACTTTCTCAACTACCATTCTCATAACTCAATAGAAACTTGAGTACATGTGGGTCACCATGATTTTGGCATTGAAGTGTTTGCCAAAACTTCTAAAGAAATTTATACGGTTCAACCCTTCTTGTTTCCATCAGGAAACCTAGTTGGCTAGATTCTCGCTCCAATTGCATCATCAATCTCTTGTATTATTTTGACCTAGGTCTGGTCCACGTCTAAGAGTTAGCAAAACCATATTCTCAAACCTTGATCATTCCTGAAGAAGTTCCCAACTCAGTCTTTGCGATGCATGTTATGAGTTTGTTGAAAATGTGTTGCCCTTCTTCCGGTCAATGCTGTGCCAGACTGGAGCAACCAAGAACGACGTGGCTAAACGTCGAGATCATCAGAAAACTTGGTAGTACCGTTTAATCGGATGTAGATCAGTTTTCGTTAAAAAAAAAAGGCAATCGCCTAGGGCTTTAGTATGGCTGCTGTCGTCTGCCAAGAGACAGCCTCGGAACTGGATTGCACCAGGGAAGCTTCCCAAAATCCTCCCTGAGCGCCCATCAAGCCTGGTTAAAAAAAGCTTAAAAGGTCGGCTGATTATACCGCCTCATTTACATAGCTACGGTAGAATCTCAGTGGCTATCGCTCCCGCCCGCAGCTCTTGTAGTGTTCGGACTCGAACCTACGATCTGGGTCGTGAAGTGATGGCAACTTGCCCAGCCGATCCTCCGGAGACAGACCCTGAGGCTGCAAGCCGGATCTTAATGTGCAGCCCGAGACCAAAGAGCAGCTCCTTTTCGGGAGAGACCCTTAACCTCGGTGCCGCTGGTAAGACCTCTGAGCTCCGCCTATGAATAGCGTACGCGTGTACTCCCCGTTTAGGGAGAGTCTGAAGCTCAGCTTCCGCTGGGCTTCCGCCTCGTCTGACCTTAACTAATTAGAATTTAGGAGCCTCTTCTACCCGTTTCGAGAGACGAGGTGCAGCCATGCGGCACATTTTTCTAGGAGCCGCCCTTAAAAAAAGTACACCGTTAAGCCCCCCTTTCGCAGAATCTCCGCCATGATTCCCCTCGTCGAAGCTGAGTCTTCCTGAAGAGTTCTTTAGCCATTCACAAGAATTTGTAGATGATTTTAAGAGTGGCCGAAAGCACCTTACACTGCGTCTTCAACCCGTCTATTACGAAGGTATGCCGTCAAGACTGTATACAATTGACTATTCTGCCACAGCTGCTTTGAACGTGAGGTCGGACATTCGCAAAAAGGATTTTTCCTGCAGATTTCTTAGGGTCGACCTATTTGTGAGTCACTAACACATCCGCTTGCTTCGCTCGGAATGTTGACGGCACTGCATCCGTGTCCGTGCTGTGCTTTAGAATAGATTTAGAATAGATAAGAGCAAGAGAGCCTTTAGCGGGGCATAGGCTTTCCAGCTAGTTTAAATAACTGCCGTAACGCAGCCGTAACCATGGAGGGTATTTCTTTTGCAATATAGCTTATATATAAACTTGTTTTAGAGGTATGCTTCGACGTATACGCTAGGCACGTGCCTATTGCGCTGTTCTTTTCTTCCGACCGATGGATATCGTTCGCTGTTGGGCTGATCACCGCTTGAGGTCTTACGCAAGTTCATTGCTGGTTGAGGATTTTCATCGGCTTGGTCCAATGAAACAATAGGCTGTGCTTTTTAAGATAACTGCAAATATATTGCTACTTACAATAGAAATAGGATTAGTAGGTTCGTTCCAGAAATGCTGGTTAGCTCGAAATAGTCACGTGTTTAAGGAGTAAATCGCAGCCTCTGCAAATGTATTGCGGAACTGAATGGAGATTCACGAATTCCACAATTTTTTGAGACAAAGTTTTCTGCAACACCTGATGACAGGAATATTAATGAACGCAATATTATGGGAGTGAATAATAATAATAATAACAATGCACTTGATAAAGCGCCCTCAGAGAACTCTATCTCTCTCTAGGCGCTTTACATTTGCTGCAAAAGGAAATGCAATTGAATGGTAAGTAAAATCATGCTTGAAAAACAAACAAAATGAATTATATGGTTAGGGGTGACATGCACAGGGTCAGCATGCAAATGTGGTTAGTGGCAGCATGCACAGTGTCAGCACACCTAAGCACATGAAGGACGAATCACAGGGACCCACTAAATGCTGTCCTAAATAGGTGCGTTTTTAAGTTCTTTTAAAGTGTGGTCAGGTCAGGGGATGTTCTGACGCAAGTCGGGAGGGAGTTCCAGGCTTTGGGAGCATACGAACTAAATTCACGGTCAGTTTGGTAGCCAGTGCAGGTCGGCGAGAAGTGGAATCGTCCCGATACATTAAGGTGGGGATGAACATTAAGAAGGAGATGAACATTAAGGAGGAGATGAACTTTTTTAGTAAGATACGGTTATCGTGAATAAGCTGCATAAAGAGCATAATCAGGATGCGAGTGCGATGCTCGATTCGATTCGTTCGAGCTTTTTTTAGCTTCAGAGTTGCAGCCGACTAGCTTGATTGAAAAACGGCTGGGTGTGTAATGTCAAGGACAGATGCTGGACAAGCTCAACTATGCTTGGGTTTCTACGTTGCTGCGATATTGGCTATATGACAGCACACCCTGTATCAGCCTTCTACAGTACCCGATACATAGCATTTGACAATGCCCTGAAGACTTAATTCTTAATGCAGTAAATTTTAGCCTCTTTCCTCGTTGGACGCCACAGACCGGGGGCACGAGGCATGCCACGACTTGTTTAAGATCATAAAAAAGTCCGATCATCGTAACCCCTGAGGTTGAAGTGGATGACCTCATTTTTGGATTTTTTTCTGATGCAGCAAAGCAGGTTCAGTGGCTTCATTGTGCGAAAAATATTGCTGCCCCATATCGCTGCTTTGGAGTGGCTCATCCGTGGCACTCACAATCCTCTCCTACTGCTCAAGTTTATGGGCTGTCGTAAAATGCTTTGGAAAAGATGATTTACATTATCCGACTATTTATGTAAAAGAAAAACAAGCGTCATTTTGAATTTTCAGGAACGCGTTAAGGCAACGAATTGGCAGCATTAGTTGAGCTTTAACGCTGAAAACGTAATAACTGGCTCTAGAGTATTGATATGAATGGACAAAGATCATCCGAGGTACCTCTGAAATATGGGCTACCTCAGGGTTCCGTGCTAGGTCTTTTCAAGGTTTATACTCCCGCTCTTGCCGATGTGATTGCCAAGCACAATCTAGGCTTTCAATTTTATGCAGATGACTATCAGTTGTACCTTTGCTTTGATCCCTCCCAGCCCTCAAGCATGTTGAATTCTCTCAACTTTCTTGCTGCATGTATTGATGACATCCCCACATGAATGGCAGCAAATTTTCCTAAATTTAATGATGATAAAATCAACTTACTAGATATGGAAAAACAAAGTGTGATTCAGAAATTGGAAAGGCTACCGCTCACAATCGGCTCTGCCAGCATGCATCTTCTGTTGAATGTGCACGAACTCAAGGTGTCATGTTCCAAAGTGACCTTTCATTAGACGACCACAGCTACTCGAAGGCGTATCCCATTTCTGAGCGATAAACTTGTACGAGCAGGGAATGCACGATCTGGCTGCAGTTACCTGTTATTTGCATCAAACTTATGTTGGAATGGCATTCAAGCTATATTAACTTTGAATCACAATCGGCCGAGAGCTAAATGTTCAGGGACCCAGCATGGGTCGGCATACGGTTTAAAGTAACATCAAAAAGCTATTTTAACAAGCGTATCATATTTCTTGCGTTTACGAGTCTTATGTGCCGTAATCAGAGAGCAAATCATTGCTCAAAATGAGCATTGATGCATATATATGAATATATAACAATTTTTATGACGCTATAATAGAACTTGATCTCTATCAAGACGCTTTACATATGACCAGGGCTGGAGCTAAGACTCTGGTCCGTAAAGGCGAGCACTTTAGCCCTGGGCCAAACCGGAACGGCAAATAACAATAACAATTCAATTTTGTATAGCGGTCTTAGAGCACTTAATCTCTCTCTAGGCACTTTACAAGAATTGTTGTGGGCGTGGCATCACCTCCAAGTAGTTCCGCCCCCAGCCGGATCCACACTGTGGGCGTGGCCACGCCCGCAATGCTGTTCAGACCCAGCCGGACTCATACCACTCCACCCGTTTCAACGGACGCGCCGAGTGTCACCTCATTAGGTGCTGCAGTTGGACGGCATCGGCTGACTAGGCTGGATTTAATTGCAACGGGTCAGCTGTGGTCGCCTGACCCACTAGTCCTGCAGCATGGAACTTTCTGCTTGTCCACCGACCTTCGTGGACGCTATCCCCTCCCTCCCTCTTCTCTCCACGCGCTTCGGAGCTGCTTCCACGACGGCTACTGCTTCATCCGTCTGTACGCTAGCTCGCTTCGCGTTTGCCTGCGTATCATACAATACAGCTGTTGTCGCCAGTACCGCAGCTCGCTTGTGGGGGGCGTCGTTCTACATCTGGCCGCTGTGCGCCAAGCCCCTACAACACCACTTCGCTCGACCCATGGGCGAACTGCGCGTGAGCGAGCGATGCACACCGTCCTGGCCGTATCTTCAGACTCCAAGCAGGTTGTGCGACCTTCTACTTGCTGCTTGTGCACCAACCTGTGAACACGCTCTCTCTCTCTCTCTCTCTCTCTCTCTCTTTCTGTCTGCGTGTCTGTCTGTCTCTCTCAGTCACTGTCTTTCTCTCCCTCTCTCCATATCTCTTCACTTCTCGAGTTCCGGTGCAGTCTAAAGAAAGGCTACAACAGGAGCTTGTACGCTCAACTGCCAGCATCGCCGGTATACTAAACGACTGTTGCCGTCACTATCTCAACCCGTCTGTGGCGGCATCATTTATCATTTTTCGTCGTGCCGCCGCTGCGTGCGAGCCCAGCACACTTTCACAAACCGGATTGTGATGAACGCCTGGCGCTCATTGTAAAAAGTACATACCGCAAGTCGATGCGAAATATGTTTGAAACGAAATAGATCGCAGCTTCAGCATCAGCCAAAACGCGAACCGCTTCGATGAGTTTTCCAAGGATATACGAGGACAGAGCTGTTTCGTTTTGACAGGTCACTCTATGTACGATTCTCTGTCTACACACAGCATTTATAAACTAAATGTTCATGAATCCCTTCCATTGAAGAATGAAATTCTTCTCGCACAATACAAACTAATAAGAGACTCTACAGCGCTGGTAGCAACAGCTCCGACGCAACCGATGGAAGAAGCAGGCGCATATACCGCCCGTGACATTGACTATATCTGGGTGTTGCTTACCTCTGTAACGGAGTTCCAGGGGTCAAAGGCTAGTTCCCGCCAAACCCAGCCATACTCGGCCACGCTGCCGCTCGCCATGCCGCCGAGCTAGGGTAAGACGAGCGGCAGTCAGGTTATATCTCTTTATAACAACGCATGCGCCAACAACAACAGGGGAACTAAACAAGTCTACAAGGAGGGTCCTATACACAGTACACTATGGGGGCGCAAGACGACGCGCACGTGTTAGTTGGGGTCAGTCGGCTTCTGCAGTCCTGCCGTTGTACCGACTCCGAATCCAACAGTACGAGCGCACGCCGTCCAAAACCCGGCTGGCTGAGTAACTGCTTGGCTAGTCCGAGTCGACAACTACCACAGTCGTAAGCTTCCACCGAAAGACGCCAACACACGGGGGGGGGGTCACGAACATGCTACACGGGGAACGCGGAACATACAAGTCAACAACGAGCGAGCTATCCAGCTCCGCTCGGACCTTGGGTACTCGTTCCCTTGCGTGCGTGGCAGCATCGCCGGAGCACGCCTGCAGGAATCCAGGTGCATAACTCGGTGAGACCGGGAGCCTCCAACACCACGAATGACTTTGCCAACTTCCCGTTCCCAAGAGCCCCTGTGACCTCACGACACCACACATGCTGTAGGTCCGACCCCGGCCTAGCCGGTGACCCTAACCCTCATTAATAGCCGCCCGGTCCCAGCCTGGGTACACCTATTACCATCCATCCTACGGCTGAGCTCCAGCGTTGCTATTCCGGGACTTGAACGCGACCGTTCCCGTTCCAACGTGAACATTCCCTTAAGCCCTCGTTATTGTTATACAAGATATATATGTCTAAGCCATAAATGTATAGTTGGTCACGGTGGCCGAGTGGTTAAGGCGTTTGACTCGAAATCAAATAGGGTCTCCCTGCACAGGTTCGAATCCTGTCCGTGACGTTAGTTTTTGACAGCGTGTTATTTAACTGCCATCAAGAAACTCTAAGCACAAGTAGATCGACCTGATTTTATACAGTATTTGGGTAGATAGTAACAGTCCCTCATTACTGATCTGCCGTAGGCGTTGCACACGTCTCCGGGTTCGTGAACAGGCAGGTGGAACAGTCCAAACAGTTAAAAAAGCAAGTTTTTAAACCCTAATTTGTGATTTTTGGCAAATTTTAGAAACTCTATGGACCCTTATACATAGTCCCATATCTACGATGCATAGATCTGCTGCTGCCATGCACAACTAACCTTAATAATATTACTTAGTGTCAGGGCATGTCCCTGCACTTTTCAAAAAGGTGGCTAACGTTAGGCCACTACTCAAGAATCAACTCTAGATCAAGAGAACTTGAGCCACTCCAGCCCAGCCTCCCGGGCACATTGTAAAAGAAAGTTACACCGCACACTGAAGCCAAAATGAATACATCTTCCGTGTAAGGAAATTTGAAAGTGTTATTTTGCCATACACATAGACGAACTCTTTTGACCGACAAGCTTGTGTACCTAAATATACGGTAATCGTGTGGGTTTGTTGATAGCAAGATTTTTCAACCTGTATTTAAGGCTGTCTGCAGTGGCTGAGGTCTAAATGGTTAGACAATACTAATAAGAGCACCGTTGGCTGCTTGTTTTACAGCATTACCCTTTTACCATTATTGGCTTTTAGGGATTTTCGGTGCATCACAGGCAGGGCCGTCCCAAAAAATTGGGACCACGTGTAGTTTGAAAAGGTGCATAAAAAATCGGAAAAACTATACTTTAAAATCAATACTATAATCTGAACAACATCCTACGACGAAGTGAACCTCAGAGTTCAGCTTCGGTCCAGCCACTTTCGTTCACTAGGCGTTTTCCACACACCGGTGTACCGGCATAACGCAGTCACTGATAAGGAGTATCGCCTCCTTCCCCAACAGTACCCGATTCTAGGTTTGTGCCATTCTTCAGAAAAAAACAGCTACATTTTGCAGGTTTCTCGGAAAATCAGCTTGCTTGGTAACTTTGGCTTTAGTTAAAGAGCTAGTTTTCCATTATTGTGCTGATTGATGCAAACACTTACCTTCAGTTTAGCTAAAATTAGTCAGAAATCGCTAATCCTGGAGTGCAACAAAACTATATGCTGCCACGTGAACTATTGGGTTGTCAACAAGAGTTAGCAGACAGGCCTTTTTACCCATATATCACTACGACTTAAACTGAATGGGCTGTCAACTCGACCATTTTGGTCCACTATCCTACTCGAGCAAGGCCTCCGTACACGTTTAGACCTTGGCAAAAAAAATGCTTGTGCCAAGGTCTGCATGAAATACATACCAGTGATGTATTTAAATAAAACGCTTCATCGAAACGACGTCAACCATGCCACACGGGAGTTGGCCGAGCAAATGAATTGCGACCAGACGACCATTGGTCACATCCTGGAGTCAATAAACAAGATTCGCTAGATGGGATCGTGGATGCCACACGAGTTATTATTATTACTATTATTATTAAACGGGCACATAGGACCACGGAAAACCAAAGAAGAATGGACGCACGCCTCAACCCCTAATATATACATACACGTACACAGAGCACATATACTGCATACAATGTCTCATATGTTCCCATTTCTTCAGGCATACAACAACTGCATACAAGACCTGCAGCTTGCAAATGGTGTGATACTTTGAGCACAAAGTATCACACCATTTGCAAGCTGCAGGTCTTGCACAAACATACAGGTATTGATAGTAAACAAGCATCACAATAACAGAAGTAGCAGTGAGTGCAACACTACTATTCCTAAAAAAATATAGTTTATTCAGCAGGCAGAAAATGATACAGAAACTAGCTCACGATTCGAGTCACAACTGTTGTAGGACCAAGTAAAATTGAGAAACTACTCATACAAAACTACCCATTTGATTGCAAGGGAAACCTTGAAATCACTTGTACACAAGGAAGAACGTGATTTTGTCTTACTCCACTGAAGCTAGTAAATAAATACATCGACGACAGCTATGATTCTCAACACTCGTAGCAGCGGCACTCGCAAGCAGACAAAGTACAGCAAATAATGAGCAGACGAAAAAGAAATATGCCTGCCAACCACGTCTATCAAGGTCTCGGTCCCCTTCCGGCAGGATTACTACTGGCTACCATGGCTGCAGCATTGTGCCTGCTTATTGCATCGCGAATTTGACGATCGAGTTCGACGATGATTCGGTCACTGGAGGAATAGACGCCAGTGCGAAGTAACGTGTCGCGCTCCTCTATCAGACGTGCCACGCGTTCCTCCAGAGCATCCTCTACTAGCGATGAAGAAGCGAGAGGCTCCCTCCTGGCTGCAGGCTGCTTGTCGCCGGGCTGCTGCGGCTGCTGCTGCACGCTGTCAGCAGCAGCAGCAGCCGCGCTTTGCTTCTGCATCTTCAGTTTTTCTTCTTCGATTTCTTTTAACCTAAACATGACGACCTACATTGCGTACAGGAAAAAAGCCGGCACGGCTACAAGCTAGCAGGCAAGAGAAGGCAAGTGAGCCTGTGACCTTTGAGTCATCGCCCTTGAGATGGATGGCTCTCTCGTGGGATCAACCGAGGTCAAGGCCAAGGAGCAATAAAGCCAAAGCTGCTGCTGCTGCTGCTTAGTGTCTCTGGGGATTACGGACATATTTCGGACCTGCACTGCCCAACGGTGGCAACCAACTGCACACATGATAATAATAATGATGACATAATAATAATGCACTTGATAAAGCACCCTCAGAGAACTCAATCTCTCTCTAGGCGCTTTACATTTGCTGCAAAGGGAAATGCAATTGAATGGTGAGTAAAAAATGCCACTGTATGAGTCCTGGTAAGGCCAGGTGCCTGCCAATGCTTAGTTCCCTCTCTGCGCCCGTGGCACTACAGCAGGTTACCTCTTACAGTGGGGTTGCAATTTCACTTAAGCACTATACTTGTAATGCTGAAACTTTGCTTACACGTTAGCCTAGCTTACTTTATATACTGCACATGATTACAGCAGATTGCAGTAACGGTTTTCTTTTATACCAGAATCAGAACCTTTTGGGTCCGGCTGCCATTTTAGGCGGCCTTGCCAATACTTTTGCACTCGTCCATACAAAGACAACCGGATTATACCTCGGGAATATAAGGATTTAAGCACGAAATAGTCGGAGCAATCGTTGCAGCAAATCCCTCGACTCTACTCAGCTGCAGCAAAGCTCCCACCAAAGCAAGCTAGGAATGGGCAGGACCCAAGCACTAATTCCCTCCCGAGCTGTATTGTGTGCCATCTGACATAGTTTCTATGCAATAGTTTAGCATATGAAAGTTTTTCGCGATCTGTCCTATCAAGTGCACAAGGAAACTGACATCCAACGTCTTCCTTACGACCAGCTTGAGGGGAGTTAACCGCACACAATAACGACTGGGGAAGGGAATAAGGAGGATAGCAGTCTGGGAGAAGTAAGTAATTCACATCGAAAAGAATCGGTCTCATTGGGACTTCTTTGTTGCGACCCACTCGACAGCACGCATGTGACCACCACAATTTCGGAACCGCTACGGGAACGCACACATCACAGGCGCAACACTTAGCACTGCCTAGCGATTACATATAAGCACGGAATAAGGCCACTTGACGAAATCGCTCACTCTAATTACACGGCCGGTCACTCAAGGCTCAGAGTTCGACCCGAAGGCAGTAACGTTTGGCCCCTGCCTTTAAGAAAAAAAGAAATAGGTTCTTTTGTTGCATCCCACGAGTCTCAGATCGGATAGCAGCCGCTTTTCTGGGGCATGATTCGTCGTCGATTTCCTTCAGTTGGCCCCCATTTTGTTCCTGGCAGATGTATACGGTTTCTGAACGCACACAGCAAAGTCGAGCATGCCGGTATGCAGTTGGCAACCTGGACCGCTCCTGGCGCTGAGGAAGGGGTGGATACTCGATACCACGTGCTGCAGGAGACTAGTGACTGGCATTCGGCAAAATCCACATCCACACAAGACCTGCAATGCATCGCGATTCCAGCACATCCCAGGCACAGAGTCGTCGGTGGCATCGTCCAGCTTCAGCCTACCACAGCCACAGTGGGTAAGGGGATGGGGAGGAATTCAAATCGTTGCACCATTTCACCATTTGCTCAGACACCGGACCGGTCGGATCTTCGACTGAGAGCTCGGTACCGGTGCGACGATTTGCGCTCGTGAAGATCAAGGTCGCGGCTCGCTTGTCCTGAACAAGTCGGCTCGTGCTCGATGCTGCGGGCGGTCTCAGCCCTCAGCGAGCCGAGCCGAGCCGAGCCGAGCGCAGCACATCGCCAGCGGGGGAGCAGCAGCTGCTGCTGCTGCTGCACTCTGACCTCTGCAGCTCGCTCTTCACTTCGTCGAGCTGCTTCCGGTCGGACTTGATCACCTCGCCCTCCTCGGCGGCCAGGTAGCGCAGGCGCATGTGCTCCAGCTCCTGCTGGCGGCGGCGCAGCTCGCCTCGGGCCTCTGCCTGCTCCTTCTCCTTCAGCCGCGCCAGCTCCTTGAGGGCACGGCCCCACTGTTGCTTGTAGTGCAGCTTCGACTTGCTGGCGGCCTCCAGCTTGCGCTCCAGCTCCACCTGCGGCGTAGGCGGAGGCTGCTAAAGCGTGCGGCAATCGCTCGGCGCAGCTGCCAAATGGAGTCGGGCAGCGAGTGGCTCGCTGGGTGGCTCACTGGCCACGCGCTGCCATTGGTCATTGCCATTGCTCCCATTGGCGGATCAGTCGGCGGCTGCGGTCCTCGATCGGTCCACCCGCTGCCGGGAAGTCTGCTACGCATGCGCGAGGGCTCTCGGCGTTGGCACTAGGCGCTCGCACCGTGCGCGACCCGGGTCGCTCCGAGTGCGAGCTCTCTGCAGCGGGCCTCCACGCACTTCAGCGCCTCACGAACCTTCTCGAGCGTGAGCACAGAGATCTCCGACTGCAGGCGCAGCTCGGTCTTGCCGTGCTGCTGCTCCTTGTAGGCGGCAAACTCGCGGTCCAGCGACTGATACTTGCGCTCCGCCTCCGACGTCTGCAGCGTGCAGCGTTCCGGCAGCCCCGGTGGCAGACAGCACGAGCAAAGACGAAGGAGAGACCCCGCCCCCGGTCGTTCATCAGAGGGACCGGGACGGAGCACAGGGCCGATCGAGCTCACACATCCCACCCGGTCGTCAGAGGGACCGGGCGCAGCACAGCGCAGCGCATACGGCAACGGAGAGGCGAGCCCTGAGCGACGAACGTCGTCCAGGGCAGAGCAGCTAGAGCAGCACCGGGGTGAGGGTGGGGGGTAATTTGGTGGCAGGGGGACAGTGGGGCTTGACGATTGTGCAGCTGCCGAAGCCACGGGGGGGGGGGGGGTGAGGCCAAGCACAATCGCAACGGCCGACTTCACGCCTGCTTACTCACCTCCTGCTTCGCACGAGTCAGCTGACCCTCGAGCTCGCTATACTTCATTCTGCAAATGAAATGCAACAAAAGGCTTCTTTGCGCATGCTGCTTTTTGAACGGCTGCTGCGGCATCTCATGTGCAGCACCGGGTGAGTAAGGTATGATAGTGTCTCAAACAGCAGCAGCAGCACTGTGCAAACAACAGACATCCATCACAGCCACAAAAAGGTGTCTGGCAGAAACCAGAAAAAAAATCCTTGTAAAAAAAGAAAAATGTCAAAAAAAATTAAAAAAATGGCGTAAAAAACGTGCGTGGCCCAAGAACACAATGTAATGTAATGTAACTATTACCTGTAAATAAACACAGAAGGGCTACGTGGGCGTTTTCTGTAGTGCAGCCAAATCTTAAGCCGCACTCGGTAGCCAACAGACTTCGTCTCACGCAACAAAGAGAAAGTGGGAAGCATAGCAGAGTCAGCAGAGCAGTTGAGGTAGTGAGTAGAACGGAAGTAGCAGCTCAGGGCGACTGGAAAGGATGTGCCAAAGTCGGCAGCAGGAGTGACCACCTGGCACAACGATGGCATGATATCTTGACCTGAGCAAATTAAATGCCGTTTTTTCAACAAGTTCTACATTCCAAATGAGAATGAAGTATCTGGGTTTACTTTCGTGAACTCCAGAGTTTTCACGAGCAGTTTTTGCTTGCCAAAGAGCCTGCTTCCTGGCAAATTGAACAGTGAAACGACAGTGACTGATACTGCGACAAGACACGGCAGCCAATCAGAGTAATGCGCTCGGTCTGCTGCAGTGACATGATAAGTCAGTGTGATGTTTAGGCACAGAAAAAACCCCGGAGTTCTTTGGGTCGACGGATCCCTTTCTGAAGGCATTGCCGCTCTCTTTGATAAATTGCCACACAGATCGAGCGTTCGTTGGTGCGCACACATGCATCACGATAGCACCACCCCAGCCTGGAGATGAGAGAGAGAGACAGAGAGAGGGAGAGAGAGAGAGAGGGAGCATGCCTTCAGACTGCTCTACCTGGCCAACTCGAGCTTGTGCTCGTAATCCAGCTCCAGCCGGCGCGACGCTTCCTTCAGCTCGATCGATTTGCAGTCGTAGTCGTGCTGCAGGGTGCCTCGAAGCCGCTCCACCTGACAAATGAGCAGACCACGTGGCTGCACTGTCGGCACCTGCTCCTGCTATCAACAGTTCGCACGGCATAGCGCGCGGCTAGTCGGTGCAGTGTGCGTGAGTACTCAGCCGCCGAGTGGCGTTGCCAGCAGCACCGTCTGGCACAGCTGGGCACGTGCCCAGACCTACTTCCTGCTCCTTGGCGGTAAGCTCTCGGTCGCGGCGAGCAACGTCGGCAAGCAGCGTCTGCACCTGCTGCTCCAGCCGGCTGTATTCGGCTAGCTGAAGCAAGCAAAGGTGCACGTCGTCAGCATAGCAGATACTGCATGCAGTAAGTAATCGCAGCGCCAGAAAGTGAAAACGAGGCACACATTGGCCGAAGGCGGCCAGTCACGTTCAAGCACGCGACGAGCATGGTAAAGCAATTGGTACCTCGGGACATGAGCTGGAGAGACTCTTTCCTCTCCTCTTCTCTCTCTCTCTCTCTTTCTCTCTCTCTCCCCCTGATACCATAATTTAAGTATTGGCAGGGACTCGACATCCCCTGACTTAGTAAAACTTAAAAAAAGCTAAATCCCAGTGGTTAAGGTGCTCGCCTCGAACCAAGGCCAAGAAGGTATTAGACTCAAGCCCGGTGGCATATGTGAAGTGCCTGAATAGAGATTAGGATGCTAAATAAATGAACTATATATAAATGAACTATATACAACGGACCTTCTCCTCACAACATTTACTGGGACCTTGTGATTTTCCCTTTATGTGCAAATGCGTGCTGACTCTGTGCATGCCCACACTCAGCATATAATGCATGTTGACACTACGCATGATAACACTAATCACACGGTCATGCTTCCTTTACAGATGTAAACTGTGTAGAAGGAGATTAAGTTCTCCGAGGGTGCTATTACCAAGAATAAGTGAATGCTGACTGGCAGCTCAACATTCATGAAGCTAACTACCGGTTCTCTACTGTTGGATTATTCGTTTTGCATCGTACATGGAGTTGCACGAGATTGAGAGAACGCAGTCGCGTTCGCCTGTATATTAGACCACTATATTATAAACGAATACTGTCTAATGAATAATCTGTATGCACGCCAAAAAAATTCCAGAATGAAGTTTGCCACCATAAACGAATACAGTCCCTTGATGCATCACGCATAAATTTGGTATTCTTAAGGTGCTCCAGGTGGTTCTCGGGTGGGGAGTAGCAGGCTTCAATGGTCAGGGAACATTTTTCAACAAACAGTAAAGCATGATGTTTATGTGAAACCTCCTTGAGCACACCGACGGCTGAGACTAAGCTGTCACATTTCTTCCCGATCAGAGTGGCTTCAGCCTGTTTGAAAACCGTTAATTTTTACCTATGAAAGTTGATATTTAGCATTTGCTCACTCAGCACTCGTTTACAACTCAGCAAACAAAATGTTCCACCATCAGCAACCACTACCCCTCGGGCCAGCAGCATTCTTCAGCCCTAGGCACCATTCGCCCGGAGCAAAAACTAACAAAATGATTGAATATCAGTGAGCCAAAATGAAATCTCCAGCCTGAGCACAGAGGTTGCATTGCTTTATCCATGGATGACTTCCATGGATACTGCCATGCCATACGAGTCGAACTAATGGTAGCAGATTCAAGGTGACAAAAAATCCTCATGCGACGTCATGCCAGTGATTAAATGGATCGTCTGTGAAAACATGAATATTCCACGGCTAAGGGTCATATGAAACTACACAGTAACAACTGTGCACTGACACACACACACACACACACACACACACACACACACACACACATAAACACACACACACACACACACACACACACACACACACACGCACACACACACGCACACACATAAACACGCGCACGCACACACACACACACACACACACACACGCACACACACACTCACACTCACTCACTCACAAGTGCATGCCTGTATGTCTGGATGCACTTCTACACAACACACGTTAGAGTGCATGCATGCGTGTACGCAATTATCGGACGAAACACTTGCGGCCGTAGGGTGAGAGCAGAACTGCATTCAATGTGACAGAGCAGAGCTCTCAGAGCTGCTCACCTTTTTCTTGGTGAGCACCTCACGCTCCATGTCTCGCTGCTTCCACTCCTCGGCCAATGCATGAAGATGCTGCCTTTCCTTCTCCTCCAGCTGCACGAAATAATAATAATAATAATGCACTTGATAAAGCGCCCTCAGAGAACTCAATCTCTTTCTAGGCGCTTTGCATTTGCTGCAAAGTGAAATGCAATCGAATGGTAAGTAAAATCATGCTTGAAAAACAAACAAAATGAATAATATGGTTAGGGGTGACATGCACAGGGTCAGCATGCACAGTGTCAGCATGCATAAGCACACGAAGGACGAATCACAGGGACCCACTAATTGCTGTCCTAAATAGGTGTGTTTTTAAGTTCCTTTTAAATGTGGTCAGGTCAGTGGATGTTCTGACGAAAGTCGGGAGGGAGTTCCAGGCTTTGGGAGCATACAAACTAAATGCACGGTCTCCAAAGGATTTAAGGTTTGTACGAAGTATTTGTAGACTGTTGGATTCCGAAAAGCGGGTGGTACGATGCTTGGCCTGATGGGGTAGTATATCTGAGAGATAGGCTGGAGCCATAGAATGAAGGGACCTAAAAGTGAGCGACAAAACCTTGAAGTCAATCCATTGCTTGACTGGTAGCCAGTGCAGGTCGGCGAGGAGTGGACTAATGTGGCAACTGCGACGCTCGGCGTGGCACCCACGCCGCGCCGTCAGAACGCTGTCAGGCAATGATCCAGCAACGCAGCGCAGCACACTGCTGCTGCAGCTCGCATGCAAGCAACAGCAGCCGCGTGCTGCTGGTGCAGCCGGTTTCAGAGTGCACGGCACGAGCGAAATCAAGTTTCGCTACCGGCTTTCCCAGCTTTCCGCTGCTGCTGCTCAGCACCCGTTACGAGATCCTGCAGCATGCAGCTAGGAGACCACTCTTCGAGTGCTCAGGTTTTTCACTTTTGACCCTCACAGTGCTGCGTCCCCTCTGTCACTCATACCTGCTGCTCGAAGGCCTCCTCCTGCGCAGCTTTCCACATCTCCAGCTCTAGAGCGGCCTGATATTCTGCAGTCTGGCGCACGCGCACGTCTGCCGGCTGCGCTGCATTGGCTTCTGCAGCAACACGCTGCTGCTGCACTGCCGCTGCAGCAGCAGCTGCTGCCCCAGGTGACGGAGCACCCAGCCGGGCCGACCCTCTGCCCTGTGCCGGTGCGGCAGCAATGCCAGTCGACGCTGCTTCGCTTTCAACAATGAGCTGCGCAGGCACGTTGCCAAAATCGTCGAGCGTCAATGTGTATTGCAGCTGGGCCACTGCCTTTCCTCTAAAGCAGAATAATGCGAATGAAAGCGAAGGAGCCGGAGGAGGAGGAGGAGGAGAAGGAGGAGGCACCGTGTGCACGAGGTAGATGGCAGCATATACCAAAATGTGAGCGTCGCAATGACCACGGACGAACAAACACAAGTACAAGGCATGTAAATCATCAGGACGACAACAACGACCACAGCATGGCCTGCATGCTGGCGAATTACTCATCGTAGCGCCTGCTTTCATCCTATCTTAATGGTGATGATGCAGTCAGCAAGCATGCAGGTAACTAACACGGCACGTGAAAGGTGATGCGTCGAGCACGTCGGTAGCAAAACAAAGTCATAAATGGCACACATGGCACACGGGCATCTGATGGATTAAGCATGCAGACTCAGCAGCAGCACACTTGCCTGTCACTGCACAGCAGCTTTAACGTGCCAGGACAGCTGTACTGAACTATGACTTGTCCGTCGGCAGCCTACGAAGGAAAAACGCCCCACATTTGAGAGAAGTGCCCCTACAGACAGACAGCAACAGGAGGCAGACAAGCACCATGTAACACCACCATTAGCAGCATGACGATGCCACAAGTAAACCTAAGGTAACTTTAAACCAAGGCATGCTGCCATTAAGCACACTTGCATGCTGACCTTGTGCATGTCACCCCTAACCATGTTATTCATGTTGTTTATCAAGCGTTATGCCACTCACCATTCGATCGCATTTCCTTTGCAGCAAATGTAAGACACCTAGAGAGAGAGAGAGAGAGAGAGAGAGAGAGAGAGAGAGAGAGAGAGAGAGAGAGAGAGAGAGAGAGAGAGAGAGAGAGAGAGAGAGAGAGAGAGAGAGAGATTAAGTTATCTGAGGGTGCTTTATCAAGTGTGTTATTATTATTATCATTATTATTATAAGGACCACGATCTTCAGGTGGAACGAAATTTTAAGCTTTATCTATTTACTCTCAGATACGCATGCCATCGAACATAGCAAAATCGGGGGGGGGGGAGGGAGGAAGGGCGGGCAGGAGCAACATCCTAATGGCAAGGGAACATGTGACATGTGTGACCCCAAAACTATGAAACACATAGCTGAACCGTCAGTCGGGTTTTAGGGCATACACGGCACAATACTATTGCCCCCGGGTCTCAGCCAATGAGTAAGGCGCTAGCAGTTCACGATCGAGGTCATTGGTTCGAGTACTGCAGCAGACAATTCTTAGTTGCCCAATGCAAGTGAGAGTGATAGCCCTTGAGGCTCTTCTGTCTACTAGACGAATGAGGCTGTTGAAGCTCAGCTTACACTTACTTTACTTTTTACACTGACCAAAACTATATTGCACTGTTAAAAAGAAAGAAGCTTAGGTCGTGATGCAAACTTGGAGAGAACCAAAGAACTCAAAGACATCAAAAGCGATCATTAGCAAACAATCGATGAGCCTCGAGGGGATTTGTGAGGTGAGAGCGTTTTATATGCACTGACAACAAAAAGCTTTGCACCAGATCGCACCCATCAATCAGCTGCAATGCTACTCTAAAAACTACACAGGCAACAACAGACAATGGCAGCTAGCTGAGAATAATAGCACCAACCCATAAATGTAGCAGAAAAGTGACCAGCACAGGAGAGAAGCTAGTTGGCTGTGATTGGGGATCCATGCACTGCACCCAGCCGGTGTTTTGCCTGCACAGCAGAATCGCCCGCTACCTCAATCCGGCGTCCGACGGCAGCCAATAGGCATTGAAGAAGCACTGCACCATTGCCGATGAGCCTGCTTCCAGCAGTGCTGTTATGCTCCCAGATTTCCAGCTTCAACGGGTGACTGCAGCAAGAGACACGGAGCATAACATGTGAGTAGGACTCGTGCTAAATCTCTTCTGCTCCGCGCTCTCTGGCACCACCAACCTCTTGCCGCGGTTGCACAGGTCTAAGCAAAGTGGCCCAGTCAGGTGCGGCATGCGCCCTCGCGGTGAGCAGCTGCCTGCAGTGCCAGAGACATGTAAGCCAGAGACAAGGCTCGTGTGCCCCACGGCTGTGCTCAATCAACCACACCCAACAAAGGTCCCTACAAAGTCCGACGAGCCTGGACAGCGAGCCACATGATCACTCACGTCGTCAGCACCTCTCGAAGCTGCTGGGCTGTCATCGTGAAATGGAACGCACAGAACGACTGTGGCAGCCGCACGGCAGCGCCCTTTCTGACCTCCACTGCCGGATGTGTCATCACCGGAGCAGCGCTGCCGAAGTGAGGGTAGCTGTACCTGCAAAATGAGGGAGTCCAGTGCAGTGCAGGCAGTGCCAACGCAGGACTCCCGGCTGCGAGCTCGACTGTCTGTCCCCCTAATCCGTAAACTTTGGCATGATCACATCACCCAGGCTGAAGTACGTGCCAAAGGCAGCAGCGGCAGCAGCAAGCTCCGGCAGTTGCCTTACTTAATGTACACGCTTCTCGTCTGGTTGGTCACTTCGACTCGGCTGACGCTCTCCAGATGCACCGACCACCTGAACTGCCGGGGCTGCGCTGGAATGGCCGTGTGCTCGCTGGTCGTCGTGAGGGCAGAGGCCAGCGAGGAGACGGCTCCTTCGGCCTCTCGCTCACTGCCGCCGCTGCCCTGGTCGGACGAAGCGGGGCCATCTTCGCTGCCTGCAGGTGCTGAATCATAAACCGAGCAAGCCATGATGCTCTTTGAGCAGCCAGCGCTGCTTGGTCAAACGAGAACAACAACAGCCGAGGGTGACTCGCGTGCTACTTGCAAAACGATGGGCACAAGGCAGACGAACAAAACTGACAGCTCTACAGAGCCAATGCCGGAGCACGACTGCAGCCAGAACGGGAGGCTTTGCAGCACACGAGCATGCAACTAAAAGCGACCATCTGCAACATAAAAGAATAGGTGGATGCAATAAAGTGGATATACAATATACCCTGGTGATGACACGTGCAGCAGCAAAATAAGGCTGTGAGGGACAACGACGTAAATAATTAAGCTCTGTCTCCCTATCTGTCCCACACTCTTACTCTTACTCTCTTTTGCTAACCTAGTTCCCATTCACATTCTCCTTCCACCTAAGAAGGCGTATGCGCACGTCCTTAGGCAGGCCACTGAGTACACAAAGCACGTGCATACCGATATGGTAACTTGCTTTGAAAGCTACTGGTGACAAGCAAATTAACGCAAAATATGAGGTGGCACCCGAAAGCCATACAAAAGTTCGATGGCAGCTGCAAAAAAAAGATGACTCCTGCCCTACTTACAAGGCAATGCCTAACAGGGCTCAACTTTCAAGCTTTTCAAATTAATTTCAAAATATAGAATGGCCAAAGGCAGACTACCGTGAGACTGACTGCCGAAAAAAATGTCACCGTGAGCGGGAACAATGCCGCAACCTCTGGCTTACGGGTCTGTTGCTCTAACGATTGAGACTACCGTTCTACATCGCTTGCCACGAGGCAGCTAAACCCAAGGCTTTACATTTTCACTTACGTGCTCTAGCTGAATCCTGGCGTGCTGCCTGCATTAAGGAAGTGATAGGAAACCATCATTTAAGGAAACGAGTGTAACAAGAATACACAAGCAAACTCATGTTTCGTCTGCGCATTACCACACATCGCTGTGCGCTAACAAGCAGCATGGTGAGTCTAAGGGCAGATAGAAACTCCACCAACGGCACAGAACGGCAGCATCGCCCGGCCCGCACAGTTGATTCCTTCTCAAGCCAATATTAACCAGACAAAGAACAATGAATATCAGATCGTAAAAAAGGCTGGACAGCTGTTCTTGCTAATGATCTGCACCAGCATTGTGGCGATTGGCAGTGGTTGCTCGAACAGATGTGCTAGTAAGTTACACTCAGTCGGTGAAACAGAAGTGTGCCAGGACCTAGCATAACAAGAGATGGAGAACCGGCCTGTAGCCATCCTGTATAGACCTCAAAAGAGAATGTTACGACAAGCATAATGGCCGATGGAGGCAAAAGCAGCGGAGACAGGAAAGGCTACGAAGACAGAGGCAGACTAAGAAGACGGTGGCAGATTTCGATGACTGAGACTGATTTCGATGAATGAGACTGATTTCGATGACTGAGGCAGAGACAAAAAAAACAAAAAGACTGACCAGAGAGGGAGACGATCGAGGTAATGGGCAAGCATAGCAGCATCTCATGTGGCTCCAGGGAATAATTTAATCAGATCACTTGAGCCAGACATCGTTTAGCCCCATTTCTGAGGCGAAGCCATGGCGTCAGGCCGTCGAGACTACAGCATACCTTTGGTCGGAGGCACGTCCGCATTGGGTTCGTCAGAAAAGTGGCTCGAGTAGCTAGTGTCGCTGGCCACGGCGTCACCAACCTGCCCATTTCTGCTGCCACGGCCGGCAGCAGCGGCAGCAGCGGCAGGCTTGCCCACCGGGCTGGGTGACTGAGGCGGCTGCCTGGACACAGGCAGAATCGCATCGGCCGATGCTTCTCGGTAAGGAAGAGTGGCGCCCCGTGGCTACAAACCAAGCCCAGCGGGATTACGACAAACGCAATGCAGTGAGCGGTGGCGTAAAGGAGCCTTTGCAAAGCAGCCCGTGCAAAGGAGCCTTGCAGAGCCGTTGATGTGGGCAGCTTACTCTGGAGTGACGGACCATACAGCAGCTGGACATGCACACATGTGCATGTCCAGCTCACACTATTTGCTCAGCAGTAGTGGGATCCTAATAGCAACAATAACAACAGTTGTAAAGCACCTCATGAGAGCTAAATCTCGTTCTGGGCGCCTTACATATGCTAGAATGGACACATGTAAACTGGCTAGTGATGACAAGCACAGCAAGAATGAGCGAGCTGACAGAGCAGAAACATAAGTGTATGTCAGTGGCCGAAAAGAATTACCTCTGCGGGTCTGAGAGACACCGTCACACACACGTCCGGCCGGCTATCATCGGGAAAAGGCGCAAGCTGATCCCTTATCTTGGCCGATGGCTGCAACTAGGTAAACGATGGCATGTGTCACGACCTCTGAAGGCACAAGATAAACACTCACATGCTAAAAAAAATCCTCGCAGTAAGGGCACCACGTCGGTGGCTGCAAATTCATTTGGGTAATAAAAAGGTTTTCTACGATACTAGGTTATACTAAAGTTATATGAAGCATGTGAAAATATTTGGTGAGAGACCAAAACCAACACGTATGCTTTGGGTATATATACGTTTAGTATGACATAGTCCCACCACAATACTTTATGACCTCTCTTGTCTAGAAAGGAACAGAGGCCACCACCCTTCCGCTGTAGCACATTCCGCTGCGCCTGAAAAGTTAGGGTACTGGGTGTAGGCCAAGCACCCGGCCTCAGATGCCTGTCACTATTGCTCCATAGTCGTTTTATAAGGTTCAGATTGGCCATCTGGTTGACCCACTTCACCAAATAAAGATTCGTGAAAAAGGTACTTCACTTTGCCAAGCAGTCTGCTCAGGGTCGCTATCTTGCTGCCAAATGACCACAATGACTTGAGCAAAGTACAAATACTTAGACGAATCCTTAAGGGCTTTTACCCAGCTTGAATTGGGCAATAAAGAAACCAGTGGCAGGCCAGGAATCTACGACCTGGCTGTATGGTGTGAGTACATTAATACTGGAATAAGAACCAGCGGCAATGGATAAAGACGCAAAAAGCTTCGAACCATTCTTACAGCAATCACAATCTATCCTGTGACCAATGAGATAATGTAAATGTATATGAGATAATGATAATGCCTGAGCCGATAGGCAGATTCCCAAAGGGCTCTAACCCCATTGTTAGGGGCATCGCAAGACTCGACTGGAAAGACAATGAACGAACCTTGTCAGTCTTGGGAGTTAAACGCCAGAATTCAACATTAGAGGCTAACGTCCAAGCTGCTTGCCGACAGACTCCTCTAACTTGACGAAACTTGGTGACAGCCCAGAGATTAAATTAGTGCAACACAAACACTGCTGTTAAACGACAAATGAAAAGTCACGTCTAAGTGCACGCATCAAGGCAGAACTTACATTTAATGTGCTTTCAAAACTACACGCAGACCCGGCCAGAGCCCGGCCTTTGCACAGCTGGTTCAGGTGAACATCGCACGATGCCAGGAGGTGGTCTCCTGAGCACAGGTTAATCTGCAACAGACAATGGAACATACATAATTGGTGCGTGCTACTTGTTACTGCAGGTAAACATGCGTACATTGCATGATCTCGGAAGACAGTGCCAAAGTGTGGACACTATTGTAACTTGCTGTCACCTCACACAACAATTCTTTAGATTATATACGATGCAACGTCAGAATTGAGCAGTGTGAGTAATACTTATTCAATCGAAATCAGGAATAAACTACTGCAGCGATCTACAAGCAAAGGGGAATTCACATTTCAAATTTTACGTTGATCCGTTAAGTATCGGCCGAGCTATGGATTTTACAAGACACAAAGCGACAGTGTGAATAATCAGACTAGAAGTCACAAACATATAGTTGAGAGCGTATACGAGCACAAGCACAAGTTCATATCCCAATCAAAGAAGACAACAAGACGTTTGGAACGTATTCCCACTGTCCTGCTCCTACGTTGCATTGATCTGCTGCTGCCTTGCATAACTAACATCATCAATGTGTCATTAGCCTCAGGTCATGTCCCAGCACTTTTCAAAAAAGCTGTAGTCAGGCCACTACTCAAGAAAGCAACACTAGACCAAGAGAACTTAATCAATTACCGCCCAGTCTCCCTTCTACCATTCCGATCAAAGACACTGGAACAAGTCGCGGCAGACCATCTGAACTCATATATTTAAGCTTCAAACCTTGCTAGTAAGTTCCAGTCTGGCTTTAGAGCTAATCACTCCACAGAGTCAGCATTGGTTCGGGTGTACAACGACCTACTTAGGAATGCAAACATGGATAGAGTATATCTGCTTGTTTGAACAAATATTTGATTGTCAGCCAATTTATTTCAGTATTTTGTCGACATTTACCCTTAAACTGCAGTGTTTAGCATAAGCAAAGAACCTGCAAAGAGATTTGGTTCACTCAGTTGACGAGCCAGGATTTTCATCTACAGGTGCAAGACCTGCCAAAGTGTTATGTAGAAGGCAAGACCAGCAACATGTTGTGTGTAGGCGGGGCTAGACCCGCAATTAACGAAAAATTGTAGTGAAAAATCGTGTTTTTTCGACAGGAACTCGGCGGTAGCTCATCGAGTGGAATTAAGACATAATTTCGTCGTTGGTGATGGTGGGGCGTATGGAACAGAGAGAGGAAGGCAGTCCTGGTCACTGCACCGCTGTGGAGGAGTGAGGGTAAATGCCTCCCTGCCCCCCTCTGGCTCCGCCACTGGGTTCACTTAGAATGCAATACAAATGTCTTGTTATTATTATTATTATTATTTTTCTACAGACAAGCGAAAGTTTAAATCATCTCTGATGCAGACTCAGTAGCCAACAGCCTTCATCTAACCAAACGACAAAAAAAAGTAGGAAGCATAGCAGAATCAGGATAGCAGCTGAGGTAAGTAAGAAGCATGGTACAGCAGTAGTATCGATACTGGGATCGACTAGAACAGCTTTAAATACGGAGCATGAATGAGTGGGAAGAAGAAAGATATCGCTGCACGTGAATTGGGGAAGCGAGTTTCCCAGAGTTTAGGATACCTTGAGAAAAGACATCAGCAGCAATCAGTCTTTAAATAAAAAAAGAACCAGCTCATCTTTTGTCATAAAGAGGATTCGAGGGCAAAAGAAGGTTAACAAGAAGGTCCGGTGGCAGTTAATTTAAGCAGGAAAGAAGTAAGTCCAGGAGGATTTTAGACGTTAGGGTGAGAAGGTTGAGTTGTGACCGAAGTTCGACCGAGAGATACAGCAGCTCATTTAGAAAAATGGGCAGATGACTGAATTTCTTGGATCCTTACTTCAGCCTTGTGGTGAGCATCTCATAATACTAGGGAGAGAATGAATCTAACCACTGGTCATGATAAGAGTCTTCTGAACGAATTTCTTATAGATCAGAATGAATCTGTATGCTCCTGTCTTACGTTAGGCCTGCTTACAACCTAACAAGAAGGGTTAGGCTACTATAATGCCACGATCACTAGCAGCACCTACAGAAATTAATGTCCAAGGTTATGTGACCAGCTGGAAAAACCAGTAAACGGCAAGCTGCAGCCAGTAAAAATGAACCCCATCTGCCAAATTAACTAACTAAGATCCCCCTTGAAATCGCGTTGGTTTCAAGCAGTAAATGGTAGAGAAAATAAGCAAATAACAGGTAGAACACATGGTACCAACGCCAGTCATATAAAGACAGCCTCGGCAAAAGGACTGGGAAGTAGGAGCCATCAAGGGCATCAGCTGAAGCAACGACTAGGCCGAAATCGAGAAGCCTGTGGTTCACTCTCCTCTTGCCTCTGGTAACATGCAGCACAAGACCGGACTGCCACAAATTAAGCAGCTTCTATGGCTCTGGCCTGTCAACCAAGGCAGCTAACAAAGGCAGTAATAAGTCACTGCCTGGGCAGCAATTGCCCAGCACTCGACGGCTGAGTAGAGGCGTCTGGCTCGAATTTCGTTACCCGCATAGGTGGCTGGTTCTCCAAATACAGCTTCAGCACATCGGCGTGGCTACGTATCCTCACTGATGCACGCTCGGCCGCAAAGCTGGGCTTGAGGATGTCCAAGAAGCTCTGCGTCAGAATGTCGTTCCCAAGCAACGTGTAGAAGAAGTAGAACCCCTCTGTGTCAGTACACATGGCTATGCCCGCTGCAGTGCTGGGTACAAGCTACAAACGACGGCTCACGAAGGTCTGGCAGAAAAGACAGCATGCCAGCAGCACAGCTAGAGATCAAAGCACGTCGGCCAAAGAGAAGGAAGAGCTTGCTGCAGAAATGGCGCAGCTGCTTCTGGCACAAAATGCTCTGGCTGACAGACAGCTGGGAGTTAGGGTTCAATCCAGTACAGGCAGACTCAGGGTCAGCTCCAAGGTCACGTGAGGCAGCTACCGAAGGCCACTTGGAGGTAAACGTCATGGTGCTAGGTAGAGGTGGCCAGGCACAGCCAAAAACAAAAGCTCATCCGGTTGCACCTGCCGAGCTTGGCATCACACAAAAAACGACATGCCCACGTGACAGATGCTCTCGTTCGGTTGCTCGGGCCGCTTTTGCTTTTGTAGGCACTGAATTGTGTCAACAGCAGCGAAAACCCTATGCTGCCAACTGGCAATCCCCGTTTGCCTACAAACAGCGGTTGCTTTGGCCCTTTGGCATGGAAGGCAGTACGTCGAAAGTCCTGTACCGGTACAGTGCGTGCCCACTAGGGGAAGATGCTACTTTTATATGCGTCTTATCATGCGGCAACACACGAGAGCACCACCCAAACCTTTGCTGGCCATGCCGGCAGCCATCGGTAGGCAGCAGCTGCCCTTGCTAAAGTGCAAAGAACTGTATGAACTGCCAGCAAAACATCTCAGGAGCCACAGGAAGCACCATGAGGCACCAGGAAGCACCAGGAGGCACCAGGAAGAACCAGGAGCCCCTGCACTGCAAACCCGCTCAAGCGGTAGGAGTATGACAGTGCATTAGATTCGGAGCTGCCCTTGAACTATAAGTAGTAAAAACCAGATAGGTTGCACGAATCCTATGGTTTAGACCCTAGGAACTGGGCATCTTTGGTGACGGTCAGGCAGTTGTACTTTGGGGTTCCAAAGAGGCAGTTGTACATCACGGCTGGTCCTGTAAACACGTGCCAATCTGAGGCTATGGAATGGACTGTCACATGTTAACGACAAGAAGTGCCATAATAACGCATGGGCCCTCCTGATTGCTGCCGTGCTCAGCTACCATCGGCGTGCCTCGCAGTATCGGTGCAGCGACTAAAACTCGTGATTCGAGGAGTCCGCTCAGCCAGCGTTCGTCGGGCGTCTGCAAGGACTAGCACCAGCGTGAAGCGTGCACTGTGTTTGCGGCACATAATCTCAGTGTGGGGAGTTGCTCCAGCGTGTTCGTAACACACCCACTAGACGAGACGCAACACGGCTCAGCTCTCGTCTGCCGCTTTTGCTACACCATTCGACTCACGTGCACGAGTATTTACGCATCCCAGAACTCCAGGCTCCTAATCCGCTGAAGCAAGGAGCTGCCTACGAAGTATGCGACTAGCAGCAACGGAAATCGTCTCCACATTGTACGCCTAACGACTAACGTGGACTCTTGGAGCATCACAAACTCTGAACTCCTGATACATATAAAATAGACTAATGTAGACCTAAAGCAACAGGAATATTTTTCCTGTGACGTTTCAAAATTAAGGCAGCGTGGAACATAATCGTGAACACGCTGGTAGTGTGGAGGGGTTTTCCCAGGATGCCCCCCCCCCCCCCCGCCTGCTGTCAATTGGGCACTGAGGACCTTCTCACCAGTAACTATCGAGCCTGTGCAATGCTGCAGCCGCTGGCACACTAGGCAAGGCGGTTGCTTTTCACGACCTCGGCCCCGAGGTCGTGGGTTCGAATCCTGCAGTGGGCGATCCTTTATCGCCACTGCAAGCAGTGGTGATAGCCGTCTAGGCTCTTCTGCCGCTATACAAAAAGAGGCTGTTAAATCAGCTAGTATTTATTTATTTATTAGCAGCACGGCGACTTCGATACGGCTACATGCTGCTAGCACTTCACGATCAAGGCACACAGTAATACAACAATCACTATCCTTCTTGGTATAAGTGAATGGTGCCTGAGATTTAACCTAGCTAGGAGGCGGTCATGTTCAACTGGCCCGAAGCTGCCTAGAACCTCTAATAAACAACAAGTCCCAACCAAAGGACATGTTCCACGAATGAAATTCGTTGATTGTGACATTGATATTCACCCTCCAATAAGAGGGTTCTAGCTTGATGCAGCTCTCGCAGGTGCTGGAAGCCATTACAGGGCAAAAGTGGGCTGTCAAATGGCGAGTCGTCCACTTGTCTATGCAGCATCTTTAAGCGAAAGCAATATACGGCACAGTGGTTGAGTAAACGATATATAGCCGACTGGCTGAAACTCCTAAAGCACCCAAAGCCTAAAGGACTTTGAAGACTAGTGCACGGTCTATTGGACTCAAAAAGGCAAATTTCACCTTTCTTGAAATTACATTCCACTTCTATGACAGCCGAAAAGGTGCCAAATAAGGTGAAGAATGCCTGCTGCATTAGGGCGCTGCATCCACATCCTGGCATTAATTGCCAGGATGTGCAGGGAAACGATGTGCTTCCAAGCATCGAGTTTTGACAGATGTAGTTTGTGTGATAGGTCTATCTCAGCGAATGAGATCTTCAAGCCGATTCGAATGCTCGGGCAGGCTTACTTCTTACCGAGCGAGCAGTCCTCAGTGAGATAGCAGTTTGGTATTACTGTTAATAAACTTGTAAGAGCTTGATAAATGCTATAAAGCATCACACACAGCTTTCCTGGCATGCGGCCAGGATAATTGTAGCTTGACAGTCGCTTGACAGTCTCAAAGAGAGAGGGAGAGAGAGAGAGAGAGACAGACAGACAGACAGACAGAGACAGACAGACAGAGACAGACAGACGGAATGAGACAGAGACAAGAGATAGCTGCCGAGTGAGAAAAAAGGATAGATAGATAGACAGATGAAGAGTGAGACAGGCAGACAGACAGACTGAGACAGAAAGAGAGAAGAGATTGATGCAGAGAGTGAGAAAGATAAGAGAGAGAAAAGAGGAAGGGAGAGAGTATAGATAAAAGGAGAGAGGGAGAGAGAAAGAGGGAGAGAGAGATGAAGAAATAGAGAGATGGAGAGAGAAAGAGGGAGACATAGACAGAGAGATAGAGATAAGAGGTTAGAGAGAGAAATGGATGAGAACGAAAGAGTGAAGAGACAGAAACGGTGTGAAGGAGAGAGAGAGAGAGAGAGTGAGTGAGTGAGTGAGAGAGAGAACGCCTAGAGTATCGATGAGTAGGTACGACAAACATTATTGGGAAATTCAACACATATCGCAGGGTGGCACTGCCTGCACTGTGGCTTCAGTAGCACCATTCTGCACTGCTGCCTATCGTACCTGTACCAGATTTCTGGCTGACACAATGGTCACTGACAGAACGCTCAGGCTTGCATTGCTGTCCTGCGGACCGAGCTCGTAGCAGCCGTCAATGTCATTAAACATGGGCTTGAGCTGTGACACGTCGAGCTGCTCTGTAACAGCAATGCGACCAGCGACGATAGAACAGCGACTTAATGTACACAGACCAAACAGAGAGACACATCTCGCTGCCGCCAGCTGGAGTTCTAAAAGCAAGAGTGGATGGATAGAGTGACCACACGTGGATCTGCACGCAGGCAGATCCGGGTCGGAGCTTACTGGCACTAGCTGAGCTGGTCGCATCGCCACCTCCGACATGGCCCGCAGCACCTTCGCCTCGTCCGTCGCTGCTGCCAGCACTCTTGTCTTTCTCAGCGTAAATAGACAGCCGAAGCTCGGGTTTCAATCTCGAGTATTTGGCATGCAGCAGCGGATACCACTTTCCCGGCTACAAACACAGTACACCGATCAGAGCACATGGATCAGACTATACGAGAGGTCAAGTAGCCATCCGGGATGCAGACGGTGTCGAGCCCTCCCACATGAGAAAATTCAGTGCCACTGAAGTGCCACCGAGTTTCTAATTACCAATTAACTTCGATGAAACCTCGTTAAGCAACATGTCATCAACATGAGCAGCCCACCAGCATGCATGTCTGCATCCTGCATGCCTATGTGTCACAGTGTGCATGCACGTGAGTGCAAGTGTGTGTGTGCACACATGCTTGTGCACGTTATGATGTGCATATGTCCACTATCAGCAACTCACGTGACATTCGATTACTTCTGTGAGTGTGGGCTGCTTAACAATGCACTTATGTGGCACAATAAGGCATCAAGTGTTATATAGTCTCTCTGTCTCACAATCTCTGTCTCTGTTTGTCTGTCTGTCTCTGTCTCACTTTCTCTCTCTGTCTCTCTCTCTCTGTCTCTCTCTGTCTCTCTCTCTCTCTGTCTCTCTCTGTCTCTGTCTCTCTCTCTCTCTCTCTCTCTCTCTCTCTCTCTCTCTCTCTCTCTCTCTCTCTCTCTCTCTCTCTCTCTCTCTCTCTCTCTCTCTCTCTCTCTCTCTCTCTCTCTCTCTCTCTCTCTCTCTCTCTCTCTCTCTCTCTCTCTCTCTCTCTCGATGGCCAACATATTACTTCTCAATTTACAGGGAGGCACAGACCGCATGCTGCCACTAGCCATGTTTGCATGCTGACCCTGTGCATGTCACCCCTAACCATGTTATTCTTGTTGTTTATTGAGCATGCTACCACTAACCATTCGATCGTGTTTCCTTTGCAGCAAATGTAAGGCACCTAGAGGGAGATTAAGTTATCTGGGGGTGCTTTATCAAGTGTGTTATTATTAGTATTATTATTATTATTATTGTTACCAGTTCATTTTGTATTGTAGATACTGTAAAAAAAATTATTTTAGAGAATTCAAACCTATGCATCTAGAGGTAACTACGGTGAATTGGTAATATTTCGTGGCCTTCTTGAGGATTGATTTACAGAGCTCTTAACGTGAGATGAAAGGACAAGATTGAAAAATTCTCAGATAGCCACTGTAGTAAATGGCAACTAATTCTGGAGAGTGAGAGAAGGGAGAAAAAATAAACCAAGCAAGCAAGATAGTGAAAGGGAAAGCAAGCAAGAGTGAGAGAGAGCAAGAGTGAGACAAAGAGAGAGAGAGAGAGAGAGAGAAAGCAAGAGAGAGAGAGAGAGAGAGAGAGAGAGAGAGAGAGAGAGAGAGAGAGAGAGAGAGAGAGAGAGAGAGAGAGAGAGAGAGAGAGAGAGAGAGAGAGAGAGAGAAGCAGAGAGAGAGAGAGAGAGAGAGAGAGAGAGAGAGAGAGAGAGAGAGAGAGATACAATAAGCATGAGAGTGAGAGCAAGTGAGAAAGAAAGCATGCGAGTGACAATATGGATGAGAGGGCACAGAAAAAGTGAGCAAGGGGGAGAGAGAGCAAGAGTGTGAGAGCATGAAAGAGAGATAAAGAGCAGGTGAGAAAGAGAGTAAAACAGAAAGAGAGAACTCGAAATATAGAGAGAGATAGACTGAGAGATAGACTGAGAGAGAGAGAGAGAGAGAGAGAGAGGACGATGAAAATTGCCATACACGTCGACAGAGCAATACAGCAAAGGAGCCCAGGCATAGACAGACAGAGAATTGACTTGCCTTGTAAGAGGACTTAAATGCAAAAATCAGCAGTCACAAAAGATGATACATAGACTTTATGCAGATGCCAAAGGTCTCGTTAGGTCACTGCCCCTGCTCTCAGGTAGATGTTTAGCGGTTCTTATGGTGTCACTTATAAGCAGCCTTGAGTTATAGGCATATTTTTTAAGAAAGTCGGCAGGCATTTAGACCCTAATGTCTGCAAGACAGGAGTTCAGTTATTCAACCATTGCAGCCGACCATGAGGTACGAATGGTAATAAAGCTGGGTGCCGGCATCCTAGACGTTATAACCAATGAGCAGGAAGTATAGGCTCGAGTGCCCACCTATACAGGTGCGTTATAAATTTAAGCAATGCCTTGAAAAGCAAAAATTCTGATGATTAAGACATCTCACAACGGGACTGGCCCAGACAGATCACACCATACAAATCCCGTATAAATCCATTCTAAACAAAGTATCTCCCATCGCAATCTGGAGCAGGACAAGTAAATCGTATGAAAAACACCTCCCTGAGGTAGAAAAATAAGTTTAAAACTTGTTTATAATTAATGTTGGATAAGTTTGCTAAAGCAGAACAACTATTGAGCGCTAAAGCGCTTGTCTAGAAAGTGATATTTTAAAGAAATTTAAATTTATATTAGTTAATTAATGTTAGCTGAATTAGATTCCTTTCTCTTGCTGCCAAATTTGGCTGCGGTAGAGTAGCTAACAAGCACTGAGAGTGGGAAAAAGCAAGGGAGATTTCTGCCTTCCCGAAAGCAAAAATCTAGGGGACTGCATTTGGCAGGCTACAACAGCCTACTCATTGCTAAAGCGCTCAGGATTTCTGAGCAGTGTGTGTGCTACAATATTAAGAAGCAGTTACAACTCGGTACAATGGAACCAAGGGAGTGGTGTGGTCGACCTAAGCTGACAAATCATCGAGATGACAGGGCCATAAAAACAAGCATTGAAGAGTAGAACAGATTTGCTCGACAAAAATATTATTAGGATACTAACTTACGACGGGGCTTAACTGAGCGTTCTGAGAAGGTTAAACCAGCAAGCTATACTCTCCAGGATTGCCGATCATAAACCCTAGCTTTTAAAAAAAGGAAGCCTCTTGCAATCAGCAAGCAACCACGCCCACTGGACTATGGCTGACTGGCAGAGTTGTGTGGACTGAAGAATCGGACAACGTTCACATTGTCCTTGCTAGTGTATTTGAGGCGATGCTTTAATGAAACATATTAAGATGATTGCCTTCACTCAGAAGGCGGTAAAGTTTGGCAGCAGTAGCGTGATGGTATGGGACTATTGCATAGCAGCTATTGCCAGTATGAATGAGCATAAATATTTGGACATGGTAAATATGCAGGTATTTTAAGTGATATGCTCCGAGAGGGCTAGATTATATATGGTAACAGGAAAATGATCCTGATGACAACGCACTGACAGTGAGAGAATTTTTTTCGAGACAGTGAGAGAATCTATTTCGACAATGGGTGCTGACCACTGGTATCCTCTACTGAGTGTATTGTCATAGCCAAGCATGAGTACTGATTGACAGCCTATTGCAAACCTTTGAGATGCTTTGGAGCAAAGTGCAAGATCATCCACTATTCATATCACCACAAGAGAAATCTTATTTGAGGCTCTAGGTCAATGCAAGCAAAAGATTGCTCCGGAATTAAGCATGCAGATCATGGCGTCCATGCCAATACTCATTCGCGAAGTGATTAGAAACCATAGTGGAGTCACTTCATAGCAGCTTAAGTAATTTATTGATTTAATTTAGAAGCCTAACATGTTTATCTACCATTATGCTGTATGCACATGGAAAATAATGTTTCCTGAGAGCAGTACGGATGAATGAGCAGAGAAAGATGGCAAGTGTACCGTGTAAGCTTGGTTTGTTGCATGAAGTTAAGACGACACGTGCACGTGGAACTCTAAGGGACTACATATCACTTTGTAGAAGTCGGCACGTGACAATATAGCTACTGGTTGTCCAGGGGTAATGTGGCTAGTCATTCGGCTTGGTCAATCCTTGCACTTTGACTGTGCTGCCAACCCAACCCCCCCCCCGGAACAGACAAAGGGCATCTTTCCCAGACCCTAGAAGCCGCTGGTGGGGGGTCACTCATGACAGCTGCCAGGAGCAACCCCAACCAGTTCTGCTGGACCTGTCAATAAAGGGTAGAGACAGTAAGCTCTGGACAATCGTGATCTGCCAAGCCATTGAGCCCTACTGAAGCTTCCAGTAGGCTATGTCACTGCATGGGAGCAGTGAGGCTAGCCATGACAACCATCTGGTCATAGCTCTGAGGCCCCAGGCTTGCCAAGACATCTTCACTAGGTGAGCGTTTTGTCTACTCATCGTGGAATTATTTAGTAAATCTCATTCAGCCCTGGCATGAGACTCGATTCACTACTGCAATGGGCCCTTTGGTGCTCTGTTTGAAGCTACCAAAATCTGGCGGTGTCTGTTTTGTTGACGTGACTAGCATGCAATGTGTGACCTAAACACCATATTATACGTACTGGGCTCTTTTGAACAAGTAGGCTTGGACCAAGCCAAAGCCCAGTCCATCAGATCGACAAATATTTTCAATCTCCTCGGACAGATCTGGCGACAAAAGTAATCAAATGCTGTGACAAGTCGATGAGAAATAAAACAACTATATATAGCTTCTACTGATGAAAAAGTTCTGAGGGATATGTATCGCCTTTAAGGTTGGAAGGCTTTCTGCAAGATCACGAAGTCACCAAGTAGCAGTGTTTTGACTTTCTACAAGGAGAGATAACGGATCTACCACGGATCATCTACTCTCCTGCTGCCGACTATGGCACATCCTTTCCAGCCGTCCTGAGCAGCTATTTCCGTGGTACTCACTACCTCAACTGCTCTCCTGACTCTGCTATGCTTCCCACTTTCTCTTTGTTGCGTGAGGTGAAGTCTGTTGGCTACCGAATGCATACCGAAAGCTGCCTAGGCTTTGAGTTGGCTATCAAAAACAAATTCTCCCATGTAACACCCACACAGTCTTTATGGAATTACAGAGATACTAGTCGATTTAACAACCTTTTTTATATAGCAACAGAAGAGCCTTTACGGTTATAATCACTGCTTGCAGCAGCAATACAGGATCGCCCACCACAGGATTCGAACCCCGACCCCGACCGAGGTTGTGAAAAGCAAACGCCATGCCTACAGCAAATATAAAGCGCCTAGAAAGAGATTGAGTTCTCTGAGGGCGCTTTATCGAGTGCATTATTATTTTTTTTTATTATTGTGCCATTACGGCTCACGAGATACATTCCAGTACATTACGTAATTGTAAACAGGTAAACAACCCTAAATGCACGAAGTGCTAAAGACAAGATGCATTCAGTTGTTTCCTTGTTTAGTAATATCAAGGTAACAGCAACAGCTGTCCTGGTTTGGCCCAAGAGTATGGTGCTTGCCACCTTTAACGACCAGGGCAATGGGCTCGAGCACAACGGCATATGTAAACCCCTGGATAGAGATTAAGTGCTCTTAGAGTGCTATACAAATGAAATATATATATATATGTGTGTGTGTGTGTGTGTGTGTGTAAATATATGTGTTTGCGTGCGCTCGTGTCTCAGTATCTCACCTATAATCAATCACCTTCTAGAGACCAGACAAAATGGGAAGCTGCAACAAACTACTGGTAGACAAACCTGCTTTGTGTGAGCCGAACGAACATCAAGCACGACATAGCCAAGTTCCTCTTTGGCATGGCTGCCTGTTTTTTCGATTGCATAACAGAGCAACTTGATTGGGGAGCGCTGCAAGCGGTGCTGATGGAGGCTCTTTTTGTCTAGTTCCCAGGCCAGCTCCTGAGTGATCTGTGGCTCCTCCGTGTGCTCCACCGGGTCTGTCGCAAGATGCTCCCCATCGAAACGAGCCTCAATAGATAGTTGTCTATTAGCTCGGTGAGGGAAATTACGGCCTACAAAAGGCAATGTAACTCATCAGCAATTGATCGATACACAGCCCGATCTGCAGCTCGAAGTCCGACCGATGATACAAGCAAGCATGCACTACAGGTAACACCAGCAAGACAAATCTATGGGTAATCACACTACAGCTTATAGCTAAAGGCCCATGGAAGCAAATGCTTAGCTTCGGTCTGCTCTCTTGTCCGTGTTGCCGATTGACTTTGCAAGATTTCGGCATAATAGGCATTGTGGAATGTCGTGGCATAACGTGTCTGACATATTGCTGATCAGTGGTTTAGAAGGTCGTCTAGCATTCCCATGGGCATACCTAGGATTAAACCATGGCACCCCATACGCTGTATGATCTTACCCTAGGGAATCAGTTGTAGGTGAGCTGAAGGTTCATGCTAAAAGTAAGTCGTAGTGTCTCCACCATCATACCCTTTGGGTCGGTCGGGGAGGGGGCTAAAAAAAGTGGCTATGTGGAAACTAGCATTTGTAGCCAGTGGAATGGACATAATACTCAGAATCAAATGTGAAAAATTAGTACATGGAAGCACATTCGTGATGGTATGACAGACATTTAGGCCCCATTGGCTGCACTGTCTTTGGCTTGAGAAGAAATTGACATGGTTACACACTCTACGGTTTGCTAGCTGAATACAAGGAAGAAAGGGAAAGCAGGAATATCAACAATCACTCACTTACTAATAACAGTAATAGGTCATTTGCAGTGTCATATGAACACTAAATCTCTATCTAGGTGTTTTACAACTCACGAGAATCAATTACCAAGAGATAGTGACATGCATGGTATCAATCATGCAAAAGCCGACCAAAAATCATGCTTAGGCCAGCATGCTAAAGCAAATATGAAGACACTTGTGGTCGTCGTTTAGTAGGACCTCAAGCTAGTACCATGCACCGAATCGTGAACAGGTGAGCACAAAAACCATCATGGAACAGAAAAAGTTAAGTTCACCGGCAAAAATCAAAATCTGATTCGAACAGGTGCGTCTTTAGAAGCGACTTAAATGGTGCGAGCTAATTGCAGGTAGTGACAGTAGCCAGAAGTGAGTTTCAGACTTTCAGTGCATGCTGAGCTGAAGGCTCGATCGCTAAAAGATTTCAATCTAGTGTCAGGGATGAAAAGATGACTAGATGATGAGGAGTGAGTGGTGTGAGAGCATACTGCTGACAACAAGGAGGTCGGATAGGTAGGCTGGTGAAAGTGAGTGAAGTGACCAGCAAGCCGAACAGATGATCTTGAAATTGATTCGATGCTTGATAGGGAGCCGGTGAAGCTCAGACAGAAGTGGTGTAATGTGGTTGCTGTGCCACTGAAGACAGACCAAACGAGCAGCTGAATTTTGCACCAGTTGCAGACATTTAAGGGCACAGGCTGGTAGTCCTGAATAAGGAGAATTGCAATAATCTAGAAGCAATATCACAAACGCAGGAACTAGTGTAGCTGTCGTACTCTTATCTAAGCAGGCCCTAACTTTGGCGATGTTTTGCCGGCTTGATAGCAAAAGAAACGCACTTACCTAACGACAAATCGCTGTGGAAAAGCAGGGCCTAGATTGTGGCCGTCGTCACTGGAGTGATGCTAGATTAAAGAATCTTGGGGGTGGGGGTCTTTCTACTTTCAATTGACACTGTGTTGTCCATAACTATAAGGTTAGTTCATCATCTTTGAGCTTAAGGAGGTTAATAGCCATCCACATGTGGATAGCCTCGATGCAGACTGCGACTGGGAATTGACTGAGTCAGATGAAGAGCTAGGCTTTGACGGGTCAGAAAACAGGTAGAGCTGGGTGTCATCTTCGGAAGAAAATGAAAGCCAAGACTGTGTTTGGCAATGAGCTCCACCAGAGGGAGCATATAGATAGTGAAAAGAAGGGACCTAAGACCGAGTCTTGAGGTAACCCATACTTGCAAGGGCTCCCAGATGACCGACAGCTATTTACATATACACTCTGCCGTCTCTGAGGTGGGACCTAACCCAGCTTAGCGCTGTGCCACTGATACCGAGGCATGTGGAGAGGGGCTCGTGAAGGATTTGATGGTCAACAGTGTCAATTGCTGCTGATAGGATCAGGAGTAGCAGCACTGAGGCTGTAAGTTGATCAGCGTTGTTCAGAAGGTCGGTGTCATTGCACCACTGATTACAACGAAGTGATCGTAAGATGCCCCCACAGTGGCTGGCAACTGCTTCCTCAAATATCGCCCAATGTGACAAAAGCAAGGGACACTGTAGTTTAGTTGAACTGTTTAACACCACGAACTCAAAGCACAAAAAATAAAGGAAGAAGCGTTACCCAATACTACAATAGAGCCAAACTGTGGAGAAGATAGAGAGTGGACAATAGATTAGCAAGATGCTTCAAACGAATGATGGAATGGCACCCACCAAGCACGAGTGGCAAAAACACGAGAATGAAATTCTATCCAATGCATGCCACACGGGAGCACACGCATGGACACACCTGCATGATGACATACGAGCGTGGATGCATGGACACGTGCCCACATAAGTGTACACACTTGGGCTGACACATAAGCTTGCATAACACATTTGCAACACGGTATACATTCTTACATCAGTATAAGCCAGAGAAACAAAAAGCTATTTCGTGTGGCTAGTATATTCAAATAACTCAGTGGCTAAGGCAGCTGCATGGGTGGCACATGGTTAGACACACAATGGCTGACTGAGGTATACAGCACAATGAACATTTCAGATTTAAACGTTTGCTCACATACCAGCTCACACATCTTGCCATCCTAGACCTAGTCGAAAAAAAGGTTAACGCAGCACGGCGAAAAGTCACAGGTCTTACGGACGGACCACTTGTGTCGAAGGTAATTCCATCGAGTTAACAAACCGTCTCATACCGTTGGATAGCAGTCACATGGCAGTGTTGCTACCCATCAACACCCGTGCACGCACAAACACCCCTGCCACGTGCAAGATCGTTGCAGCAATCGCTGGTCTGGTCTTTTTGCGTAAGCCCTTTTCAAGGAATGTCGAATAGGAAGCATTGCATGTGTGTCCCTAACGGCCGTCGCTCGAAGCCACCCGGTCTAAGAGCGATGCTACACTGTAGAAATAGTGCTGACGCCAGCTACCTCATCCGCAGTCGATTCTTCCAGTGCCGACATCGATCTCAAGGGCAGTCGATCGAATACAAACAAGCTGGTTTGCTTTTCTGCCTGAGCACCGTACGGCAGACAGGTCTCATCGCAGGCTGTCTTATGGACCGCAGCGATCCTCCGGATGCAGCCTCTCGACGCCAATCAGACCAGCAAGCAACAGCTGCGCCACCTGCTCGCCGCCGAGCAATTTTACTCGCTTCCTGCTGCTATGGGCCACAGCAAAGGAGCTACCACCATCGGCGGTAGAGAGCCAGAGCATACCGAGCAAGCCCTGCACAGGTCGAGCCCGGCCAGCAGGCAGCACGCTCAACTTAAAGAGACAGCAGAGAGCTTATTTAAACGCCCAGAATATCGCAGCTCTCTTTGGATCTAGACACGACTATCGACGGTGCGACGCAAAAGCCAGCGGTCGTTAGGTGACCGGCAAGCCGTTGCCAGAGAAGCTCAGGCCGGAGGTATTGGGCTTAAACGCGAAATCTGGTTGCACGCAGTTGCGGAGTAGCGGTAAGCCATCTGTCGCTACGCCGCACAGCTTCCCACCTTCCAATAGAGAAACGACAACGAGGTATTTGTTTCCCTCAACCATTTCAGTTGACAACCAGCGCTGCTTCTCTTACTTCAAAATCGAGCGCCATATAGGTATAGGCCGGAGTCCAGAGGAATGCCGGGATTGGCGTTTAGACGCCACAACTCGGTGGTTGAAAAAGTACGTTCGTTGTTCGTTTTCTCGGCTTAAATAACATAATAAAATGATAGGAAATTACCGCCAGCTGATTGCTTACCAAGGAGCATTTTTTCGAAAAAGACGTGACTGGGAGTAGGCCACGCCTTTCCGCTTTGTACTGGCGAAATGGTCATATCGGGTCGGCGATACGTAGCCTGGTGATGGTTTCGTTTCTGCGGCAGCGAGGCGTTTCAGCACGGAGCCGATTACCCGCTTCGTAGGACTGTGGTACTACTTGCCGGGAAGCAGTGCCGACATAATAGTGGACGCAAGGTTGCTACTGCGAAGGAGACCGGCACCAGACTGCTGCTACTCGCTGCTGAAATTTCGCACCGATTCGCCACCCACAAGTGCTGGACATCGCGATGAGGACGGCGTAGATCCTGCAGGATTTTCCTGGTATCGCGATCAGGCGAGCGACTATGGAGAGCGGGGCTGCAAGGGCTGCCGCAAGTGCCGCCCGAAGGAGCTCGGCGCACCGCGCGGCGTCCGTGGTCGCGATGGGATCTAACCAGGCGATCTCGCAGTCTGCTGCCCGGCCGTCGGTGTCGGGCATTGCTGGAATTGTCATGGTTGGCCCGAGCTTCAGAGTGGGCCGGAAAATCGGCAGCGGCAACTTTGGTGAAATTCGTCTCGGTGCGTAAGCTGCGCTCGCTTTCGCTCCGTGGCGTTGCAAGCTTTCTTTAGCCTTTCTCCAGAGACGAGAGTCAGTCTTGTGATTACAGGCAAGAACTTGTATACCAACGAGCACGTCGCTATCAAGTTGGTATGTTCCTCGTCGCGATCCCGACCGTTTTGCATCATTAGGCGTCCTCCGAATGGCGGTGATTCAGATGCATGCACCTTTCGCCCACTTTCGTCTCCTTTGTTTGCACATGTCTTCCTAGGAGTCGACGAGATCCCGTACCCCGCAGCTGAACGTGGAATACAGGCACTACATGAAGCTAGGGCAGCACGGTAAGATAGAGTGTACACCATGTGCTGTGTTTCGGCTAACCTTCAAGGATGTTGAGCTCGATCGCTCACGCCTGAAGCCTCGTGGATCCGATACCCTCTCTGGGCCCGGCCCGTGCTCTGATTCTATAAAGGCTGGAGGAAGTTCTTCTAGCGCATCGGATTTTGCCTTTTTGTGGGCTCCCGTCTTGGCCTAGGGCGTACGTTCAGCAGCGTATCTGTTTGTCACATCTTCCTTTATTCCTCCGTTACTATTCGGTGCTGTTTTTACCGAATCGGCTGCTCAACCCGATCTCGTTTATCTAAAGATGACCGGCGTGTTGGTGGCGCCGGAAACGCGTCGTCTTCTTTGCTGACCGTGCCCACTCAGGCTGAATTAGAAGCTGCCGGCGTGCACACCGGCCACACGTGTATGCTGGCAGTATCCCGGCTTTCCGCTCGCTCGGTGCATGTCTGCATCCGTACCTGCATGTAGTGGCCACACGAGAGCGTGCGTGCCGAGTGGCTGCTTATGCTTTGATTGCTTGTTGTGCAATGGCTAGCCTTTTAGCCGTGCATGCTGTGGGATGCCTCTGCTGGTAGTCCTGGCATGCCCAAGCATGCTTTGCCTGCCGACGGCAGGGCAGCTGGATCTTCCCCTCCTTGTAGCACCGCTGATCGCCTGTTTACATGCGCTTCCTTGCAGAGGGTGTACCACTCTGCCACTACTTCGGACCTTGCCAGACTGACAACGCCTTGGTTATTGAGCTGCTTGGGCCCAGCCTCGAAGACCTGTTCAACCTTTGTGGCAGAAAGTTTACAGTAAAATGTGTCTGTATGATAGCCCTGCAGGTGGTGAGTGGATTTCCAATGCTCTAGTTTGGCCAGCAACTCACCCAGCCACTGCTCGTGCGTGCCACCGCCTCCTCCCTCTCTGTCGTGTTTTTCTCTGGTAAGAAGCCAAGTACTGGCGCTTTGCGTTGATAGGCACCAGACGTAGCCTCTCTCCCTGTTCGCCATGCTGACTGCCTGAAGAGCTCCTGCTTGTCGCAGAGGCCGGCGCGCGCTATTTGGGCCATTTTTTTGGCTCAAAAGCAGCAAGCAAGGCTTGGATAAATCTTCGGGTTGTCCTTCAGAGTGTCCAGTGATTCGAGTTGCACCGTGTCTCTAGTGAGTGGCAGACCCGCCGTGTGCAAAGGGTGCATGCCGACACACGTGTGCCTGCTGTCTGCTACCTAAGCCGAACCACGAGCTCACTTCGCATAGGCTGCTGTTGCTGGGTTTTTTGTAAGATCTTGGAGGATCGCCTTCAAAACAAGCTACTGTAACACATACACGCTGCCAGTGCAGTTCAGCTGCCTAAATTCGTCTGCGAATGCCTCTTTGTGCAGCCTACGTCTGCTGTGGCTGGATAATTGAGAGCCAATATGATTGTTGAGGATTTCTCAGCAGATGTAAAGTGACTAGAAAGAGATTGAGTTCTCTGAGTGCGTTTTATCAACTGTATTATTATTATTCTCTGCCGTTGGTGCTTCAAACAAAGCCGTTGACCGATTGTTTTAGTAATTGACTTTAAGCTATCAGGAGCCTGCTAATCCTTGTTTTGAATGAGCACATGCCTTTATTCTGTGTAGCTTCTAGTTGCTATAGTATCTAGATGCAGAAATACTCACTTGGATGACAATAATTGCAGTGCATGAGCTGCAGTGGATGTGGCTACAGACCGAGCATGATGTTTTTGCCTTAAATTCACCCTCCTGTCCCCCACAGAGGAGTGTTGACAAAGTATCCGTCTGTGTTCTACATGGAATGCAAGAATGCATGAAGGCTTCTGTCTTGTGCAAGAAGGCATGAAGGCTTCTATCAGTTAACGGCTTTGCTAGTTATTACTCGATTGATGTGTAGATCCATCAGCAGCCGCTGCTTAATGCAGAATCTAGTTTGCCTGTTGTATGTTTATTGGATTAGGAGTTTTATTCAGCATACTACATGTGATGTTTGAATATTTGCCATTTGGTGTCATTACTTGTACTGCTTACACACACACTCACTCTCTCACTTCCTCTTTAGTTCTCTTCCTCACAGTCTTTCCATTTCTTTATGTCTTTGTCTCTCTCTCTCTCTCTCTCTCTCTCTCTCTCTCTCTCTCTCTCTCTCTCTCTCTCTCTCTCTCTCTCTCTCTCTCTCTCTCTCTCTCTCTCTCTCTCTCTCTCTCTCTAAAGGAATCTCTCTGCAAATTGGTCTACCAGCCGTGCTGCTTTTTCTTTGTCGGTGTGCTGCAACCTGCATACCCTGGCTGTGGCCATGCCTTGCCGGTCACCCATGCCGCTAGTACGGCTGCTCGGTGGATTCTGTGGCCTGCTCCTCACTTCGGTCGAGATTCATGACAGGAGACCCCTGGTTTCTGGGCATGCAGTAGTTTTTTTTTATCGTGTGTCGTGCTTGTAAGCTTTTCTTTTCTCGCAGATCACGCGCATCGAGTACGTCCATTCGAAGCATCTTATCTACCGAGACGTGAAGCCGGAGAACTTCCTGATTGGCAGGCATCCGAGGAACAGAGACATTGTGCACATAATAGACTTCGGCCTCGCCAAAGAGTACATAGACCCTGAGACAAACAAGCACATACCGTACCGAGAGCATAAGAGCCTCACGGGAACGGCTCGCTACATGAGCACGAATACGCACATGGGAAAGGGTACGTGGCTAGGTTCGGTCGACCGGAGTGCTAGTCGCAAGCAAGCGTGTCTCTGAGGCATGCTCGTTGAAACTGCTTTGTCAGCTGTCGGTCGCCTGCATCCCTCAGGTTCTGCGTGAGTTGGCTTCTGCTGAAGTGCCGCAAGGGGGTGGGGACAGGATTGCCACAAGGGGGTGGAGACTTGAGTGCCGCAAGGGGCGGGGACTGGAGTGCCGTTCGTGTGAGGTGGCAGCGGCTGGCTGGGCCTCGGGCTCACCGTGCCTGTGCGCGCACGCACACGCCAGCCAAACCTCGAAGATAAGCGTGTTTGCTCGTATGACGCTGAGGCAACATTTCTGCCTGGGATCTGAGCTGTTGTAATGCAGCGGCAACGATTTAGCCGGCCGGCCGGCTCCTGCTACATCGTCTTTTTTCTGCGGTCGATGTGCTTCCCCCTCCCCGGCTGGCCGGCCGCGGCATTGCCTCGTGAATGCAGAGGTCAAGGCCGTGGACTGGCCGCTCCAGTCACTGCCTTGGAGTGGCGTGCGACCTTCCAGCCACGCTGGCTGCCGCCGAGCTGGACGAAGCGTTTATGTGGGCTGCGCTTGCAAGTCGGAGTGCTGCATCTGCGTGGTCGAGCAGGTCTGAGCAGCTCTGGCCCAGTGAAGGCTAGGGGGGGGGGGGCGATGGCCCAGCCAATCCCTCGTCCTTCCTTTGCAGTGAAGCTGCTGTTTGCCTGCTTCTTTCCTAGGCTGTACTTCATTTCGAGTTAGTGACTGGATTTCCTATTGTCTGGATTTCGGGATACCCCAATTCGATCAGTGATTGATCGATCACCAGCAGGATGCAGGGGGGCAGCACCCCCTACCTGGGGTTGATGGAACTGTGGGAGGGAGGGTGGGTGGAGGTCCCACCCAGCAACCGGCCTGTGCTTGCTGTTTTTCCTGCCGGCATTTTATGCAAACCTTGGGTTTTTCACGGGTGGATCTTTCTCGGGCATGGTGTCGTAGCTAGGCTGCTGGAGTGCCTGCCCAGTGCAACCTAGTGGCGCTATTTTGGAGTCTCAAATGAGCCTGACCTTGCTTTGCAAAAGCACCGAATGCTCTGACTGGCCCTGCCCTAGCCTAGTGAGGCAGAGCAGAGTGACAAAGCAGAACCCACAAACGTGGCTGAGTGCCAGCAGAACTGCTGCTCTGCGGCTGACCATGATGACCATGCACCCTCCACGATTAGACTGCCCACCAGTTTGTTGCATTCACTATTCGTCTATTGTAATATGCCCGTTTTCGGTCGGGAGAGACGTGGTTGTGATGCATAAGTATCAATGTGGGCTGCCGAAAGTCTGGCGGTTTCTTGTTGCCACCAGGATTAGGCATGCCAGTCAGCCATCGCCCCGGGTCTTAGCCTTAGGGTTCGAGGCGCTCGAACTTCACGACCCACAGGTTGTGGTTTCGAGTCCTTCAGCAGAAATTCTTTATGGTCCACTGCAGTGATGGCCCAACGGCTAAGCGTTTTTGGCCAGGTGCAGACATGTTGGGTCGGGCGTGGCAATCTATTTAGGGTTAGAATGGTGAGCAGGGTATTAATGAAGCCACGGTTAATCCCATTTGCCTGGGCAATGGTTGAGTGTGCCTGTCTGATTACCACATTGTCTTGCATTTCCTGGTTATGTGGTTGTTGTCAGCTTGCTTGCCAGCACCTGCCCAGGCTTCATGCTGACTTGACTTGGCTTCCCGTTATTTCCCTTTGCAGCAAATGTAAAGCGCCTAGAAAGAGATTGAGCGCCTAGAGAGAGATCTCTGGGGACGCTTTATCAAGTGCATTATTATGATTATAATAGAACTTGTCACCAATTGATTAGCCCTGCCCGGCCGATAGTCTTGCTGTGGTAGTCTTGCTGCATGGAAGACTGTAAGACGAGGAGCTGTGATCCTGTGAAGACGACGAGCTGCTCTTTTTAATCTTAATATTTGTGCCGATTATGCAAAGTTGAATGTCGTGTGTCGATGTAGGGCAAGTTGTGTCTGATGCTGCGATCAGCTGCTTGTTTGAAGTGTGCTTGCACTTCCCCTTCGGCCAGCCGATGGCTTCGTGTGGCATCCGATGGTCTGAGAGGGGAGTGGTAGACTCCGGTAATTCAGCCGTGTAGGCACTGCAATAAAATATTTCTCCTCGAAAATGTACATAACATTCGAACCTCTGTGTGGATAAACTCTCTATATGCATAAAATCGTGTCACACCGATAGTTTTTGCCAGGCTTAATGCCAAAGCCTTTAATTCATACACATTTTAAGCCTGCCTTTCTTTCTACTTAGGCTTGCAGAGATTGTGTGAATATTTTTGCTCAGCTGCGAATCAAAACGAGGATCATGCCCGGTCAGGTCCGCAATATCTAGCGTGTGTTATTTGTATGCTTTACCCAACATGTTGTTACACGAGAAGTTATTCTCCTTCGTCATTTGATAGTGCACCGAGTAAAGCTGGCCTGAGCACCACCATGTTCCGGTTGCCTTGTGACTAGACGTCATCGCTGTGGCAACACACGGCTCTCCCCGAGCGCTCCGAAGCTTCTAGGTCCTTCATTCGCTTTCTTGATTCTCTTGCACGCTGCTCGCCGGCTTACAATACATTATCAGGCTTCCCTTGGCAGCACCAACTCCTCTGGCTCTGGTCGCTCAGCGTACCCCTGGGTCTTAGCTTACTTTGGGTATGGCGCTTGCACTCCAGGACCCAGGTCATGAGTTCGAGTCCTGCAGAATCTGTTATCCCTCGTTATAAGCAAGTGGTGGTTAAAGTTACCACGGCTCTTTGGCTGCCTTATGAATGAGGCTGTTGAATCAGCTGATGGTTTTCGTATGCTGTGACTGTAAAAAAAACAACCTAAAATCTATTGGAGACAGTGCCTTCAGTTCTTCTGCTCCCGAAGCCTGGGACTAACTAGCCACAGGCACCACGACGTCCCCGTGACTTTATGACATTCAAAAGAAACCTGATATTTTCTACCAGTTCCTTGCTGCAGCTGTTCTGTCCGTGGGTGTTTTCCTTTGTGTGCTCATGCATGCTGACAATAATAGTAATAATAATAATAATAATGATAATGCACTTGATAAAGACTCCGGTCTATTATGGTGTTTTACAAAAGTATCATCATTATTATTACTTTTATTAGTACGGCCGTACATATGGTATCCAAAGCAGAAGATCCTGTAGAAAATCAGATTGTTGCCTGTTAGTGGCAGTTTGGTTTGTTGGTAGATTGTATGTAAAATGTATTCGAGTCCATTTGTGGTGAATTGTTAACAGCATATTATGGGACATTTTCTGAGTGGTTGTAGTATCCTTGTTCTCATAAATATTCGTCTTCCTTTGCATAACTCGGTGCATTTTACCAACTAAGAGTACCTGTAAAAAGAGACCCTGTGTTTTATGTACGTGTTCTTTTATATCTTGTCTTTGCATGCTACCTTGCTTGTCATTAGCTATTATTTTCTGCTTCTCTTGCAGCGAGTGGTAAAGCATCTGCACATAGATTTAATTCTCTTAGGGCGCTATGGGCCTGCCTGAGCCGGTATCCCCTGAACTGAACGAGCAAGGGAAGGTGGGAGATGCAGTGTTCGCGCGGTCACATGGGTGTTAGACATGAGAAGAGAGTATGTGGAACAGTGGGACAGGGCGGCTGGGCATGGTAGCTTATCTGTCGTTCGGAACCAGCCGTGAGTTATCGTGCTCCCAGCCTCTCGCTTGAGAACATGGTCCCTGACGAGCTGGCTATCGAACCCCTGAGGGAAATGCAAGTGGGTAGCCACTGCAATGACATTCGGGCACTACTTACCAGACTCCTTGTTCCGGAGTGTTGGTCGACATGTTTCCCTCAGGCATTCTTCTAGTGTCAAATAGCATCACTGCCTCCTGCAAATCACGCAGAGCAGAGAGATTGTGTCTAATTGGTTTCACGTCGAGGGCATTCACGTTTCTAGTCGTCAAGGCTCTTCTGCCGCTGTATAAATGAAGCTGTTAAATCAACTAACCTATACTGTGAAAACTTGTTACACCTTGCTGCCACATAGGCCACACAGGGTATGCGCTCCAGCAATGAGGACAAAGTTTCCCTCTGGCTTAGCACTCGAACTGCTTGGGATAGCTCAGCATCAGTTGAACAGGTCAGCTAGCCTGGCGACATGACCATGACTGCCTTCATTTCAAGCCCTCGAATGGTGGTGGCTGGCAGCAGAGAGTTGGCTGCAGACAATAGTGATGGGCTGGGTGCTAGCACTCTCCTGATTGGTTATCGATCACTATGAACAGATGCTGATGAAGCCGCCACTAGCATATCTACAGTCCCTGCAGGTTTTACTGACGATCTAGATGCCGGATTGTTTGCCTTTTTCACGAGCAACAGATATTTGTAATGTACTGATTGACGAGTGAGTTTTACGCTTATTTCTCGCCTATTGTGTGGGGGATCGTGCTGGGATCTTGGCTACCCGTGAAGCAACCAGCGTTGTCGTGCTCGTGACTTGAGCACACTATGTCAATGTGCACACCTCAAACAAATTCTGATAGTCGTGCTGAGCTACAAAAAACTTTTGCTCGAGCCTATGGCACTCTCACCGGCCTATAATATTTCTCCCTTATTTTATTTATTTATTTTTTGTATACTGTCCGAGCTAGTGTTTCCTGCATTTGAGTGCTGACAGTAGCCCTAAGCAAATCACAGGAGTAGGTTGCCGAGCTGGTTTGGTCCAGCGGTTAAGGTGGTCGTCCCGACCAAGGTCTGGCTGGCTGAGGTCGTGGGCTCGAGCTCCGAGGCCTGTGTGAAGCGCCTGAATAGAGATTAAGTTTTCTTGGGGTGCCATACAAATGAATTATATTATTATATTATATTGTTAAATGCAGTACCATAAATAGCATGCAGCTCGGTCAGTGTCCTGAGCTGTGAGTGAAATGTTTTGTCATTGAGTGTCTTCTTCAGTGATGGCCCAGCGACTTTCTGCTTCTCCATCTCGAGCCCCACCCCGGTTGGTATCTTGCCAGTGGACGGTCCGTGGCACCTACACGTGGACCAAAATGAATTATGTCCCTTCGCTGGGAACTCATCAGTTCTTCAATGTGGATGTAAGTGGGGGCCCAGGTCGTTGGTTCGAGTCGTGAAGTGGGCGATCCTTTATTACCCACTGCAAGCAGTGGTGATAGCCTTTAAGGCTGTTCTGTCACTATATAAGTGAGGCTGGTAAATCACTTAGCATAAAATCAAAAGGTAATCTAATGCTATGAATTCCAGCCCGGTTCCTTGGGGGGGGGGTCAGGTTCAGCCGTTCATGCTGCATCATGGTCTGGACGACTGCACCGGATGGTCGAATCGTGGCCATTCGGCCGGCCGAGAGAGCGGCACCCATTCGGAATCGGGAAGCTTTTTTATTCTGTGTGATGCGAGACTTGAATGGCTTGAGTATGTTTCGTTGGGGTAGGTGCTGTGGGGTGGCATACGACAGGCCTTTTTTGTCAGTGTGGTTGTTCAGTGTGCAAGCACCTTCTCCCGAGACTCTAGCTTCTGGGAGCCGCTTTGCATGAAGGGAAGGGCAGGCAGGCAAGAAAAGGCACGCCTGCGCTACCCTTGCAGTGGCAATGGACAGCAGGCAGTTGGTCCCGCCTGCTGGTGCTGCTTCTAGTCTTGCGTGTCTTTGCATCGATCTAAAGATGGCTGGAAGTGTGGTGTGCCGATGTGTTCGTGAATTCTCTTCAAGCTGGTTTTGCGCGAGCAATTATGGAGTCGCCGGACTTGGAGGGTTTGCATGAGCCTATGAGCGATCGATTTGTGGATGCATGCTCGTCGCAAGGGCGCTACGCTAGCCGTGCACTTCGAATCCACTGGTTTTCAGGAACGCCAGCCCAGCTGCTTAGCTCTCACTTAGTGCAGGCTGATCTAAGCAGCCGATAAGCTCTAGCTTGACTCGGTACGGCTATGCAGTATTCATTCGAGAGCAAGAGAGAATCATGAGACACAATCTGCCACCGAAAACCCCAACGTCGAGTTTCCTTCTGCACGCCATTTTAAAGGTTCGCATGCGGTTTTTTCCTTTGAATTACCCAACAGTTATATGGGATCTAGACAGGGTCGCGTCTAGGCAGTAGGGTGTACAGAGTGTTATTATGAAGAGTCCCCTCCCACCTGGATCTGGTAATATCTGGCGAGTCATTTGGCGTAAAGACTCCTAGCAAGCGTGCCGTGGTACTGCTGCATGAGCGACTTCACGAAGGGCGAAGCCCTGCTCAAAGCTTGGCGATGCAAGCGGGAGGTGCCTGCTAGTTCGGAATATGTAATGAGCCTGACGTATGGTATAACGTGAGGAGTCACTCTGCTTGACTAGTTATTCTGATGCTGCATCATGGTCTGGACGACTGCACCGGATGGTCGAATCGTGGCCATTCGGCCGGCCGAGAGAGCGGCACCCATTCGGAATCAGGAAGCTACCTTTTCTTTGAGAGGCAATAGAGACGCAGTTCAGCATTATTTCAGACAGTTGAACATTTTCCGGACAAGGAATTTGTAGGCGTTTGGCAAGATGCAATCATTTGCCTGCTGAGTGGTCTCGACAGATGCAGCCTAGGTGAGCCGCGATGGCACACTGGGTAAGGCGATTGCTCTTCACCACATCGGTCCTGAAGTCGTGGGTTCGAATCCTGCGGTAGGCGATCCTTTATTGACGCTGCAAGTGGTGGTGATGGCCTTTAAGGCTCTTCTGCCACTATGAAAAAGATGCTGTAAAATCAGTTAGTATTTTTTAGGCTTGCAGCCTAGCGAACAATTTTTTTTTGAATCGATGAGAATAAGTTCACTCTGATTGACAGTGGCAAGCGCCAATGGTTGGATAGTACTAGAGACATGAAGGAGTGAGTTTTTGCCATCTTTCCTGCTCCCCTTGGCAAAGCTTGGTGGAAAATGGGTGCCGGTGTGGGGTGTGCTTCGTAGCAAAGGGAGCCGGTGCTCGATGCACCAAATCCGTGGCACCATGGACCAAAAGTTGGTTTTTGGTTGTTCGGGAAGCCGGAGTGTCAGAGTGTTGTTCCAGTGCACTCGTGCTTGTAGCCTTTGGCAGCAAGACCGTGATCCAAACCATTCGGCCAAACAAGTCGGTAAGATAAGGTAATGCTTCTGTCTGCTGCTGGTATCCAAACGGTGCTTCGGTTGAGCTGGTCCTCTCATTAAAACCCTATCGACCACCTTTGGGACGATGCTAGAGTGTCAGGAAAAGGGGCAGCCTACTGCATTTAGTAGTTTTCAGCCATGAAAACAGCGAGGTAGCCTACATGCCCCACCGGATATGTATGTGTGCATATGTATGTAATGTATGTATGTGTGTATGTATGTTTATATGTTGTATGTATTTACACTATGTACGCTCAAAATCAGCTCTGCCAGCATATCTCCTGTTGAATCTGCACGTAGTCTAGGTGTCATGTTCAAAAGTGACCTTTTGTTAGACGACCACATCAGCTCCACAATCAAGTCTGCCTACTTTCGGATGCATGACATTGCTAAAATTCGGGCTTGTTTAGATAAGGATACCACATCTAAGTTGGTCCTTGCATTTGTGACATCCCATCTTGACTTCTGTGACTCATTGCTTGCTGGCCTACTGGCATGTGCAATCAGGCGCTTACAGCTGGTGCAAATCTCTGCAGCTAGGCTTGTCTGTCGTGAGCGTCGAAGTTGCCACATCACACCACTTCTCCTGACCTGCACTGGCTACCAGTCAAGCAACGCATCGACTTCAAGGTTTTGTCGCTCACTTTTAGGTCACTTCATTTTTTGGCTCCAGCCTACCTATCAGAAGTACTCCACCACCAGGCCAAGCATCGTGCCACCTGCTTTTCGGAAACTAACTGTTTACCTATACCTCTTACAAACCTCAAATATTTTGGAGACCGTGCATTTAGTTGTATGCTCCCAAAGCCTGGAACTCACTCCCGAATTTCGTCACGGCATCCCCTGACTTGACCACATTTAAAAGGAAATTAAAAACGCATCTATCTATGATAGCATTTAGTGGGTCCCTGTGATTCGTCCTTTATGTACTTATGTGTGCTGACGCTGTTGCATGCTGCCACTAAACGCACTTGCATGCCGACCCTGTGCATGTCACCCCTAACCGTATTATTCATGTTGTTTATCGAGCATAACCACTCACCATTCAATCGCGTTTCCCTTTGCAGCAAATGTAAAGCACCTAGAAAGAGATTGAGTTCTCTGAGGGCACTTTATCAAGTGTATTATTATTATTATTATCCTTAACATAGTATTTTTTTTGTATCTCCGTCAGTAACTCCACAAAGTCATAAAGACCATGTGGGTGTTACGCAGGAGAGTTTTGTATAGCGCGCTCACAGCCTAAGCGGCTTTCGGTACGCATTCGGTCGCCAACAGAGGGAGCTAAGGGCTGCAGCAACCTCCGGTCAGCCTGGTGGAAAAGGTGCATCGCCTGATAAGATTGATCGGTTTGGACAGGGTTAATGGTCACTTCATTATGAGATTTTTTCCGTGCCCTCCCCCACTCTGTGGATTATATGCAGTTGCTGGCACAGCTGTTGAATACTACCCGAAGTCTGTAGATGTCCTGCCGATTGGACTGTCAGCCCTTAGCAACAAGTGGTGTAGTCTGTTCAATCAGTTGCTTGCGCATCAGCATTTTACATGCATTTATGTCTATCCACGAGTCTCCTGTGCAGCATGCAAGTAGTGGGTAGAGCTCCACCACCAGAAGTCAAGACTTAAGCCCTCGGCTGCTGCTGCAGCAGTAGTACAAAAAATACCTTTCAATCAAAATGTCCTGCTTTATTAGGAAGTTTCAACATCTGGTGGCAGGTTTAAAAAAAGTTCTTCCTTTGCGAGCAGGATGTGCAATCAATACCACTGGTTAAGCCACTGCGTGGATGGCCGCCACAGCAGCCCAGTGATCGACCAACCATCTGATTTAGCAGCGTCATTTATACACCGGCAGGAGAGCCTTTACGTCTAACAGCCGGCGATAAAGAATTGCCCACTGCCTGTAGGACTCGAACCCTCGACCTGGTTTGCAAAGAGCGAGCACCTTATCGCAGTTTGTACATCGTAGGTGCATCTCGCAATCCGTGAGCTAGCATCCGGTTGGGGGGATGATCCGGTTGCCTATTTATCTTCCACGGAATGTTGCCAAAGGAGTTGGTCAGGCAACCATTTTTGTTTGGCCTTTGCCGCGGTGCTCCCCGGTGTCTGCTTCCACTAAATCTGTGCTGCTGCTGCCGCTCAGTGCCGGGAACCGGCGTTGGCCATTCCTATGTGTAAATAATGGGCTCACGGTCTGCCTCTTATCGACTGGGGTGATACCTGGATGCCTCGCTCCTCCGCAGCCACTGCTCTGCCTGTCCACCGCCTGGCTGCTCGCATGCCGCGCGCTCCACTTGCAGAGCAGAGCCGTCGCGACGATCTCGAGGCGCTCGGCCACATGTTCATGTACTTCCTTCGCGGCAGCCTGCCGTGGCAGGGGCTGCGAGCTGACACGCTGAAGGAGCGCTATCAGAAAATCGGCGATACGAAGCGAGCCACACCCATTGAGACACTGTGCGCCGGCTTTCCCGGTATGTCTGTGACGATAACCAGCTGGACGCCGTGGCGTGGTCTGCCGACCGTCGCTATGCAGCAAGCGCAACCATCAGATGCTTTGGTTGGCACGCTGCTGCTGCTCCTCCGGCCGAGCCGTGCCTGCGCGTGGCCGTCTTGCTCGTCACTGGCTGCTGGTTCCCTCGAGCCTAGCCTGCCAGGCGCTGCTGCAACCAGACAGGTTTAGTTTTGCCCTAGGGTCAGCTGACAGACTTGGCCTTGTCTGAGGCTCCAGCCCTCTCGTGGCTGCATGTCTCTTCTTCTGCGAACCATGGTCATTATGCAGAGGGTGTTGTCAGGTGCACTTTGCAGACGCCTAAGGGCACCTGACTTGGGCTCTGCTGGCCATTCGATAGGCCGACAAGAGCACTTCCCTGCCCACTCGAGCAGTATGTAGCATTTGCTGATGAATATACTATTTATCCACTTACGCCGGGTCGGTCGGTGGGGCAGCCGTCTGCTGTTGGCCTGCTAGCAAGACTGCTAAAGCATGGCAAACCCTATTCCCACTTTGAGACTGGTAGCTGTAACATATGCACTGCGTAAATGAGCTTTTTGTAACAAATGCAAATGCAAAGCAAGAGGTCAGAGGTGGCAGCGCATTTCGCGGACGCCACGCGAGCTCTGGCAGTCTCTCTGCTGCCTACGTCGTTATCTCACCCCTCAGTTTTCTCCGAATCATCAATGGACATGTGGCCTTAAGACCTGCTTGTTGTGGCCGCTCTGCTCTGTCTGTCGTTCGAAATTTGTTACTTTTGAGGGGGGGGGAGTGCGCGAACAGGACGAAACCTGAAAGCGGTCCGTGCACAGTTTCAAGTGTCGCGCTGTCGATGCTGCCAGCTGCAGCTGGGCCGTCTTCCTCCTCGGTGCTGCACAGCTCGGCTCTGCCCTTGACCCTTTTTTGCCGTGCCTAGCTATTCCGCGTGTGCACTAAAACTAGTAGCTTGTGTGTGCGTGCTGGCTCTGTGGGCAATTTCGCGAGCATCTGTTAAGGCGTTCGAAAATTGCAGCTTTTTCTGATGTCGTCATGGTCCTCCGAAGACGTGCAGTTTGCTTCTTCGTCTTCTGCTGGCCGTACTGGCCCGGTGCATCGACCTCAACTGGCTGTTCTAGCCCAAGTTGGTTGCCATTGCTTTCTCGGAAGTGGGTGTGACGTTCCAAAGTGACCTATCATTGGACGACCACATCAGCTCCACAGTCAAGTCTGCCTACTTTCAGCTGCATAACATTGCTAAAATTCGGGCTTGTACAAGGCTGTAATAAGGATACCACGTCTAAGTTGGTCCTTGCATTTTTGACATCCCGTCTTGACTTCTGTAACTCACTGCTTGCTGGCCTACCGGCATGTGCAATCAGGCGATTACTGATGGTGCAAAACTCTGCAGCTAGGCTTGTCTGTCGTGAGCAGCAAAGTTGCCACATCACACCACTTCTCGTCCACCTGCACTGGCTACCAGTCAAGCAACAGATTGACTTCAAGGTTTTGTCGCTCACTTTTAGGTCACTTCATTCTTTGGCTCCAGCCTATTTCTCAGATCTACTCCCCCCCCACCAGGCCAAGCATTGTACCGCCCACTTTTCGGAATCCAACAGTCTAGAAATACCTCGTACAAACCTTATGTTCTTTGGAGACTGTGCATTTAGTTCGTATGCTCCCAAAGCCTAGAACTCCCTCCCGACCTGCGTCAGAACATCCCCTGACCTGACCACATTTAAAAGGAACTTAAAAACACACCTATTTAGGACAGCATTTAGTGGGTCCCTGTGATTCTTCCTTGATTTGCTTGTTGCCACTAACTACACGAACACTGTGCATGTTGCCACTAACTACACTTGCATGCTGACCCTGTGCATGTCACCCCTAACCACGTTATTCATGTTTATCAAGCATGATATTACTCACCATTCAATCGCGTTCCCCTTGCAGCAAATATGAAGCGCCTAGAAAGAGATTGAGCTCTCTGAGAGTGCTTTATCGAGCGCATTATTATTATTTATATTATTAAGTGCTGAGAAGTAGTAGCAGTGTAAAAAAAAGCTAATCTATCATTTATTGAGCGCATTGTTCTTGAAAGCCACCTAAGTGGGTGAAACCAGCTTGTTGCTTAGTGCTCTGCGCACGCACTCCCACTTTCTCTTGTCTGTGCTGGCGATGTGGCCATCCGTTAATAGTGCCCCCATTCGATGGGCAGGAGACGCAGGTGTGCGTGGGAGCCATGTATCAGGACCGACTGCCTAGGACCCATCGTTAGCGACCGTGCCCTGAGCACTTGGCCGTGCACTTGTTTGTGAGTGGCACCTGTCTCGTGCATCCCCTGTTGGGCCTCAACAAAAGCTGCGACCGAAGGTCTCTCTCTCTCTCTCTCTCTCTCTCTCTCTCTCTCTCTCTCTCTCTCTCTCTCTCTCTCTCTCTCTCTCTCTCTCCTCCCCCCTCCCTCCCTCCCTCCCTCCCTCCCTCCCTCTCTCTCTCTCTCTCTCTCTCTGTGTGTGTGTGTGTGTGTGTGTGTGTGTGTGTGTGTGTGTGTGTGGCCAGCTGCTGCCGAAGAAGTCAGGCCCAATGGGTTCACTGTACTCTTGCCGCTAGTGTACAGGAGTGTGTGCAACTGCTGCAAAGTGGGCATATTGTTCCACGTGTATGAAAGTGAGTGTATGCACAGCCATTTATTCTAAACGAATCTAAAGGGGTTTCGGCGGTTGCTAGCAACATTCCTTGCTTAATAACTTCTTCACGTGCAAGTCTTCGTTCAGAAACCTCCAGCTGATCAATTCTTGAGGTTTTTGGGCCGAAGCTCGCGAGCTTTGAAGCCTGTTTACTACTAAAGGGGCCCATGCTGAACCGTTCAAATCCTTTTGCGGTTGAATGTGAGTGCACGGAATACGGCTGCATCTGCGTCAGAGTCTGTGTCGTTGGTGCTGTTTGAGTCGGATGGACTTGCATGTCCGTCTCTTATCCTGCAAGCGAAATGGGAAAAGGCATATGGAAGATATGCGTCGTCCTCCCCCCCCCCACCAGCGTGCCTAAACCCAAGGGCTATCACTGTTACCATTGCTCTATTTGCAGTGTAAAGACATAAGGTCTGGTGTCAGATGTGTTGGCTAACTGATTGCTGAGGAACCGTTGTAGTAGTTTTTTGCCAGTCCCATCGACGGAGACTATACTGCTAACTGAGTGTTCCTTTAGTGCGGGTCTATACAATTGCTCGATCGAGGCATGCGCAGACCTCAGAAGTTGGTCCTTCATAGCTGATGTACCTGCCTACTCTGCTGGACATAGTAATTCAGAAAATTTCTCTGCTTCATCGGCAAATTTTGGAGTCGTACTTGACCTAGATTGATCCAAATTGGCAAACAGCATTGTACCGTCCTTAGCGAATATGGAATCGACGCTCATTCTAATAGATATGCCAGGATGTATGCAAGGTGTCTCTTATAAACCGCGGTTTGCAGTGCTCTTTCTTTGAGTGTCCAGTGACTTTGCAGGACACTAGCATATGTTTGACACGACTTTTGTTCACCAAGTTCGGCCGAAGAAATTGCCCACAAGAGTCGTACCAAAAAGATCAGCCTATTCAACCTCAGCCTCATTTATGTAGGGACAGAAGAGCCTTGGGGACCATTGTACTGCAGGCAATTGCACAGGATATGAAAAGCTGCTGCTGTGCCTGCTTGATTGGTAATGTGGAGTGATCAGGTTCATGATCTAGTCTGACTCACTGGGCTTTTGTTACATCTGTGAGTCAAGTCTCTGCTCAAGAAGCATAGCTATCCGGTCAACTTATACTTTGCCCCAGTGAACTTGTCTGTTTTTGTTCCTTTGTGCTATTCATGCATATCTGTCTATGATTCAATGCATTTTACTTGCCAGAAGTCTTACTAACCGTTGGCTGTGAATGTCTTTATGTTTGCTCTAGCATGCTTGCCTAAACATGATAGAGCTTTGCTTTTGTGTGATTGATACCATGCTTGTCACTAATCCTTGGGTGTTGATTGTCTTTCAGCAAGTTGTAAAGTGCCTGGTTAGAGATTAAGTTCTTTTGGGATGCTTTACAAACGATGTATTATTAGTAGTAGTATTAGTAGTATTATAAGTGCCCCTGCAGACGTTTGGGCACTGTACTTTTGTGGCCGTTGGAAGCTTGATATGTGACCGAATGTATCAGCAGCCCGGCTAGATACAGTGCCGCTGTCTGTCGCCGAGTTTACAAGGCCTTTAAGCCTGAAGTAGTATCGGAGGTGTGACTTGGAGCATAGCTAGCCTACACCTTTAGTGCTTTCTCGGCTTCTGCCACGGGTGCCAGAGCAATGTGAAGCATTCCCAATTCTTTGCCAGCTTTGCCGCTGCTTTGCCGCCATACTGCATTTGTCCTACTGCTGCTCGTTCTCTTCGAGCTCGGTTATCGAGCCTGCATGCTGGGCAGTGTGTCGTCGCGGTTGAGGGACCGATGAAAGAGATCCCAGAGCACTGCCACCTGCGCTCTGGGATCGTCGGCGCGGTTCCTACACGGAGATTGGGCATGAGCTGTCGAAGAAACGGCTCCATGTCCGTCTGAAATAGATTTTTGGTGCACAACACAAATCTCGCTCGCGAGCACACTCTGTCGCTGCTGCACTTTTGGGGCCGTGGAGCTGCCTAGCGCTTTGAACTGGCGACGTGTGAGCTGTGAGGGTGACCCATTGGGTGACCCTTGGGCACGTGCTGAGAGTTGTTCTGGAGGCTTGCCCTTGCTCAGTGGCTAGAAGCCTTCATTGCTCGGGCAACGTGCTTACCTTGCGTGCCAGCAAACGTGAACGCTCCCTGCTGGCTGGTCATAGCCTGCGTTTTATTGTCGCTCTCATTTGCAGAGGAATTTGCAATCTATTTAAGTAAAGCGAGAAAGCTGGACTTCTTTCAAGAGCCTGACTACAGCGACTTGCGAGGGCTGTTTACCGACTTGATGGATAGGAGTAATTACGTATGCGACTGGCGGTTCGACTGGGCAGACCTGCAGGTATGACTGATTAATACCGAACTGCTTGTTTTTTTTCTTCTGGCTGCTCTTCGTCACGTGGACACGAATCAAAATACAGTCGACTCTGCTGATAGGAATATGCTCGGGCCGGCAAATGGTTATTCTTATAGGCGGCATTCCCAAGTGCAGAGTGAGACTATAGCTAGAGTAAATCTGGGACTCGGAACTCGTTATTCTTATAAGCAGAGTACTCCTATATCCGATATTCTTATACGGGAGTCGAATGTAACTTGGTTCAGCTATTCCGTACCCTAAGTCCTTCCTTCTTTGGGCTGTAAATCTTCCTCTCCTTGCTGTTCAGTTTCCGAGCTACCGTGGCACCTGTATGCTTCGGGGGCGGGGGTCTCCTCTGTCTTCAGTGCATGCTGTACTCGCAGGTCGGTGGTCAGGCAGAGGTACTCGGTACATGTAGTGCTGCTGCTAACCGGGCCTCAGACTGATGGAGCAACTATGTGCCATGCCACTAGCCTCACCGGAGGAGGTCATGAGTCCCCCTCCTGTTTCCGAGCACTGGCTGATCTGCCAGATGGCTGCCGATTGGGGAAGGGGCTCTTCAAACACAGACAGAATAGCTTATGCAGTCCCCACCTGCCTGCCCCAAAAATCGATGAGAAAAGAGAGAAGGGGCAGAAGGAACAGAACAGACCAAGACACACACTGATCGGAGACGCAGATTTATGTACATCTGTGTGTGTGTGTGTGTGTGTGTTGTGTGTGTGTGTGTGTGTGCGCGTGCGTGCGTGTGTGTGTGTGAAATGCTCTGTCTGGCACACGCACCACAGCCTTCAGCTCTGCATTCTGTAGCAGCTAAGTTTTTCTGGCTGCCTAGAGCACCTTTTCCACTGCCCATTCGTATTGCTGGAGCTTGACGGGCTGTCGTGCTCGGATAGGTAATGGCTCGCTGTGATCGATCTTTTGCTCCTGCCAGAGCAAACTGCGCACCATTCCCAGATACGGCTGCCGATCCCAAAGTGTCTCACCGATGTCAGGATCGTTGCTAACATGCATTACGTGTTGATGCACTCTTCTAACCGCATACGGTTACTGCTTGGTTTTGCTTTACAATACTTCGTCGTATTCTCGACGTGTCTCGGGGAGTTTTTTTAGCAAAGCGCATGCTTATGCTCATATGGGGCGTAGTTGGTGGTGCCACTATTGCATGCTCTGCCTATCTATCTTGGCCTTATCGTTTGGCATGAGAGCTCTGCTGTGGTCGCCTGAGTCATGCCGAGCAGCACGTGCTGTGCACGCTCGTCAGCAGAGAGAGAGGGAGAGAAAGAGAGAGAGAGCTCTGTCTCGAAGCATTGGCAGCAGGATGTCCTAGGAAGTAGTAGATCGCCTACTGTGTGGTGCGAGTAACAGCTCACTTCGGAGCTCTGTAGTCATCGTTGGCCGTTTTTTCGCGAGCTGGAAGATTCTCCAATCAGTCGATTACAGCTGGTGCAAAACGCGGCAGCTAGGCTTGTCTGTCGTGAGCATCGAAGTTGCCACATCACACCACTTCTCGCCGACCTGCACTGGCTACCAGTCAAGCAACCGATCGAATTCAAGGTTTTGTCGCTCACTTTTAGGTCCCTTCATTCTTTGGCTCCAGCCTATCTCTCAGATCTACTCCCCCCACCAGGCCAAGCATCACACCGCCCACTTTTCGGAATCCAACAGTTTACCAATACCTCATACAAACCTCAAATCCTTTGGAGACCGTGCATTTAGTTCGTATGCTTCCAAGGCCTGGAACTCACTCCCGACTTGCATCGCGACATCCCCTGACTTGACCACATTTAAAAATAACTTATAAACACCGATTTAGGACAGCATTTAGTGGGTCCCTGTGATTCGTCCTTGATGTGCTTATGCGTGCTGACACTGTGCATGCTGCCACTAACCACATTTGCATGCTGACCCTGTGCATGTCACCCCTAACCATGTTATTCATGTTGTTTATCAAGCATGATATTACTCACCATTTAATCGAGTTTCCCTTTGCAGCAAATGTAAAGCACCTAGAAAGAGATTGAGTTCTCTGAGGGCGCTTTATCAAGTGCATTATTATTATTATTATCTCTGAATCTTTAGAAAGTTTTTCAAATCCTATGGAGACCATGCCTTCAGTTCCTATGCCCCTAAAGCCTCTAACTCACTTCCGATGGGCGTCATGACATCTCCTGACTTGACCTCATTTAAAGGGAAAAAACTAAAAATGCATTATTTGTCACAGCATTTAGTGGGTCCATGTGATTTGTCCTCTGTGGTGTTTGAGCGTGCTGCCACTGTGCATGCAGCCACTAACAACCATCTTTGCATGTTGACCCTGTGCATGTCACTTCTAAACATGCAACCCTTGTTGACAATGTGCATGCTATTACTAACCGTATGATCATGCTTCCTTTACAGCATATGTAAAGTGTAAGGTAGAAAGAGATCTAGTTCTCTGAAGGCACTATACAGATGTAATATTATTATTGTGTGTGTGTGTGTGCGTGCGCGCGTGCGTGCGTGTGTGTGTGTGTGTGTGTCCGCGCGTGTGTGTGCGCGTGTGTGTGTGTGTGTGTGTGTGTGTGTCTACGTGTGATGCGTGTGATTGTGTGTGTTTGAACGGTCAGTCTAATACCTTCCATTGTCATCCAAGTTATGAGGTACCAGGAGCTGGAGAAAAGACAGATTCTTGTGATTCACTCATAAATTAAAAACCGTCAGTATAAACAGAGGGCTGAAATATGGTTGGTCCTATTGACTGCTCGCAAGTATGTTTAACGCTTGTAGCCCAAATCGATTTTCAAAATTGAGTTAGCTCTCGTTTTTTAAGCCAGCTTTGTGGACGCTGTTTGGCACAGACTGGCGACTCGTCGCCTGGGCACCTGGAAATTGAGCAGTGATTGGCTGGATGCCCAGACTGTGCCGGTGGTCTCTGCTAGATTGTTATCTGCACTTGTTGTGTGTAGACCGTTGCCTGCACGGCTCGTTTGTTCCCTGGCAGTGCCTGGTAACCATGCCGGTTCGTCATCCTTTGTAGCCTCTCGATATGCCGCCGGACTTGTAGCTGCCGTTGACGGTGCTTGCTACTTGTTAATGAGAGCTTGGCGATGTCACTGAACATGTGGCTGGCCCTAATTTGCACACGCAGCTGTTAACGGTTGAGAAAAGCATCGCAAGCACTCCTAGGTTATCTTGCTTTTTTTCAAATATACTCGGGCTCTTGTACAGCCTCTCTTAATTTGGCTGTCGTCGTTGTCCCTTATCTCTTAGCATTCAAGTCGGAGCGTCGCGAATTGCTTGGCAGTGACAGGTCACTGCCGGGCTCTTGTTTGACAGCCTCTGTAGTGACATTGTAGGTTCGGCCCCGGTCTGTCATGCACTCCTTTGTGCATGTCTGCGCATTCATCTGCCTCTTGAATGAGCGTGATCGTGATAGGATGATGATTTTTTTATAGCAACCGTCCGGTAGTGATGCAGGCTCGGTGTTGACTCAGCGGCCATCAATTCGACCTACGGATCCCGATCCCGGCAGGGTAAGTTAGATCCTAAGGAACGGAGCCCAACTTGTTGAAAGCTTCAGTGACCCTCTCTGATTCTGTGCTTTGCTCTATTTTGCGAGCGGTTCAGATCCTCTTGGATCGATCCCGTGTCTCCAGCTGGAAGCTCCAGGCACTTCTCCGGCGCACTCAGTGGACTCGTTTGTGCTGACGTTGACATTACCCCCTGTAGGATTAGATGCAATGCCTTTTTAAAGTAGCTCGACGCTTGGATTCACAGTCACTGTGCTGTGAATTTCGCATCCTTGCACCCGTGGGCTGTTTGTTAACCTGGCTGGCTGCACCGTGGCCAGGCTGGCAGACCCCAAGTAATTGGGGTGTTGCTCAAGGAAAGAGCGTTGCTATCCTACTGATACGCATACATGCTCTACTTGCTAAGCAGCTACCAGGGGCGATGTGTGCGTGGGTCGGGCTGCGGTGTCAGTCTGTCAGTCAGTCTGTCGTGCCCATCACAATATGGACTTTTCCGGCCAGGCGTTGCGTGGCCACGCCGTGTCTGTCGAGCTCCCATCTGTGTGGGCGATCATGTCTTTCGAGTGTTAGCCGACTCGATATTACCTGCTTTAGGTGGCTGCGGCTCCTGTCGGCCCGAGTTCTCGGCAGCCCGTCGAGAGACCCCATCATCGCGATTCGATGGTGCCCAATGGACGATCGTCACTGCCCTACCAGATTTCCAGCGCTCATCCGGCAGACAGCGGCGGCGAAGAGGCCAAGTATGCGTGTCGAGTTGCAGCACGATGTGTTTTCGGTCTCTGCATGCCCCCTTCTTTCTCTCCCCTCTCCGCTTCGTCGAGTGCTTTTCCGGTACAGAGCAGCAGCTGCTGCTGCTTGCAGTACAATGCACCACCAGCGGGCTAAAACCTTGTCCGTGATAGTCTATGCCTGCCTCGTGACTCACTCACTTGCTCCTCCTGAGCTATCGACGTGATGGGTGCACCACCTCTTCGTGGTTGCCTGCAGTAGTCATCAGAGAAGCTCGTGGGTGATAAGCAGACGAAGCTAGGTATGCCTGTGCCAGTGTTCCATAGTAGCGTCTGTCGTGAGATCCTACCGAATGAACGCCATCCCCGAAATAGCTAGCGACCGTGCTGACCATGTTTAAATCTGCCTAACCGGCAGTCGTCTTGCGAAGCTCATATCTGTGACCGAAGTGTCCGCACGGTGGTGCTCGAATGAGGTTCGTGCATTTGGCAATAACTGATTAGCTGACCGACTGTAATATCCACCACAAATAGATCTCGAAATGGCTTGCTGGGACAGAATTTAAATTCAAATAAATTCCATATTTTTTAATTGATTAGTAATTGATTAAATTAATTATTGTAATTTGGTAATTTGTGTATCGCTGGTTCCCATTGATTAAGGAGCTGCTGAGCTGCATTCCAGTCAAGCTGCGGATGCAGGTCGAAACGGTTACGTCGGCCCTGCAAAGCCCAGCTTCCCGGCCACACACCACGTGCTGAAACTGCCCAGCAGCACGGGGTGTCTGCCCAGCACTCCTGGCCCTTGAGTGGCGCGCCACCCATAGCCGGTTGATGAGTTTCAGCGTGTATCATACAGAGCGATGATTGTCTTGCTCTCGGCTGCCGAATGCGTATTTAATGTCTTGGATGAGTGAAAATATGACTGATATCTGAAATTTAATGCAGTAGGAGGTCGGGCCTCGACCGTCTTCGATCACCTGTCTTATTCGCTGTGGCGCGTATCTTGCAGCCTCCTAGCACGTCTCATGTTGATGTTCTGCCAGTGCTGCTTCTGCCGGCTGAGTCCTAGAACTTTCCCCGATGGACTTTCGCAGGGCAAATCGATTTGCAAATGCTGGTCCATTAATCCACTAATGTGACGTGGACACTCCGACAACGGAAGAGCAGAAGCAACCTCAAACCATGACTGAAATGCTGCCGAATTTTGCTCTCTGCTCCGAGAAGTCTGGAGCATACATCTCATCTGTGAGCCGACTTAGAACGTTCATCTTTTGCTGTTAATGAAAACGAAAAAAAAGTGAATTGGGACTTGTCTGGCCATAAAACCTACTCGGGACGTCTGCCATGTAATGTGCATGGGGTCTCGTGGCCCATCTCATGGTCCATCTCATCGGTGTTACTCCCTCAGTAAGCGCTTCTGCTTAGCCATCAGATTTTTGTAATAGTTGTTTAGTCGATTTTTCTATTATTTTAATTGTCACTGTTAACAAAACCTATGTAAGACTGTTCGCACGAATTGTCCATCCTCATATGAAGAACTTTCTGCAATTTCCAAATTACTCGTGAGACTAAACCGACAAAATTCAGTTAGCAGTCACTAAGTTCTGCTGGCTAAGTAGGTTTGGCGTATTTCTGTGTTGCAATTTCCGGCGGTTAATGTACTAACATTGAAAGCGATGCAATGAACAGTGCAACTGGAGGCAGTAAGTGGACACGTTGTGAGTGTGTCTTACCTTGGGGTATTCAGCTTTGCTTGAGTGGCCTTGTGGACTTACGAGCTCAACCTGGAAATCATCAAGCTGATCAAAATCGGCAAATTGGTCATTTTGATTGTCGACACTAATCTTCAGCAATCAGACACTATTGCTCTTGCAAATTCGGGCCTGTGACCTCATTCAGCAGTTTAGCTGCTAGGCACCTATGCATTTAGACGATCGATCTTCCCTCCTCGACTTTCTTCGAAGCTCTTATGCTGATAATAATTACCCTAACGGATCACCTGTTCTCTTGTCCGGTGTATTTGTTAAACTGCTGTACTGTATGATCTCAGAGAACACATTTTCTTTCTAGGCACTTTTATATTTGCTGTCAAGGAAGCTCGATCGAATGGTTAGACTTTGGTTCCCTATAATAAGCAGCGGGTTTTGGGTTTACCCACACAACTTCACCCAATTGCCTGTTCTCGTGCTAATGGCCTCAAAGGCTCGATCAAACTCGTGGCCCAGCCAGTTCAAACGTACTGGCTGGTTTGGGGTAGGGGTAAAGTGCTTGCCTTAAACGGCCAAGGTCGTGGGCTTGAGTTCTGCGTCGTATGTAAAGCGCCTGGTTACAGATTAAGTTATTGTATGGCGCTATACACAGTACTTAACCAAGTGCTGGGTCATGTTCTGAATGGAGGCCATTTGCTCAAGAACATGCAACTGCAATTATGTAAACCCAGACGTCGTTGCTTGTAATAGGGAACCAAAGCCAAAACTTTCCCCTGCCTCTTTTGGAAATTGCTGTTTGATTGTAGTCATTGGTGCAATCTGTTTAGACACACACACACAGGGGGTTCCGGTCGAAGGCTACTACAGTGGCTTGTCAAGTTCCATAGCTGCCCTGGTAAATTTTGCAGCTCAGCTGTTATTTCTTTATTCAGCAGACAGCAGCAGTCTCGTTGGTACCAGTGTGCCTGCTGGAATTCGTGTTGCATTGCCTAGTCATTTTACAAGCCTGCCTTCCTTGCCATCTGTCAAATGCTTCGATCCGTCCAAATACGGATAGTGGCAAGCAAAGTGGCTACTACAAGTTACCTGCAAGTTGTCTCCCTCTCCCTTCTCTACCATCCCCTCTCCAACCTCCCACTCAAACTCCCTATATCTCTGCAGCTCTTTTTCTTGCACCAGCAGTCGCACCGAGCCATTTTGAGGTCGATCTGCAGCCTTGGGCTGGGCATCATTGTAATTCCCTTTTGGCTGGGCTGCCAAAGAAAGCTATTAGGCCACTGCAGCAGACTATGAATATGGCTGCAAGGCTAGTCTTCAAGTCCCAGTGGTTTGAGCACGTGTCTCCTTTGCTAAAAGAGCTAGGCTGGATGACGGTTGAGCAATGGATACAGGTCAAAGTTCTTACGCTGACCCACAAGGCCTGCCATGGCTTGGCTCCTTCATACCTAGCTGAACTGCTGCATTAATTTTCGGCCTGTTCACACCCTCAGGTCCTGTGTGGACAATAAATTAGCTGTTCCATTCCTCCGCTTAAAGACCGTTGGCGACAGAAGCTTTAGCTCTGCAGGTCCTAGATTGTGGGACTCGCTTCCACAATTCTTACGCAACGACAACTACTCTCCTGGTGCTGACTATGGCTCATCCTTTCCAGCGATCCTGAGCTGCTGCTTCCATGCTACTCACTACCTCAACTGCTCTCCTGACTCTGCTATGCTTCCCACTTTCTCTTTGTTGCGTGAGACTAAGTCTGTTGGCTACCGAATGCGTACCGAAAGCCGCTTAGGCTGTGAGTGCGCTATACAAAACTCTCCTGTGTAACACCCACATGATCTTTATGACTGTGGAGTTACAGACGGAGATACAGTACATCATCTGCCTGTTTGAGAGTGGATAGCTGCTGTGCCCTATCGAGGGTTGTCTGCCTTCTCGTGCCGGTCTGGGCTCCTACGCCGCCTACAGCTCCCATGGTTCTGCTTTTGTAGGTGGTGCTGCTTTAGACCGCAAAGGCGTCAGGCGGAGCCCGTGGTGCTGCAGAACAGGGTCGCCCGGACAAGTCAGCCGCACGTCATGTGACCGCTTATCCTCCGCTCCAAGGCTTCGCCCGACGTTCACTAGTCAAGGAAGTGCGTACCATCCGCTGGTCGCACTCTGCCGCGCCACCTCGGCCAGTGCGCCGGCCGGCCCTGCAGTCGTTCCTCGGTTGCCATGGCGAGGACCGCACCAGATAGCTGTCGCCATCGAAGCCTTAGCTTTTGGCCTCGTTGCCTTTCATTGGGTCGCTGCTGCCCCTTTCCCAGTTTCCTGTGCATTGCGCACGACGCCATGTTGCTGACAGGGTAGCTGGCAGGCTGCTCCCAACCGCCAGCTGTATTAGAAAGGCGCCGCTGCCGAACCGATGTGCCCGCCGCCACCATTGCTGCCCACCTGCATATGGTGAGGCATGCGTCCGCACCGACGGCTCGATGTGATGCACCTGCTTACAGCATTCGATGCGCTTCGCACGGAGCTCCGTGTCGACCCGACTGCCGCGTGTGCGGTCGTCTGGCGACGGACTTTCCTAACGAGCGCAGAGCAACGACTGCCGGCTGGCACGACGCTCCAGTCAATGGATGTGGACGGCTCGTTGCCGCTGCAGCCATCATTTTCTCTTCTGATTGTTTGCTATTCCATAGTCTGTCGCTGGTCAGCCTCCTGCTGCTCCCCCTCTCGCCGTCTGCTGTGCAGACTGCAGACTTCGACCGATGCCTTTTTGCCGAGCTTGGCACCGATCGCTTCCGGTCGTGCGCCGAGGTTGTCCAGCTTCTGCACTCGCGCCTTTATTCGGTACCTTGATCTCTCGGTTGAGCTGCCAGGCCGGGCAAGCTTGGTTTCTGCTGCAACCGAGAGAAAAATCCGGGCTTAGCAATGGGTAGCTGACCCTTTGGGTATTTCTAAACGCTAGTCTGCGTGACATGCTACGCGTTTGAAGCTCGCCGAGAATTTTCTGTTTGGGTCCAATGCGTGTCAAAATTTTGCTTGGTCATTGTGCCCCCCTCCCGTCACTGCTACGCATATGCTATGTATGGCACATCGGGCAGTTGTGCTTATGTGCTCCTCCCTAACCAATGTTGCTATTTATGAACCCGATCGATGGTGCAGAACGGCAGCGAGGTTGGCTTTTCTGCTCCCTTCGGCTGCATGATAATAAACGTGTTGGAAGAGCTCCAGTAGCGTGTACCGTATGGCAGCCCTGGCCTTGACACGAAGCATGAAGCAGCCGTTGCGTGCAGGTCATTGCTGCACTTGCAATAATTTTCTGCTCGGTATGCATCCAATACAACGCTCTTGAATTGCATCATTCAAATTTGTTCCGATAAGAAAAAGCAACAGCAAAGGATCGACAGCTTAGAATGGGTACATGTGAACTGCTTATTCGTGGGCAAAAATCTTGTTGGTGCTGTGCTGTTTTTTTTTAAGGGGTGCGATCAGCTTCTCAGCGGCTATGAAAGAACGGGTTCTTGGTTGATTCGTTGTGTTGCTGCGAGCCAGGAGAAATTTCAGAAGCGAAGTGAACTCGAATTTCAGAAGTCAGTGACCCTAACGGATCACCTGTTCTCTTGTCCGGTGTATTTGTTAAACTGCTGTACTGTATGATCTCAGAGAACACATTTTCTTTCTAGGCACTTTTATATTTGCTGTCAAGGAAGCTCGATCGAATGGTTAGACTTTGGTTCCCTATAATAAGCAGCGGGTTTTGGGTTTACCCACACAACTTCACCCAATTGCCTGTTCTCGTGCTAATGGCCTCAAAGGCTCGATCAAACTCGTGGCCCAGCCAGTTCAAACGTACTGGCTGGTTTGGGGTAGGGGTAAAGTGCTTGCCTTAAACGGCCAAGGTCGTGGGCTTGAGTTCTGCGTCGTATGTAAAGCGCCTGGTTACAGATTAAGTTATTGTTCCGACTCGAATGCTACATACACTCTGGCGGGGAAAAAAGGTATGTTAGTGCTGTGGGCTTTAAATTAGTTCTGGTAGTAAGAGTGTGTTCTATGATGCCAGGCATTAACTGGAGCACGTGAAAATATTTATTACCTGCCCAAAAATAAAGCACACTCCGTAAATATGTATGCTATTACCGTGACGTCGTCCCACCCCGATTATGTAGGACTTCCTTGTCTGGCCAGACTTGGGCCACCAGCTTCTACAGCCTCTTGCTATCCTGCATATTCCACAGAGTCTGAGTTAGGTTAGACGTAACACTCTTCAGCCGCCAGTCGATATCCCTCCATTGTCATTCTATAGGTTTCAAATCAGGCGACTAGCTGGGCTACTGCACCAAACACGGATTCGTCATAAAGTACTCTGCTCAAGTTATTTTTGGTCGAGCAAGTTGGATTTCAAAGCTCAAGTACTCTGCTTGAGGGTCGTTACATTCGGCGATAGGATAGCCACCCATGCACACTCCCATGCCAGTGAAGTACTTTTTGACGACTGGACTAGAGTGGACCCTCAGTAAAACCATGAGGAACTTGTTTGTTTGCTAGCTTTTAGCTCTTGCTCTGCAGGAACTGCTGCACTCGTGGTCAAGCAGTAGTCTAAACCAAAAACCGTTAATGGTCTTTGGTGTTTTCTGGCTGTCCTCAGCAATCAAGTCTTATCGCTGATTCCACCGCCAAAAGTTATCTTTAGTAGAACCAATGTGAGATGCCGCAACAATCGGTTTTGTTTAACAATTGCAGTGGAGTACCGAAGGGGTCACGGGATGCCAAAATAGGCGTCTGATGCATTTGAAAGCATTTTTATATCACATCTATCGAAGATATAGCAGGGTGCTCGGCGCTGGAAGAAATCAAGTCTGATGTTGCAGCGCCTGTCTGCCAGGCCTTGCCTGTTGTGGACTTGGCACAGAGCTGGGTTTATCATTAAGACAACCGCCTAGCCGGTCGTGGGCTCGCAGCGCAGCCCACGACCGGCAGGTAAATCATTAGGGCAATAAAGAAAGATCGTGGAAGAAGCCGGCAGAGATTAGGACGCGTTCTTACGCAACGACAACTACTCTCCAACTGCCGACTATGGCACATCTTTTTCAGCGGTCCTGAACTGCTTCTTCTATGCTACTCACTACCTCAACTGCTCTCCTGACTCTGCTATGCTTCCCACTTTCTCTTTGTTGCGTAAGACGAAGTCTGTTGGCTACCGAATGCGTACCGAAAGCCGCTTAGGCTGTGAGTGCGCTATACAAAACTCTCCTGCGTAACACCCACATGGTCTTCATGACTTTGTGGAGTTACTGACGGAGATACATGTACATGACATGACGTGGCTGCTGGCAGAATGCTCCTCAGCGTACTCCGTGTGAGAACCGCTTCGCCGTGTTCGTTTATCGCGATCGATCGCACTCTCTAGCCAAGCCGTCTTCGAGCGAACTCACACAGGTAACAATATCTACTGATTTCAAATGTGCCGCGGCCTACGTCACCCGGCAGCCCTCGGCTTTAGGTTCTCGACTGTTGATGATGATCTGCCTGTTAGGTATGATCGTGCCAATTATCGTCGCGCTATCGTCGTTCAAATGCATTCCTAGATACGGTTGTTGTTGCTAGGGTACGTGAATAATTGTAACCGCGTAGAAGCTCGTCCCCCGGTTCTCTACCGGTGGACTGTGCGATGCAGTGCGGTTAAAACACGGGCGGCCACAACTGGGTGCCGAAAGCAACAGTTTATTGTGGGCCTGTTAGTAGTGGTTACGCGCCGGCGCAAGCGCTTTACGCGGCGCGTACCGGACCGACGGAGTTAACTACACAAACTCCCGAAGCCCGAGTATAACCAACTACTCTATGCGCGCGTCGCTAGCGATTGTGAAGGCGGGTTGTTACAGCACCCCAAGATACGAGCAGCTAACTGAGTAGCCGGCAGAACACAACTGCGAAGTATAAGTTGCACTTAGCTGTTCGTCGCCGTAGGTTCGTCTCTCGTGCTCTCGAAGCGTAGTCTCGCAACGACTACCAAGCTGCAGCCCTGAGCTCTCGGGGCGTAGTCTCTGCTCGACTACCCAAGCTGTCGCCGTAAGCTCTGTCACTCGTCTCATTATAGTCTCTCTCCACTCAACTCCTGACCTCGCTCGCAGCTGCTATTTCTACTTCAGCATATTAGTCGGTGCACATCCTGACCGCAACGTCTGCACCAGGCTTCATTTTAACTTTAGCTGGTGAGCCGGGCTTGTACTAGGTGTCCAAGTCGAACCCGCTAAGACAACCACGTTAGTCGCTCCATCTCCTAACCGCATCGCCTGCATAAAGCTCAATTCTAACCTGAGCTAGGTGAGTCAGGCGCTGGGTCTGTACTAGGCGCCCTAGTCGACCCCCACCCCCCTAAGGCAAGGGCTCCCATCGCGGCTAAGCTGAGAGCTGCACCAGTGCATAATGATTAACAAACGGCGGCTGACCCAAAGTCGCCGCGGCGGCCGAACCCTGCTCTGCCGGAACGCCGGCATGTTTGCTACTCCCGGTATTGTGCCCTGTCGCCCAACGCGATCTCCCTCGTGCGCTGCAGTTAATCGCTCTAACTTAGTGGTCATCAAGCATACTATAACCCTGGGGGCTCATCTTAATGCTTGTCTTTGGAATTCTCGCTCAATCTGCTATAAACCCTTAAAAAGTGACATAGTTACTGAGAGTGACTTTGGCCTGTTCGCCTTGACCAAGGTCTGCCTGAAATCGCTTGCCTGCCCAACTATAACCGACGAAATACTAGCAGGCTTCTCCTTCTTTCGTACCCCTGGATCAATCAAAATCGGGGTGTGTCCTTGTCACTCGCTCCTCATTCATCTTCAAACCATTTGCGGTCCCCGCGAAGCAGTCTCGTTAGTTCATCCGACAAGCTGCCAATGGAGGCATAGGTCTATCGCACCCCGGGTATCAACTCCTCTGTCTCAGATTCTTCTTATCTCATTTCGGCTTTATGTGCAAGAAATCGATCTTTCCACTTTATAGGTGATTCTAACATTCATTTTGATAACTTATCTGATGCCTTTTTTCGCCGAATTTCGAGCACAGACTGGTTAATTTTCTTTTCTGGCTCACGCACATCATCCTCACATCAAGGATCTCTCACTGTCGACCAAATAACCACGTTCTTCTTGTTGTTCATGCTACCACTGATCATATGATCATGCTTGCTTTACAGCAAATGTAAAGTGCCTAGAAGAGATAAATTCTTTGAGGGCGCTATACAAATGTATTGTTATTTTACTATTAATAATTTGCATTTAATCGCGGCGCTTCCCAAACTATTGCTTTGTCATATAACAGTTTGTGTAGTGTAAATTTCTTTCACTTAGTCTGTTTTGACGTAATGGTTAATTTATCAGTTGATTTTATATTTTCACAGTACTTGTAAAGACACAATTTTTATAAGTTCTTTGAATTGAGGATTTTCTTACTTCTGGCCGAAAAAGGGATACATATTTTTCAGCCATTGGTAGAATAAAGCCCAGTAAGTTGAAGGTCGGAAAAGAAAGACAGAAGCTGAAAAGGAAGCACGCATATAATGATTTTCTCGAAAAAATTCAACACGAATGATGACCGTGTGCACTATTTAGAGACTAAATCAGAAGACGACTGACATTAACCGACTATTTTAAAACATGAAATGATGAACCATATGATTCCCAAGACTTGCTTGAAAAAGCAGTCAGACACATGTTACCATCTATGTTAGGAAAAATACCGATAACGACGTTGTTGAGCTGGTTCAACAAGATGAGGAACTTTTTGGCACATGCGGGAATGATAAGATTGGAGAATCTTCTAAATATGGGCAAAATCAGAAAAAATTTTGTTCACGATTTAACACAATTTCATGATGTTGGCTACTTAATTGATCCAACAAGAAAACTATCAATAACATCACAGGCTCTTCATAATCAAATGGATCGCATAATTTGCAACGCAGAAAAAATCTACCATCCATCAGTAACGGTGAACGTTTAATTACATCAACGTAGTTTAAACGTCGATTAGCAAATGGAGAGAAAGTGAATCGATCGTGGCTATTATATTAAAAAGTTAATACAGCTGCAAACAGATTTTTGCCTATCACGTTTATATCACGGAGTAGAAACTGTTTACCTTTGTTTTGAGTTAAATGGTGGATTCAAAATATGAAAAAAACCAGAAAAGCTACGGCTACATGAAAGTAGTTTGAGCCATCGCAAAGCTTTTACTACATGGAAGGAATCTCAGCAAAGGATAATTATTGGTACTGGAATTGAGGCAGTAATTTAAATTCAAATTCCATCAACAGAAAACGTTGGCAAAATATTTTGGAAAGATTACTTGACTGTATTAAATGTCTGGTTTCACAAAACTTGACACTGCGTGGCCACGAAACAAAGTTGAAGTTTAGATGGGTATAAAAATGTTGGAAATTTCCTTTTCTTGATCAATCTCGTTGCTCAGTATTACTTACTGGTGTAAAACACCTTTAAAATGCAAAAGAAAATCCAGGATCCACTTTTTATTTGTCACTCACAATTCAAACTGAATTAATCCACCTACTTGGATTAACTGTTAAAAACAAGCTATACTAAGATATCTTATTTTTAATATTGTTTGCAGTTATAATAAAAGCAAGTATTTTTGGTATATATTGGCTGATTCAACTCTTGGTCTTGGAACACCGGGAACAGCTAGCCCGGGTCATCAGGTGTGTCAATGTGGATTTTGAAAGTAAGAAAGTCATGATCAAAGAAATGTTTTCGGTTTTGTTGAGGTACATGCAAAACGTGCAGCAAGTCTTGAAAAGTTAATCCTAGAGAGTCTTAAATCCGACAACATTTTTGCCAACTGTCTGTCACAATGCTAAGATAATGTTGCTGCGATGATTAGACATACGTCCGTCCTTCAACAGCGAATGTGTGCCAGAAATCCCAAAGCGTAGTTTGTCGACTGTGACAACCGCAGTTTAAATTTAGCAGGAGTGCACTCTGCTAAACAGGATCCAGTTGTCGACACATTTTTGGTACAGTTGAAAGAGTTGGTTCCTTTTTTCTCATTTGACACTTCGTGAGAATAAATTGCTAAAAGTACTGCCTTGAAATGCAAAGCCGAAATCCGACACACGCTAGAGTGCCTGGTCACAATGTAATGTAATGTATCTCCGTCCGTAACTCCACAAAGCCATAAAGACTATATGGGTGTTACGCAGGAATGTTTTGTATAGCGCACTCACAGCCTAAGCGGCTTTCGGTACGCATTTGGTAGCCAACAGACTTCGTCTCACGAAGCGAAGAGAAAGTGAGAAGCATAGCAGAGTTAGGAGAGCAGTTGAGGTAGTGAGTAGCGTGGAAATAGCAGCTCAGGACCGCTGAAAAGGATGAGCCATAGTCGGCAGCAGAAGAGTAGTTATCAATGCGTAAGAATTGTGGAAGCGAGTTCCACAGTCTAGGGCCTGCAGAGCTAAAGCTTCGGTCGCCAACGGTCTTTAAGCGGAGGAATGGAACAGCTAATTTATTGTTTATACAGGACCTGAGGGCGCGAACAGGCTGAAACTGGTGCAGCAGTTCAGCTAGGTACGAAGGAGCCAAGCCGTGGCGGGCCTTGTGGGTCAGCGTAAGAACTTTGCTCTGTATCCTTTGCTCAACCGGCAACAATCCTAGCTCTTTTAGTAAAGGAGACACGTGCTAAAACCTCTGGGACTTGAAGTCTAGCCTTGCAGCCATATTCATAGTCAGCTGCATCGGTCGAGTTGCTTTCTTTGGTAGCCCGGCCAAAACGGAATTACAATAATCAAGCCGAGACAGAACTAAGGAGCTAGCTAAATTTTTTTCAAGCCACTGTGAAAGACAGCTCCTAATCTTGGATAGGAATTGGACGTGATGGCTAGTTGTAGAAGCAGTCTTCGGAATGAAGCTTTTAAAATTGAGGCAGCTGTCAAAAACGACACCAAATTTTTGAGCAAGTGGTCATAGTCGCACAAGAGGATCACCTTTATTGAAGATCAAAACCTTTTAATCCAGCCACACGCTTAGGGTGTCCTATGAGCAGCAGTTCGGTTTTATCGTCATTTAGTTTCAAAAGGTTTTCCGACATCCAGGGTCAAATGTCGGCAAGGCAAGCATTCAGTTTATCAGTTGCTGCCGCAGATTCCGGCGGTTTGAATGACGAATACAGCTGAGTATTCTCAACATAAAAGTGATATCCTATTCCATGGGCTTTAATCACTTTTCCCAAAGGTTGAGTATAGATGGAGAACAGCAAGGGACCGAGTACAGACCCTTGAGGGACACTCCACAGGTGACCCGTCTCGTGTGTGAGACCTGACCCCCACAAGACACGGATTGAACACGATCGGCGAGTACGATTTAAACCACGCCAGTGCCTCATCTGCCAGACCGATCGTTGTTCTCAATCGTTCAAGTAGAACATCGTGATTGACATATCTAGCAGACCTAGGGCAATGACATTCCCGCCATCGTTGCCACGTGGAATGTCATTGTTAACATGAAGGGGAGCAGTTTCAGTGAAATACTGCCTCTTGAACCGTGATTGAAATGTTTCTGACATTTCATTCTTTCCAATATGTTCAACCAGCTGCTTAGCAACAATTTTTTCAAGAATATTTGACAAGAAAGGAAGAAGGAAAACTGGGAGATAGTTTGCAAGAACCTCTGTATCTAATCCAGGCTTTTTTTAAGTATGGTCTAACGATTGCCGATTTGAAGAATTTGGGGATGACCTCTTTCCCCAAACAAGCATTAAAAATCTCGGTTATGGCAGGGCTAAGTTGGTCTGCCAGTGAAGACCACAGAGATGATGATATAGGGTCTTCAGGAGATGAGCTCTTTTTGCTAGACCTTATTAAGGGAGCCACGTCGCCTGCAGAAACCTCGGAAAACTTTCTAAGAAAGGTCACGGGTTGCGATTCCGATATTGCTTTAGTCGGAGGGGGCTTTATGGAGGCACGAATGTGCACAATTTTTTCGGTAAAGAAGGTTGAAAACGTTTTGGCTGAGCCGTCAATATCTGGGGAGTCAGACCTGTTAGCATTGGCTAGTAAATGGTTTACTGTCTTATATATCTCTTTAGGGTCCGACTGGCAGGAATTCAGCTTTCGAGTGAAAAAAGAAGCCCTGGCTTTTGTAAGCTTCCGGGAGTGAACTCGAAGGAAGTCTTTGAAATTGACTAGGCTGCATCAGATCCCGATTGCTTGAAACGACGTTCAAGCCTGCGCTTAACCCGGCGCATCTTTAGGAGTTTTTTTGTAAATTGAAAGGAATCTGCACGACTCTGTAAACGGATAGAATGAACTGGAGCATGCTTGTCAAGAGCACTCCTGAGTGTCATGTTCACTGCAACAGTGAGGGTATCGAGGCTACCGGTCGAGTCTGAATGCAGATCAAAAGACCTGCACCACAAACAGATTTCCAAAATTTGAGCCATTCGACCATGTATTCTTTGCATATTCAAAGTGATAGAAAAAGATTTAGTTCTCTGAGGGTGCGATACAAATGTTTTATAACTTTTGTTAGTGTTATTATAGAGATACATATAAAAGACTTGACGAACTAGCAGAGCTGCTAGCAAGCATGTCAGAAGACTTATCAAAGAATTTTCAAACCAGAAGTTACGCAGCACGGTTGCTTTCAAGCACATAAAATTGTAACTTTATAGTTTTTATGGAATTTTTGAATAATCATACCTGCAAATTTGACCGGATCCAGAAATGATTTCAGATGAATTTTAAAGAAGCAGCAGCTGATCTTGAATTCCTGAAACAAGAAATAATCCAAATTTGCTGCGATTTGAGTAAAAATGCTGCAGAATCGCCAAAGATAAATGCGCAGCTTGGGTCATTGAAATTGAGAGAAGAATAAGGCGATGTAAGATGATGTCCTGAGAATACGCAATAGACGCCGAACTTACAGCCAAGGATGAAATTATGCGCGTAATAAAAAGTGCGAGCGATCGTTTTGAACAAGCGGTATCGCCACGATTTTTGTGGATAAAGGACGTACGTAGACATAAAATTTGTATTCCTACTAGATATGAAAACTCTTCTCTGTGACGCAGATATAGACAAATTGCATGAAAATTTTTTCTATTATTTTACGACATCAACGTCAATCGTGAAAAATAATAACGGAGATTGAAGATTGCCAAATGTTGCTTAGGACGCAAATTGAAAATTTACCAAAAACTCCATGGGATCTTCTACATTTTATTTTTGCATATGGAGATGATGTATTTGCGAATCTACGCATTTCTCTCCGAATTCTTCTAGCAGTTGCGGTATCAATAGCTAGCTGCTAAAAGGTCTTTCAGAAAATTTAAAACTTATTTTATCATTCTGGTGCATTTCAATTGGACAAGGTCATTTTAGCAAATGACACTACTCAGCACTAAAAAAGGAACATTTTGAAAAGTTTAATTTTAATGACATCATTTACCAATTTGCTACGGTGAATTCAAGGAAAGTTTCTCTATAAGATTTTCTAAACTGCAATAAATACTTTATAATTATTTTTTCATTAAAACATCATTATTACAAGAAAAACATTTTTTATTTAAAACATCATTATTACAGGAGGAATATTATAAGATTAAATATTAACTAGAATGTTACAGAACGTAACTATCCTAAGTCATGATTTTGAATTCCATTTTTAATCCTTTAAATTTATATTAAAATTTAATGTATTTGAAAAAATATTGAATAAAAAATGGGGGTGCCATCTGCGTAGTTCGTCCCCGAGCGCACAATATCGTAAGAAAGCTGCTGAACAATTGCCATCCCGATGGTCGCCCCGATGCGATCAAATTCAGCACGGTTGCTCTTTTTGAAGTAGCGGTTCGGGTAGAATAGGGTTGTCGTAAGCTTTAGCAGACATAACACGCCGTGAAGCACTGTTCAGCAACGGCCTTTGTCACAGCAATGTATTGTAGCTCGATATATACCAGGCCGACGCTGACTGTTTCAAGCGCCTCTCCGTCGCCGATCATGATGAAACTCTTTCGAAGGAGTCGAAGTACTGCTACCTGTCCTTACAAATACTGTAAGCTTAGTTAGCTTAGTTGCTCCTGAGCTTCGGAGTTACCTGCCACTGCTTTTCTTATAAAACATTGGGCCAATGTGTGTCCCCCCCACCTTATAACGGTGTCTGTAGGTGCCGGTGAACTTTCGCCTTTGTCAACATTGTTGCGGTTGAGCGCGACTGTTCATTCTCAGTTTTGTTTCCTTAGCAATGAGAGCCATCCCTGGAATCGGTCATCAAGGTTTGGCCCTGCCTGCCCCCTAAAGCCTGGTTTAGATGGTGAGCCTAGCTTCCTATCTGCTTCCTACCTTCTCGACGAATCTTCGGTGTATACGTCGCTAATACGGTAGGCGGTCCAAGACTTAGGGAAGAGTTGGCGAAGACTCATCAGCAAATCCCGGTCCTACTTCTTCAACCGAGCCCCAGGCAAGACTCGGGCAAGTGACCCACCATTAGGCGCTGCTCAGGCCACGCCTACGGGATTGCATTGAAAGGAACGGCGGACTACTTGACCGGCGAAGTCCTCGATGCATTCTACATGAGTCGCTGTTTATTGGACACTCTGAGCTCGGAATACAAAAAATCGTTTTATTAGGTGACGAGCGGTACAGGCTACATCGGACAACTTCCATTCTACTGGTTATTGCGTTAGCGACACCTCCCTAAGAAAAGTAATTTTCCCACGAACGCTCTGTGGGCGGAGCGAGCAGGAAGCCTTAAAGTTGGAGCCAGACGACCGCCTAAACCTCCTATAAAAAAAGGAAGACCGAAGTAAGACTCGAGTACGTAGGAAGAAAGACTTACCGTAGAAACCAGGCTTGTGCCGCTCAAGCAAGCCGGTTTGCGGCGAAAAGAGCTTGCTTCAAGAGCAATAATTAAAGGTTGCCAGGGCTCTGTCAGTTCATTGAGTGAGCGAATAACCAGCCGTTCTTCAGGGACTCTTTCTCTCCACTAAGTTCAGCCGACTGAAGCGAAGCGAGCCTTCACCGGTTCGATGTAGTCCAGCAAGTCGCTGCCTTCTGTCATCTGAAGCTGGGCACGCTGTGTGGCACGCGTAGGAAGAGTCCATTCACCGGGCGCTTTTCCAAGAGTTCGCCGAGTCAAGATTTATCCCAACCATCATTAGCATGCATCTTGCATTGTGGCGGCGGCGAAGCCAAAACTCAGCCGCACCGACGAGTCCGATCTCAAAGCCAGCCCCATAAATGGCAAAACTTTTAAGCACCGGGCCAAACCAGGGTGGCACATGCTGAGGTGGCTAGTCATCTTATAAAAGATATATATATGTATATAATTCATTTGTATTGAGCCCAGAGAGAACTTACGCTTTATTCAGGCGCTTCGTGCCACGGACTTGAGCCCATGGCCTCGGCCATCAGACACATTCCCCTTGACCTCGGTCGGGGCGAGCGCCTTAACCACTTGTCCAAACCAGCGAGGCATCTTTGTAGCACTGCTGTACCAAATTTATATTTCGTGAACGGAAATTGAAGACTTTAAATGCCAAATAAAAAAGAAAATCATCTCTTTGAAGTTCTAGCAGGGGCATAATTGCATGTCTCAGTTCTTCAGGAAACTGCTGTTTAGCTATGTTTTTGAAATGCCGAGATAAACGATCGGGCTAGATGCATGGGAAGATAATAATGATGGTCATAATTATATATTTGTATAGCGTATTGAGAGAGCTCGATGTCTTTCTAGGCACATTAAATTTGCTGCAAAGGAAGCGCGATCGAGTGGTTAATAGTAGCATGCTCATCGTCAAGATTGTTATAACATGGTTAGAGGTGGCATGCATAGGGTCAGCATGCAAGCAAACACGGTTAGTGGCAGCATGCACACTGTCAGCGCGCACAAGCACACCAAGGACGAATCACGAGGACCCACTAAATGCTGTGATAAATACACTGTAGATGCGTTCCTATCAGCACGTTTAAAGTGCTTAGAAAGAGATTTAGTTCTCTTGCGGTGGTATACTAATGTTTTACCATTATCCTCATGGCCGAAAATGCATACAATCTTCGAGATACTATCGGCGGTACAAAGTATACAGTGTAATTTTTCGCGAAGTTATGAACATGGTTAAGGACATGAAATGCCAGTGAAAGGTAGACTTGGCAGCCAGAGACGACCAAAGTTATGACGATTTACACTCCGGCCACCGCCTCCATAGTCAGTGAACACTGACACTGAGTGAACAGCAAAATGTTTGGGTTGTCCTGGTCCTCGGCTTACCTTTGGGTCTACCTCAGAAGTTAGGTGTTCGCATTTTGCGACCCGCAGGTCGTGGGTTTAAGTACCCCAACAGGCTATTCTTTACTGCCCACTGCAAACGGGCAAGGATGATAGCCACTTTTGGCACTTTTGACGCTACATAAACGAGACTGTTGAATAAGCCGACCCTCACTCTTTTACTTGACTTTCACGAGTGGCTGCGGTTTTAAAGGGGGCGGGCATAGAGAAGTGACACTGCAAAAAGGGAGCAGGTTAACAGTGCTGGGTCTGCTTTCACAAGAACGACAAACGTTCAGTTTCTAAGAAAACTTTTGAAAGTTCACGCAGAATATTGGTACAATGGTTAAGGTGCTCGCCCCGACCAAGGTCTGGCTGAGGTCGTGGGCTCGAGCCCCAAGGCATATGTTAAGCGCCTGAATAGAGATTAAGTTCTCTTGGGGCGCTATACAAATAAATTATATATATAGGAAACGTGTTGACAATGAGACAAATATCAGGTAAGTAACAATAAGAACAAGACATTTGCATCACATCCTAAGAAAAATAATAGGCAAAGTCCAGCAGATATCCTACGTCTAGAAGGTATTCCTGGAAATATGGCAGCACATTAGCTGTAGCAAACCACTGGCCAAGCACAAATGCATGCTTTCGAACAAACGAAGATACCTGATAAGTAAAGCTTACACGTGTGTTATTGAGTACACATTCTCCAAGGAGCAGACCTTCTGAGCTCTGAGGCCCACGAGGCTGGAAAGCCTCTCACCAGAGGGTCAGACAGCACGTCAGGAGAAAAACAGGAACAAACAGGAACAAACATAACCGTTAAAGACTTACAGCCACAGCCCACGAATAACATTAACATGATACACATCTGGGATTAATGTGGACCACCGGGCAGTTAAAAGTAGCTCTACAACAGCTGAATGGATGCAATTTCCACATCGAGGCAGTAAAAAAAGTTAAAGGTTAGGTGATTCAACAGCCTCATTGACTTAGCAGCAGAAGAACCTATTGTTATGCATTTTCTCATTGCCGGAGACGATTGCCTTACTTAGCTGACCAAAGAGAAAAAAACTCGTCAGTGGGATGCAATACAAAAATACTTTAAACGGCACGGGCTCGGTCATCCACACATTGCGGAAAAACATGAAGTTGATTACTATACTGATGAGCTTGCTCTGCGAAAATTGTGCTATTTCGCAACCGTCTGCCTAGCAATATATTCTTAGGCATATCCTGTGTGTCATGGACCTCAAAAAGAGACAACATCACACCACTTCTATACGAATCCGAGCTTCACTGGCTGTCCTCACAAGGATCGAACCGACGTCAAAATCTCTCTCTCTCTCTCTCTCTCTCTCTCTCTCTCTCTCTCTCTCTCTCTCTCTCTCTCCGCCCCCTCTCTCTCCGCTCTCTCTCTCCCTCCCCCCTCTCTCCCTCTCTCTCTCTCTGGTTTACTTGTCGCTTCAATCGCCTGCACCAGCCTACCCATTTGACACCCATGCTCCTCTAATGTATGCTAGCACCACCTGATCGTTGTCGTCTAGTCATCTCGCCGTTCCTTAAGCTAAATTGAAGCCTTTTGGCGATCGGGCCGGCAGTTGATGTTCACCGATATTCGTGAACTCGCTTCCGGCGTCTGTCACCACCTGCAACGACTTTGCACCATTTAATTCTCAGCTAAAGTAGAGCGCATGCATGTATTTCTGAAATAAATAAATCAATCAATCTTGGCTGATTAAACAGCCCATTTTTTATAGCGACAGAAGAGCCGTAACGGCTATCACCACCGCTTGCAGTGGCCATAAAGGACCGCCCACCACAGGAATCGAGCCCACGACCTCGGGACCGAGGTCGTGAAAGCAACCGCCTTACCTAATGTGCCATCACGGCTTATTTTATTTATTTCTGACATCCGCATATGGATGGCAGCAATTGTTCTCTGATTTAAAGTTAATAAAGCCAACTTACCAGTTATGGGAATACCAAGTGTGGCACAGAAATTGGCAAAATTAACGCTCAAAACCGGTTCTGCCAGCATATCTCCTGTTGAATCCGTACAAAATATTGATGTCCTGTACCAAAATGACCTTTCACTGGACGACCACATTGGCTCCGTAGTCAAGCCTGACTACTTTCAGCTACATAATATTGCTAAAATTGGGCTTGCTTAGACAGGAATACTACATCCAAATTGGTCCATGCATTTGTAAAATCCCGTCTCGACTTATATAACTCACTGCCTGCTGGTCTACCGGCCTGTGCAACCAGACACTTACAGTTGGTGCACAACTCTGCATCTAGTCTTGTCTGTTGTGAGCGTCGCAGCTTTCACATCACATCCCTTCTTGCCGATCTGCACTGGCTCCTAGCCAAGCAATGCGTCGACTTTAAGGTTCTGTCACTAACTTTAAATCCCTTTATTCTTTGGCTCCAGCCTACCTATCAGATCTACTCGCCCACCACGCTAAGCATAGTACCATCCGCTTTTTTTAATCAAATCGCTTAGCTATCCCTCATGCGAAGCTCAAATCCGTTGGAGACCGTAACTTTAGTTCGTATGCTCGCAATTCAAGGAGCTCACTCCCGACTGACGTCACGTCATCCTCTGACTAGGAATTTAAAAAGAAGCTAAAAGTGCATGTCATATAATTATCACAGCATTTAGCGGGTCCGTGTGATTTGCCCTTTGTGTGCTTATGCGTAGTGATACTATTCGTGCTGCCACTAACCATATTTATACGTTGACACTGCACGTCACCTCGAAACCATGTTATGCTTGTTGACATTGTAAACGTTACCGATAACCATTTGATCGTGCTTTGTATACAGCAAATGAAAAGTGCCTGTAAAGACATTAGGCTCTCTGATGGCGATACGCAAATGTGTTATTTTCTCTAACAGAGCGTAATACAAAAGACCAAGTATTGTTATTGTATGCAATTTTTGGTTCATTCGAATAGTACCAACCCGACTAAGTCCTCTCCACGAAATGTGACGGTAAGGTATCGCCGAGCAAGCTGTTCGTGTACAGAGATCATGGTAACGTGTTTTCACGGATTCGCTTCTCGCCCCTGTTACTGTACTGTCACGGTTCCAATATAGACTCCTCTGGAGCATTAATAGCAGAGTCGTAGCCTGGGGCGATCGGAAGACTAAACTCCTCATTGCAAACTTTGATTGCTAGATTTTCGTCAACTTTTCTAATAAATAGTGAGAAAATTCAAACTTGCCCCCATAGGCAAGGGCAACTATGGCAGCAGTGATGCCGACCAGGGACCATTGATAATTGAGATAGACGCTTCCGTGGCCATTAATTTTATCGATCTTTCTCTAGGACAATGCGGCCCTTCTGAGCCGGTGCTAGTGTGGGAGTAGAATTACTCGACAAGCACACTCTTTTACTAAAAGGTTGTAATTGAATCAATGCCCTCGGTCTCCTATGCCATTCTCGAACTTTATCTACTTTGTTATTCTATCCTGCAGCAAGGTTTGAACGCTGATGCAAACAGTGCTAGATGACTAGACAGATAGGTGAGTTGTCCTATGTGGGAACTCCCAGACGACCAAAAAAGTACTGGTCCATACTGGATCCCAATCGTGTCTGCCCTCCACGAGCTGGGCTATCTCAGTACCCGCCTTCTGCCAGAGCGTGAGAGCAGTGCATACTGTGCAATAAACCGCCCATCCAGCTATTCGACTCACCATAAACCGCCCATCAAAGAAGGGAAGAGAGCTTTAAAGCCTGCCGGTAAAGAAGGACGTACGACTCCAGCCAATCATCTTTATTTTGTTCTTCTTAAAGCTATTCGGTATAGATAGGATTTGAAATGCTAATAGATTTCGGTATTGCGTGCCGGCTAAGTGCATGGCTCTACTATGGTGCAGAATTAATAACAATATTTGGACTTTTTGTTGAGTGCCACAAAAGAACTCAATCTCTACATAGGCGCTGGAAAACTCGTTACTGCAAGAGAGGCAATAACCGATGGTTAAATGACATGCATGTCATCATGCTTAGAAGAGCAAGAAAAAGCGAGTAAGTATCGTGCTTAGACCTGCATGCAAAAGCCCACATGAAAACACTAAGGCCACTCAGCACAGCCACTGAATTGTAACATGTGCTGAATCATGCACATATAAGCACGCAGAGCACCTAGGAATAAAACAAAGACTTGTTTTTGGGGCGCAAGGAAAGCTGAGGGAATAAATACGTCTTTAGCTGAGACTTCAAAAATGCAAAGTCAATTCAGGTGATGACAGGAGCCACAAGGCGCAGAGATGACTATTCAAGCGATGACAGAAGCCGCAAGGCGCAGAGATGACTATTCAGGCGATGACAGAATCCGGAAGACATTTGCAGACTTTTGGAGAATTTGCTACGTACATACAAGTTTGTACATTGGCATCTTCAATAAAATGCAGTGTTATAGGTTTTGATCAATCACTCTTTCAATTTTGTATGGTCTTAAACGTGCTTTCTTAGCAATTGGTCTCCTAAATGTATGTGGGTTGCTCACGTGTGCTGTCTACATGGCCCACGCCAATGGAGACCATTTCGTGAGAACCCGCATATGCAATTGCACGCAATTTTGTTGGTGAACCCGGGACATTGTTTTCTGTAACGTGGAATCAAAATCCAGCTGGACAACGCTTATAGTGGAAATGGTAGATGTATCGCAGTTCGAATATGCAGAAGGCTGGCTGGTCCGGGCCCTTTGGCGACCGTAGCATAAAAACGCCCATGCGCAGTCGCATGAAATTATGAAGGTAAACCCGGAACATTGTTCCCCACAATGCGGAATCAAAACCGCAGCTACGCGATGGCTATTGTGGAAAAGGCTGCTGTATTGCTGTTCGTAATTGTAAGAGGCCCGGGCAGTTTGAGCCCATTGCTTGAAAACGGGCATGTGCAAATGCCTGAAATTCTTGCGGGTAAGCTTAGAATTATGCTTCCTATTATATTAAATCCACACCTGCAGTTTTGCAACGCTTATTGTGGAAATAACAGCTGCATCGAAGTTTGATTATGCAGGGAGGCTCGCTGGCCAGGGCCGTACGAGGCGACAGCATGAGAACGTGCAAGCGCAACCGCAGGACATTTGATAGGTAAACCTGAAACACTATTCTCTGTCATTTGAAATGAAATCCGCAGCTGCATGAAGCTTTTTGCAGAAATGACATATGTATCGCAGCTCAATTATTTAGGGCTGCTATCTGGATCGGGCCACTGGAGGCCTTAGCATGAGAACGCATTAGCGCAATCGTACGAGATCTATTGAGTTAATGTGCAGCATTCTTTATACAAGTAGAAATCAAAATCGCAGTTGCGAGTCATTGCATGGAAATAGCAGCTGTATAGCCATTGGAATGTCTAAAAAGGCTAGCTGGCGCGGGTCATTTTAGGCCATAACACGAAAGCGGGCAAGCGCAATTGCATGAAATTTGGTGGGTAAACTCGCAACGTCACTTGGTATAAGTTGGAACCAAAACAGCTGTTTTCTTCTTGTGGAAATTGCAGCTATATCGCAGTGTATCGAGGTTATTCGTGTGACCCAAGGCGGACGGATTGATTTGAACTCCGTAAATAGTCTTGCCTCTCGTAACACTACTACTGCCATAGTATACCACAGCTCTCTGAAAAAACTGGCTCACCTTAGAGCAGCGAGGCGACTTCGTGATCCTGTAACTCACTATTAGTACGTTGCAATTGGTTAGTTGCTCAGCTTACTATGTATTGCATGCGATTGCCTTGTAACTTCTGTGTTTTTCATAAATCTTAATACTTTGGAACTATGCCAGTATAAAAATCGTCTTAATCTGGACAACATATTCTTTGTGTCTGTTTACGCATCTCAACTTGCTTTCCGACTCCGCCCATTGCAGTTGCCGCTCCGATGCGTGCTTAGCTCACTGAATAGTGTATGACCAGATGCGACCATATGTGCCATTCTTTGTGGCCTCACAGACTCAGGCCGGTGTGCCACATGACACAGAATGGTGCGCCGCGGTGCACTACGAGTCAGCAGTCGCCAAGACTGCCTCGTGGCCAATCTTAAAGCAGCATCGATCAAGTTCTTGCCCTGCAATCGCGGCGACTGCGTTCGAAGAGTACGGCGTCTATCTGTGGCCACATTTGTGAATGCTATTGAATACGATACGAATAAAGTTCCTCTTCAGCAACGATAGAGAAATCAACTAAAAAAGCATGGCCATTTTCAGCATGTCATCTAGGTAGGTCTAAAATCAAGGAAACGTAAAAGAGTGCCATTCTGATTGCCAGGCATTCGGGCGGCAGTGCAATTTGGAGAAGCGCCAAATTCTAGCGCCCGCTAAATCTTAAATCTAATCTCTCTCGTCCTCCTCCTCCTCCTCCTTCTCCTCTGCTTCTCTTCCGCTAGAGTCTCTGTGTATATCCTAAGCGTACTAAATAGCGAGTGAGAAGAGATGAGAGGTGCTTAAAAGCTTGAACTGCACCCCTTTTATCGCTGCTACATCGGAGTCTGCCAGCGTTTGCTTAGCGTGAAAAAAAACTTGCAGAGGCTGTTCTCGATATTGCTTAGCTGTACCTTTATATTGCGATTCGAACTTGCTTGCGCAAATAAATTCTGTCACAAAAAAGATAACAAGTCGATATACCTAAAAACAAATCACAGCGGATCAATTTGTGCAATAAGCTGCTAAAGATATTTGAAATCGCATCGCCTGTTAAAGATGACATCATGCGACATTGCTTTAGCTATTGGTTCGACAGTGAGAGAAACCTGTCAGCAAGTTCGCACTCGCTTTACATAATATTTGACTCGTCGCTCATGCGTAATTCAGTGTGTGCATTGGTTAAAGCACTCGAAGCCAAGAGAGCGAGCGGTAAAATAACAGCGACAGTAGCAACCCTAGCACCCTCTTTTCAGTCATTTTGTTGATGAATCGCATGCTGAATGGTGCGCAAATCAACTATTTCTTCTCAATCTCAGCAGCAGCAGTTGATGATGGGAGGCTGGGCTTCTCTTCCGGTGTTCGTGGTTCAGTTGAGAATTTGGAGAGTCTCAAAATGAACAGGTCATATCACTCTTTAAGGAGGACAGTCTAAAAATTAAGCAAGCTACAGGCAGTACATTTTTATCAGCTCAGTGCTAAGCCACGGCGGTAGCGAGCCCTGCTATACCTGTGGTGCTGCCACGGAAAAGGCCAGCAATATATCTGTGATATTCCGCTCATCCACTTGCTCAATAATGACACACGCAGTGCGTTGAAGGGCAAATTCAAAGAAAATCTTGAAGAAGAGGGAGTAATGTTCCCTGTGTTTTGAAACAAAAGTAGAAGAGTCAGCGGTAGCGGTATCAAGCTGCAGGAAAAACTGTAGTAAATCTATTTTGTCGCCAGCAGAACTGAGCTGAGCGTCGCTGGCAGGTAGCATTCGATCGCGTACCGGCACCAATGAACGCTACTTCTCGACTAGCGACAGATTTCTTCTGAGTCTTTCCTACCTATCTAAAGTTCACCGCTTACACATGTCTACCAATTGCTCGGTACTATTGTGTTTCTGTTGCTGCTGCAGCTGCTGGAATAGTGAGTCAAAAGCCAAACTCTGGAGGCCATGAGGATACTTTGAACACTAGAGAATTCTCTTCGCAGCTCAGTTCCTTACTTAAGCTGATATCAAGAAGCACTTCGACAACTTCTACAGTGTGCATTTTGCCTTGAGGGTTATCCAATTTGTTCAGAAGCGCATATTTTAATTTTCCAGCAATCTGCTAATTATTAATCAATACGCCTAACGAGTCAATTACACAGCCTCCTTAAAGTACTACTAAATGCTTTGAGCAATTTCATTAAGGTGCTGAGTGTCTCCGTAATCAATACCTCAGTTTTAGCTTTCAGGAGCTCGAAGGTGACCTGATGACTCTACACTTTCGTGTAATGGCAGCAAGGAACACAAGCAAAGTCATCTTCCTATTTAACTTCACCGTCACGAACGAGTTCTATTCAGGTCAAAGGTACCTTTCAAAGTATCGTTCCGCTTATAAAGAGATAGATATTAAAAGATGACTCACAATTACTCGTATCCTTACAGAGCAACTGATGGACTCTGGTTTCTGAAGTGTACATCATAAAATATTTGTAACAAAAAAGAGAGCGCGAAAGAGAGAGAGAAAGCGAGAGAGAGAGCGAGAGAGAGAGCGAGAGAGAAAGAGAGAGCAAGAGAGAGAGCAAGAGAGAGAGAGAGCGAGAGAGAGATAGAGAGGGAGAGGGAGAGAGAACTCGTGCAGATGGTAAAAAAATGACGATTAGCGAATTTACTAAATGTCCTCAAAAGCCCGAATAGGTTTTTAGTGTAACTATGCAACTACCTTGAAGACAAGAAAAGGTAATGATGACTCCGCAGGATCTTGCCTGTAAATTTATTCATTTCTGTGTTATTCTTGCGTTTAAACGCTTTGTTATTTCCGTTGCGTTTTCGGTCAAACTCAGAATTACTGCTGCATGAAGTACGAAATGTGTGGGTCCTCAAATTTGCATTCGCTGTCCATGAGATCTCAAGTTTGTTTTTTGCACTTTCTAGTCCTTCTTATCTATATGTTAGTTTGTTTTGCAATTTCTGGCTCATCTTATCTATATACTTATCTGATTCTATTTTCCAGCAATTTGCTCTGTAGAAATTCCTTGCAAAAAACATATTTTCCCATGAATAGGTATGTCTGGTTTGGTTTGTGATCTAAGGTGCTCGTGTTTGATGACCGATGATGTGGGCTCGAGCCCTGGGGCATTTGCAAAGTATCTGTCTAGAGATTATGTTCTCTTTTGTTGTTATAAAAATAAAAAATAGTTTGAAAGTCAAAAACTGATCGCCGTCTTGAGATCGACTGGCCAGAGCAACCGGCTCATTAAGCACATAGAGCCGAATACACACACACCACACACACCACACACACCACACACACCACACACACCACACACACACACACACACACACACACACACACACACACACACACACACACACACACACACACACACACACACACACACACACACACACACACACACACACACACACACACACACACACACACACACACACACACACACACACACACACACACACATATATATATATATATATTGCAGAGGCACGTAGCGTACCACGATGCTAGCTCATTCAATAGAAGAGTGGGCAGGATAGCCGCTAAACAAGCATCTGAAAATGATTTAGAGGAGCAAATACAACGACCGGAAGTGTGAAAGCGGTTAATCAATGACTTGGAAAAAAATTTCCGCTTATCAAGAACAAACCTCTGATCGAAATTCCTTCAGCTAAACGTTTTGCTGGTTCTCCCTACCTTTTTGTCGGAGATTTTAACATCTAGTAGAGCCGCCCAGTGGAAAAAGCGTACAATGAGCTCGACTTACAAGTGCCGCGGTACACCTCGGAAGACTGTGTGAGCTAGAACAGATCCTTTAAGAACCTCGCATGTGCACAAGACTTCTTCAAGAAAAAAACAGGCCATTGCAAATGTACGGTAAATAAGATTGAAGAGCGAAGGTCAGGCTTCAGCCCCTATCCGCCCCCGAGGTGTCGCGCCTCAAGGCGCTTCTGATTGGCGCCTCCGTCGGTTTCGTACCGACTGAGGCTGGTGCCTGGTGCATGCGGGATAGTTGAACGGCATACGTCGCGTCATCATCGGCATTTGTAGTGCACAAAATCTTACTGAGATCTTGTGAGACCTTGAAGTTCTTGTATATCTCAATACTTTTTCGGCAAACAGATGTTCACTAATCAGCCACACAAGGCTGCCGTTTTTTTTAACCAATGTGTCACACTGGTGCGTTTTTAGTTTTGGCCTTACCGTAGAAGTTTATAAATGCAGCCATGCAATGAATACCTTAGCGTTCACTGGCGTAGCGCTCTCTGTGTAATTATCTATCGACCTGTGTATCGATATCTCTCGATCAAAGTGCAGAGGAGACGGTCAAAATGGGTCGGTGAGTAAACAATTGTTCTAGTCTCCCGTTTTGCAGCAGTGTTCACTCAGGAATTTTAAGATAGCTCCGAGAATTTATAAGTAGACGAGTCAGTTTATCACTTACCACTTACGAACGGTGCGCGTAATGTTATGAAACTTTTGTTTCAATAAAGTAGGCAGCACACTTTCATCTGACTCATCTTGCGATTGAGATTACAAGATTGCTTTAAAGAAACCCCCATAGTTAGACTATTTTTACTTGAAATTGCTTGGGGAAGAGGCGAAGCGACACAAAAAATAGCTGCATACGCCTCAAAACTCTAAAGCAAGTGAACGCTGGTAATGAGCTACTACCGTATAGCCTGGAGGACGTGGAGTGGATCCTATGACAGTGGGCGTACTGGCTGCCTGTAGGTCACATCGACGTCTCAGTTGTTTCGTTACGTAAGTGCTCAGTAAGATCCAGCCGCCTTTGGAACAGCAGAAGGGCCGTGGCTCGGGCTGCCGACTTTTTGTGCTTGCCGCGGTCCCTTTCCATGGCCTCCTGTTCTGCCTGTAGCTGACAGACTAGACGGCCCCTCCCCCACTTCACGGCAGCTCGAACATTGCACCCGCTCGGCAGCGCACGCCAGCCGCGCTTCGCATAGTCTGTAGGAACCATGCCCAAGGCCAGAACGCGCCTTCGCGGCGCCGGCATTGGGCGTAAATTAAGTTTTCTGGCAGCAAGTCTTTCGAGCTAGCAGACGGTGGAGCATGACGCGAAGCACGAGGAGACGACTAGGGGGGTGTGGGGAGGAGGGGCCGAGCGAAGGAACTGCATGAGAGAGCAGGCTGGATGACGACGGGCTCGCATGCAGCGGCCCAGGAGGCGGCTGCCGGGTCCGCATTGTCTGCTGCAAGCTGGCGTGAGAATGTGCCTGTGCGCGGAAGTGACGTCTTCCGACAGACGTGGCTCGCAGTCCATCTCGCGACGGCCATGCAGACAATTCGGTCGCGTGAAGCATCACACGGAGGCTCCACATTCTAGGTCGGTGAACCCGGTCTGGAAAACTTGGCAGCTTGTCGGAAGGCTGCTGCCTGGGGCTTTCCGATAAGGCTGCAGCATAATCCACGATGATGGTGACATCGTTGGGCAAAAGAACGATGTCATGATATACGGTGTGAGCTCACCGTTTGCAGCAGCTATTGACACTCAATAGGTTAAGGCGGCTTAGTAATGCGGCTTCCTCCTGGTGGGGGGGGGGAGTACCGACTTGGCCTTGCGGCTTTGTGTGTTCTTTGATGGTAGTCAACTGGATTCTGCTGACGTGTGACGTGGGCAGGGGCTCATTGGGTGGATGAGGGCCCAGACTGCAAGCCAGGCTCTCCAGCAGGCCACGAGATCAGATAGACCGGAATCAGTAGGTGACAAGGCTTATTTATGGCAGCTAGTAAATTGCCCGAGGCTTGACTATGACTCATTACTGCAATAGTGTCTTTGACTTACATACACGGCAACCACCAGACAAATCGCTCTTGTGTGCATTCTGCGACGGTGACTGGCAAGTTAGGCCTGCAGTCATTGTGTACATTCGGTCAATCCCGGAGAGGTGAAGCCATGAGACGCTTGAGGAGCCGCTCGAGGTCTCCCCTGGGTCTAAGCTGGGGGCTAAGGCGTTCTCACTTCACGACGCAGGTCGTGTATTCGAGTCCTGCCGAAGACAATCCTTTATTTCATGCTGCAAGCTGGGTGGTAGCCTAGAAGGCTTATCTGGTGCCACAAAAAACGAGGCTGTTGCATCAGCTAATCTTTACTTTAGATGCTGCGCAGGTCCAAGATTGGAGGACTACTGGAAAGTGGACGACCGATCATACGTGAACTACTGGCCGAATGACCTCCTGCAGATGTCCCAGTAAGTACATGCGTATGAATGAAAGGCTAGCAGTGACTGATTCCTCTAGCTGCTGCTGCTGCTGCATTTTCAACCGTTACGGAACGATGGCACTAGCGTGCTCGACCACTATTACTAGCAGAACTACTTGATCGTCAAATTCCGTACAGCTGCATGAGTCAGCTGGCGGTAGCGAATAAAGAGCACGCAAAGCGGTAGCACGAGATGTGCAGCAGACTGACTGCTGCTGCACTAGGCACGCTCTGGCCATTCAGCTGCGGCTTTGCGACATCGGCTGCCGCTTCGCCTTCGATAGGCATGTGCCATAGCAGCAGCAGTATGCCCAGAGCACTGGGAGCTTTTGAAGCACAACAAGCACCTTTTGGTCAGCAAGAAAATTCCACTCCGTTTGTCTGTGTTAAAGCACCATCATGAAGCAAATATTCCACTCTCGTAGAAAGCACGTTCAGGGATATCAGATGTAGCCCTAAATCATTATTGCTGTCCTGCTGCTGAGTGGTTCTCAGCCAGATACTATAAATAAGGTAGCTTCACTTCGGTGCCGAGAGGTATTCATGCGTTGAGGTAGGTGCTGGCAAAACGTAAAAGCACAAGCATCCCACTTTTGCTTTTCTAGGCGGGCTTGCTAAGCTACTCTATCAGTGCTGGACTGTGAGCTGGCACCAAGACAACAAAAAGATGCTCTTCGCGCGCGAGTGAAGTTGGTAATTATCGCGACTCACCGCGAACCTCATAAGCAATAAACAGCATATGCAAAATGCAGACATCGTGTGATGAAACAGATGGTACTTGTGGATAGACTTTGGACGTGCATGTGTACAATGAATGTGTGCATGAGTGTTCAGCTGCTCTCTCCCTCTCTCTCTCTCTCTCTCTCTCTCTCTCTCTCTCTCTCTCTCTCTCTCTCTCTCTCTCTCTCTCTCTCTCTCTCTCTCTCTCTCTCTCTTGTCACCTGCTCAACACGTGTATCATGATGCTAATTCACCCAATGTACTTGAGAGTTGGACTACGAAATATTCACTCACTTAATTTACTTCTCTCAAATCAAATAGCAAGTATCTAGATTTTTCGGGAACACGAGAACTTATGAAAGCGATCCGTTTGCTGAGCAGATTTAGTGGAGCTCACTACATCTGGCAGCTTCGATCAACTATTTGCAGCTTGTCAGACGTGACAGAAGAGCGAGCATCTTGTTTCCTCATTTGGTTCAGGTAGAACGAAGTAATGGTTCGCAATTATCTTTCCGTTGCAGCGGCTGAGATCGCACTCACTAGCATTCCGCATAGAAGGCCGAGTGGCAGAATCTATTAACTTCCACTTGCTCTCATTATCCAGCTGATTTTAGAAGAGCGAAAACGTTGTGGATTCGGACCCTGAAGTTCAGTTTCAAGGAGACACGTGCACACTTTAGCAGCCGAAATGATTTGAGAAAGAGGGAGAGCGTAAATACTGGTACTTACGAATGTGCGAAAGCCTCAGAGGCTCTGCTTCTGGCCTAATTAGCGGAGCCTCTGAGCTGCAACTGCACTAGGATGCAAGCCGGGGCCGCAGATTCGGCGCCCGAAAAAAAGGAAGCGGATCACGTGAGTGACTGAGTAGGCTAAAGCGGTTGCCTTGACTCGAAGCAAGTAGACGGACGTAACAACAGAGCGTGCGGTTTATTCATCACCAAGTTACCCCACCGTCTTGCTCGTAAGCCCTAGCGAAAATCGAAGAATGGTTCGGAGTTCCCATACCGAATCAGTTGCTGGAGTTTACCTTTTGTTTTGTTTTTATTCAGCTCCACATCGATACCGATACACACAGGGCTCTCTAACCAAAGACTGTCGGAAGGCTCTATCGGAGGGGTACATTCTTTGAAATTAATCTTGCCTCTACACTATCTTCAGCCTGTTCTGTCCGCTCCCATTGTGCTATATAGTGGCAAATGGCAGCAACGAAATGGTTCCTGAGCTCTTGCGTTTCTGCGAACCGCAGCCGACGACGCGTCCTTCGTGCTTGTCCTGCTGGAGCCGTAGTCATTCTGCTCATTCAAATATTTGAGTATGAACCGCCACGAACAAAGTAATGCACAAGTGCGTTGTTTACAGTTCGGGCTCTAGTTTTTTAAATGACGTAGCTGCACCATCAAGGGGAATTACGATTACTACACTTGTATTGCTTCTCCGGTGCATCTATTGAAATAGCAACTTAAAGTGACTAATATTGCAAGACAAAAATAGAGGCACTTCCCTGAATTAGTTTGACTAGTTAAATCCCTGAATAACGGTCTTAGTTTCAAGCTCATTTCCGCGGGCTATTTATTTTAGCTTGGGCTTTCGCTGCAGTTTATCTTTTCTTTCACTGCAGCTTCCTCTCTTGGTGCCGCCCAATGCAGCAAGAGTTCCGGCTACTGTAAACAACTTCAAGATAAAATGGCGCGCGCGTCCAAATTGGAGCAGCTGGCACCGGTCCGTATGGCACCGGTGCGCATGATAGTGCAAAGAGTTCCGCGCCGAAGCACTGGCGGTACTTCGGCCAGAGCCTCTCGGGCTTTCGAACTGCTGACCGGCGCCTTAGTCAGCCTATCCAGCAGGCCTTTCAAGCCATAGTAGGCTTGCGGTCCGCTCGCATTCATTCTCTCGGCTAGACAAAGAAGCCACGGGATGCTCTTTCCAGCTCGTGGATAGCACTTGGAGCCTTTAAATTGAGGCCACCGCCCGTCAACGCGTCAATGCAGAAATTCTCAAGCTAGCTAACCAGCCTGCTGACCAACAGACTCAAATCTGCTGCTGCTAGGGACAGAACTGGTTGGATTACAAGTTCACTAAACGCGTTTCCTAGTTAGTCAAGAAGAGTACCGCAGTGCTGACCGTAAAATGCAAAAATGGTGGAGACTCGCTGGCCCGACCGAGTCGTTTCCCCTCCAAACGTTGACAATGCTCAGCCCAATATATTTTCAGTCGTTTCCTTAGATCTTGGTGCAATTTCTTTTTATAGCTCGGTCATTATCTCACCCTTAAAGCCAGTTTTACCGAGCCACCTAGTTGGTTCTTACCTTAGTTAGCTCTTAGTTCTCTAGTTTAGCTTCTTAGAAAGCTCTGGTAGCGCCTCAATGAATGAGGTTGTCTATATCGGATGCACACGAACGGCTACTACCCCCCCCCCCCGAACGCCCAACGATGCGGCGCCAGCGGTGGCAGCGGCTTGCTACCTCGGGTCTGGTACCTCAGGTTTAAGTTACGTCGCGTTTGCTTCGCACCCAGCAAACTTATGCTCTGACACTATACTTGAGACGGACCCTTACTCGGCGATCACAACTTGCTATAATAACTGTCTCCTGGGGAGTTGGAGATGGATCTGGATCACTGGTCTCTGGTCGGTCCTACAATGAAAAGGTACCTAACTACGCACTGCCGATGGAAAGATTAGACGCTGGGTATCGGGCCTCACTTTTTTGCACGGTGCTAACCGAAATGGGTGTGTTGGTATGAGTCGGGCCTCGGAGGCTTAGGAGGTCGCGAGCTCAGCTCCCCAGGGCGACTTCACCAATTTTTCTTTCTAGTGCTGCTAGGAGCCTTTTGGGGAATTTGGAGCTATAAAAATCCGGCTACCGGTTCTATTTTAGTTACATGTTGTGTCGGACAACATGGGCGAGTTGATATGAGTTGCTTTGGTTTTGGTGGTCGTGGATTCGACCCCCAAGACTCTACATGCAACTCTTGATTCTCCCTAGCGCTACGATATGCCTCTGGGGTGTTGAACACTCTAAAATCTGGCCAAGGGCAGGGCAATACATTTTGCCTCTAGATCGCTTGAAGTTGCACTCTGAGCAGAGCAGAGCAGAGCGCGCGCGGGCAGAGAGTTTGTCCCACGACGGAGCTTCGATGCACCGCCACCTGAAAGAGAGGCTTCGAGAAATTCTGGCTCGGTCGAAAACCAGGACCGAAAGAGAATGCCAAATCAGGTCGGAATTTTGGAACGCCGCAGCTCGAAACACGTAAGCAGAATACGGTGAAATGTGGATTTCCATTTGCATAGCGCCCTAAGAGAATTTAATCTCTATACAGGCGCTTCACACACGCCATGCGGCTCGAGCTCACGACGTCGAGCATCGATTACCTTCACCTTGACCTTGGTCAGGGCGAGCACCTTAACCACGGGGCCAAACCACTTCGGCGATAGATAGCAGCGGATCGAAGCAGTTCATTGATCCAGTTTGACGTGAAGAACAAAAAAATATGCTTCACTTGGTTCTCTAATGGCAGAAATCGGAACACTAAAGAACACAGGACAAGCCAGGACGCTGTCTACTTGGTCGCCGTGCGACCCGAGGTGATTGTTACTATTGGTCTTTTAGTCTGCATGAAAAACTGCTTGACATTAGTAAGAGATACTTTAAGTGCTCAGCTGAAATGTTCTGCAATGACATTGGCTATTCTTTTGGCTGTTCCATTAAACAGTATACCTAGAAGCAGCATTGCGTTTTACAATGATCTGATTTGTCGACTAACAGCTCCGTTGCCCAATGGAGGCAGTCGTTAACAACCAAGTTCTCATGCAGTCGCAAAGTCATCGATTGTGCACAGTTTCTAATGGGATCTCTTGAGTAATTTCGGCAAGCTTATCGAGTTTACAGAGCTGGGGGCCAACTACAAACATTTAATTCTTGAACCTGGACAACCGGCTTCTGGCACAAAGCTGTCTTCGGAGTGTAAGCTGAATATTTGAATAGTGAAATTATCTTTTGTTTATTTTTTGTATCTTAAGTTTAGAACGTACAGGCGACGGAATTAGCAAGTAACTAACTCGACTAGGTGTGTGCCAAATGCAGGGTCACTCTTCTTCGTTATGTATATACGTGTACACATCAATTGGTGTGACTTTTGTAGTTACTATATATAGTTGGCAGTAAACTCTAGGGTCGGCGGTTCACCATATCTGTATTGCTGCCAAACAGTACAAAGTGCAGGGAAATAGAGCAAGTCAAGTGATTGACTTGAGAGAACGCTGCACTTTTCCAGCCAAAGAACTGTACAGGACACTGGAGCGGCAGAGAGTGAGTCGCACCTAGAGTTGACCGCTCAGTTGGGCTGTGGACCTCAGCGGCCGGTAGCAGCATGTTTAGCAGCACGTCAGGTAGCTACAGGTCAGCTTGTGCTGTGCATCACCTCTCGTATGCAGATCGGGCGAGGGCTGAAGGTTAATTAGAATAAGTAGCCATCCTTACCTGTCAGCGACTGTCTAACGTCAGTGCCACTTGCTCGCTTGTCACGCGCTTTTGGCCATAGACTCGGAGACTGAAGGCCTCGGGCTAATGGTCTTCTGCGAGCCAAGCCGGCTGGCTGCATGCCTAACATCCAACCTGCACCGATCGGCAGGACAAGTGGAAGTCGCTGCACCCCTCCGACCTGCATCAGACGGGCACAACGCTACGGCCAGCACTCGAGCTTAAACCTTTGGCGTTTGTAATGGGTGCTCTTCGCGATAAGACGCGCTAGCGGGCTTTCGGCCTACCTAGAGTAGACACGTGACGCTGCTGCAATCAGCAGCCCCCAGCTACACGGACGCCAGCAGACTTTCGGGCGAGCGAAGACGGTGGCTCACATTAGTGGCTGCTGATGTTTGTGCCATCGGGACCTGCAGATCTGCACGAGTCGGCTTTCATATACTTTCAACTTTAGCTTACGATGTGCAAACGGGTATCTCCGTCGCTCACGCCCCTAGAGTAGGATGCTAGCACGACGCGTTGCGGCAATCTCGCCACGACGTATATAGCAGAGAGTTTTAGTAAAGCTGACCACGATTGTGTTGCCGAGCAAAGATAAAAAAGAGTGGCAGACGTTTGAGGCAAGTATGCAGAAGGTGTATAGGCAAAAGAAGTATAGCTCCACAGTTTGGGCCACACTTAACAGTTTAAACGTAAGTACACAATAATGAGCAGGCCTATAGATGACGATTTGAGATTCTTAACCCGTTAGTGTGCTTCGGAATCGTGGTAAATTTGCCGAAGCCCGGAACAAGTGGCGATCTAAGATAGCTGAAGAGAAAACAATGTGTTATCTTTTTACTGTTTAAAATCGCAGGCTCGTCTGTAGAACCGGGGGTTGCATCGGAATTATGGACATATTTAAACGGGTGAAAAAATGTATTGGAAGTCAAGCTAGTATAACGCTGCAGTAATAAATGAGCTTGGAAGTAGAGGATTGACTAGTTTGGCTGTAATGGAACTCCGTATTGCGTGCACTACCTATCGATACTCGTGAACTGATAGACCTGGAGATTGTAATAGTTATTTTAGAAATGCTTTTGTTGTACTTATCTCCTCTATCATAGGCACGTTAGTTACACATGTCGGTAACACTGTCAAAGATACAGCATAGATTTTTAGAGTTGCTGTTATTTTCATAAATAGATTGACACTAATACTGCATGCATGTCTATTTTTTCGGATGCAAGCAGCTTAGGGTTTCCCATTAAGGAGAAATTCGGCGATTGCAGTTTGAATGGCTGACACTAGAGCATCAGCAAAGTAGGCAGCGCCAAAGAGACTCGGAGTGTCGAAATGCTGGGTTCTGCTGGTTAGGCCCGTGCTTGCAGGTCCCAGGCTTTGGCCCGGTTGGTGTAGCCTCGCAATGTCACACAGCTGGAGAGTGAAGAGGGACATTATCACTATGCCATCAGTGCTTACCCTTGGAAGGAAGACTTACCAGTTTACAGCCAAACTGTCTGGCTTGCAGCTTGGCAGCCTATCAGATGAGACATGCAGCAATCTGTCTGATGGCGACAATCAAGTCATCGCAGCACGTGATCAGAGATCGAGACGTCGTTGGCGTATGCCGGAGCAGTACTGTAATAACGATAGAAAAAGACCGTTTGAACAAGAGAACTTAACACCCCGCCTAGGCACTTTACAACTCGCTGCTAGAGAATGAGTACCTCAGGGTTAGTGCCTTGCACGGTAATGTCAAGCATGACAAGTGTAAACCTGGTCATGCTTAGGCAGGCATGCTAAAGCAAACATGAAGACACTCGTGGCCACTTGTTAGTAGGCTCTCTGGCTAGTAACGTCATGCACATGAACCATGCACGTGTAAGCATGCAAAGCGCATCGGGAAAAAGGACAAGTTCAATGAGGACAAGCGAAACCTGCCCAGATCAGAACGCGTCTTCAGCTGAGACTCGGAGGTCTTCGAGGATACCGATCGTACCCGGAATCCAGCTCCAGCACTTGCGGTGCATATGAGCTGAAGGCTCAATCATCAAAAGGTTTAAATTTAGTGCGAGGGACGGAGAGACGACCAAATACTGAGGAGCAGGCGGTGCGATAGTGTTTACTGGATGAGTGAGGAGGTCGGATAAGTACGCTTGTGCAAGCAAGTGAAGTGACCTGTAAGGTAGACTGGGATCTTGAAATCGAGTCAATGCTTGATGGGGAGTCTGAGAAGCTCAGACAGAAGTGGCATGATGCGGTAGCCACACCATTGGCGATAGACCAGACGAACCGATAAGTTGTGTACCAATTGTAGATGCTTCATTTCATTTAAACGCATTCTTTTAATGCAAAAGAGACATCTTTAATTTTCAAATTGAACAACGTCTACCACCGATTTTCACTGGTACTTGCTAGATATATTAATTAATCGATCGTGTAGCACCCTAAGAATGCTCCAGGTGCTATTATAGAGTTGATAGCCAACGGTTAGTGGCGCACACGGTATTGCGGTTAGACGTGCATTCAAAGGGAAACGAGAAAACACCCAAGTGCCACCAGCCATTGAGACTTCCGGTTCGGAGATGCTTCGAATCGTGCACAGACAGGTAAGCCCACGGAGCAATCACGAACAACAACAGAAACAAAAAACAAGTTCACTTAGGCGAAGGGAAAGCCGAGCAGAACAAAAGATGCGTCATATCGGGGACTTAATTAATGCGAAGTCATTGCACTCGCGGAAGTAAATTCCAGACTTAATGTGTATACGAACGGATACAGCGAGTGCTGCCAAAGCCCAACAAGCACCTCACCTGCGACTAAGTCAACAGCAGGAAGGGGTGCAAGCACTTCGCAATTCAGCCAGCGGGTTTGTTTCTTGCCTGACAGTAGGGGGCCGGGCGGGGGCGTGGTGGCTCACCGGCAAGGCCGGCCCACACTTGGGCCCACATTGCAAGAATCACTGGGGAATTTCCCGTGAATTTTTAGGGGCATAAGCAAGTATTTTATAGTACTACAATCAGCCGGGAATTTCCTGGTGCTAGTCAGCTAAGTGCAGCAGCCGAATGGACCAGATGTTCTCGTGCTGGCGTTTGTATTGATTCCTTCGGTACGGCAACGTTGAATTGCGATTGTGTTCGCATATCGCCTGCATACCTGCGTGCCTGCATACCTGCGTGCCTGCCTGCATACCTGCGTGCCTGCCTGCATACCTGCGTGCCTGCATACCTGCGTGCCTGCGTGCCTGCGTGCATACCTGCGTGCCTGCGTGCATACCTGCGTGCATTGAAGGCTGCTCCTCCGATTCTTTAGCAGCGCTAGCTCTACCAGTGTAGGCCATCGGGCAGGGCAGCACGATCTAACACTCGTTACTCATGCTAACATTATTGTTTGTGCAAAGGACGTAGTCCGGAGCCGCTTCACACATTTGCTGTAGATTTTACCCAAGCAAGCATTGCCAGCATGTGTAGCTCAGTTCAATAGTTCGTCCTTCCGCGCAGATTATACGTAGCAATTCCTCACGAGGCAAGTGCATGTGCTCGTTTTTTGTACGAAGCCATCACGGTAAGGAAATAGGTAGCCATAAGAAAGCATAATCGATGAAGAATGTTGAAAAACGCGAGACCTGTGTAAGTAGCAGCAAGCGAAAGCTAGCGGTCACATAGGCCGCTCTCTACCTGATTTAAGAGCCTCATTTTTATAGTGGCGGAAGAGCCTTATTGGCTATCACCAACGCTTGCATTTGGCAATACAGGATCGCCCACTGCAGGATTCGAACCCACGTCCTCTGTTATGAAGAGCAAACACCTTAACTCCTGGGCTATCACGGCCCATGCTAATCGTCTTTTGAAGAAACAGCTCGGCGATCATTTGAGGCAGGCTGGTAAGCAAGTATAACAAAAAAAGTGGCTCTCATATTTGCGAGCTCTCGACTGTACCTGCAGGTCCCTGGTGACTATATGCATTTCTATTTTTAATTATAAAACCTGTGGGCGGAATTTTCTGTTGCTACCGGACTGGTACACAATAGTTAGCTGCTTCTATTTTCTGCAAGTGCAGAAAGAAAGCACGCCTCAAATGCCGCATCCAATCTCTCAGCGATTGGATGCGGTTCACGTAAAACGGTAGCGTCTAACTAATCCCCATTATCTAATCTTTCATAATCCCGAGGACTATGAGGGATTGAGCAAGCAATGAAGGCTAGCTGTTAAATTCAGGGATCAGTGTGACAGTGACAGTAATCTGCGCGCTTGATAGCTGCGCTGGCTGGCTCAGCAGATAAGCCCCCTCGGCTGGCGCTCGGGGACGTTTCTGAGCGAACCACGATGCCGCCATTCGCTTCGCTGTCGTGCAGGCAGGACACAAGACCGGGAGTAGGGATTGGATGCAAGCGTGGCTTCTCGGTCCGCTCAACAGCGAGCAGCAGCTGAGCAGAGCTGATATATTCAAGACCGGCTACGCCCAGGGACGTCGCAAACAGACAACAAAGCACCAGTTCCTGGAAGCAATGCTAAAGAGGGGACCGATAAGCGGGCACCTCGAACTCGTGCTACACGCTTGCACCGACGTTTACTTTGTCCTTTACAGGATCTTCTTCATCCTTTACAGACAGAGCTCTTGTTTACTACTCTCGAGGCACCCAGGTAGTCAGTCCTCCGTGCCGTTTCCCTTTACTTGTTTGCGCTGTTCGTTCAATGCGAATTCGCTACTTGGCGTTTTGTCATCAGATCCGGCAGCTGACGGTATGGTTGGAGACAAAGCGGTCGAGTCAAGTTTTTTTCCCTTTGACCTGAGCCTGATTGCAACTCCCGCTGATTCCAACGTGCTGCCACTAGGCAAGTTCCGAAACTGTCCGCTGGAGGCAAGTGCCCGGGTGGAGGAGAGGAGAACTGATGTGCCATCTTGCCGTCAGCTGCCGACAGAGTAAAACCAAAAGACACGTACTACCGGACAGCAAGGATAGGGTTAACAGCTCGAGGTTCGGCTGGAAATCCTGTGGGACATTGCTGAGGCAAGGCGTAAATTATAGCTCGGATGGAAACGAGCGGCCAGCTTTCGACGTGGCATCGAGGCGCAGCTCTGGCTGCTTCGGAGCAACGGCATATCCGTATCTGGGCCGTAAAAGCGAAGGCAGCGAGTCTCGTGGACCGATGGCTCACCGATCAGACTAGCTACCCACACTCTGATTAACTTACCATAATAATGATAATAATAATAATACATTTGAATAGCGCCCTCAGAGAACTGAATCTCTCTCTCTCTCACTCACTCTCTCTCTCTCTCTCTCTCTCTCTCTCTCTCTAGGCACTTTACAGATGCTGCATATAAAGCATTACCAAATATTTGGTGGTAACATCCGCAAGCAGCAGGCAAACCAAGCAGCAGGCACGAGCAATTAAGCAGGTGCGTGCACACGAAGGACGAATCGCAAAGACCCACCAAATGTTGTTACAAAGAGGTGCGTTCTAAGCTTAAATATCGTCATGTCAGGGGACGTTGTGACGTGCGTCGGTAGTGAGTTCCAGGCTTTGGGACCATACGAACTAAAGGCACCGTCTCCTACGGTTTTGAGGCGTACGAGGTATGGCTAAACGATTGGAGTCAGAACTGCGGGTTGCCATAGGTTTCCACATGAGTTTGAGGATAAAGTGAACGGGTATTGGTAGCAGTGGGTGCTGGTTTAGGGTTTGATACGTAATTGCAGCAATTATTAAGCTGGCGATGCCTCACCTGCCACCGGCAAACTCACGGAAGCCTGTCGAGGAATAAAGAATGGGAGAGAGAGAGAGAGAGAGAGAAAGGGAGAGAGAATGGGGAACTCTCTGTGAGCGCTATTAGCTGCAAACGAGCCGATTGACTTGGCTGGCCGTTCGGGCTCCAGACAGCTTCGAGACGAGTGTGTGAGCGAAGACGACGTACCCAGGTCGGAGACGCTACGCAGCCGTCCTATTACAAGTAGTGCTTCACTCTTCAGGCACCCGGCCTCACTCCCGCCAAGAGCTTTTGGGCCTAAGCCCCTTCTAGATGAGCAGCTGCAGAAGAAGCACTGAATATTAAGCTATTGAAATGGAGTGCAAAAGTTGTTGCTTCTCTTTCGGAGGCGAGAAAAAATTGGTACCCGAATACCTCTGCGAGCCAACCGTCCAGGCAAAGAAAGGAAATCGGGACAGATCGGCCGGGCTGCCAAGCAGTGCGCAGCCGCGGGAGCTCGAGCCCCACCGGAGCCCTGGAGCCCTGGAGCACTGGACTCCTGGAGCTCTTTTATTTATCGTAGGGCAACCGTTATCGTGTGCTTAAAATGTAGATGTGCTCTCTTTGACGTCTGCGCGGCATTTACAAGTTTCATTCAGAAAACCGCTGTCACAGCTAGTCATCGTGTTAGATCGGTGCCCAAGATTAGGGACTACCCACAGCATAATGATGGCTAGAAAACATCTTGCTAGATTCCTGGTTTGGCCTAGACTGGACGACAGTAACTCAGTCTCAACTGGGCTACCAAAAAAGCCATCAAGTACAAGGGATGGAGTACAGCTCTCTCGGGTGTCTGCATGTGTTGGCTAGGCTGGGTCGGCACCAATGACGACGTCACGTGTCGGTATGTGGCTCGGCGTAGTTACGATTGTACCCCCGGCTGATGCTCGGCTAATACGGCGTCGTTTATGCATGCAGACAGTCCACTTTCTGCTACGGGCACTGTGCCCATATAGCAGGGTGATCGACACAGCAGCCAGCGCCTGTTTATATTTACATTAAATAAACACGTCGTAGAGCTATAGGGCTTAGCACTTAGGGTGTGCGTTTTTGGATTTAGGATTTGGTGATGAGGTTTTGTATTTTGGGGTTTAGGATTTTGGTTTCGCTAGCTACCGTGTTGAGCATCCTGCAATAGACACAGTGCACGTTGCAAATAGTGGGCGGTCTCTATACACAAATAATGTTGTATGAGCTATGATTCTGTAAGTACTAGGACGCGTAGATAGCAGAGCAAGTCGCAGAATATGCTCCAGTAAAGTGATAGAACGACGACGGACGATAGCTAAGGCTACGGCTACGGCTACGGGTGGGTGTCGGAGAGGCTAAGGGCGTGCTAAGCGGCGGCCGCAGGCAGCAGCACCCTTTAATTCAGGACAAGCAGCACCAAAAGGACGTTCTGTTTTTTTAAGATTGGCTCGCTCAACTAAGGTCAAGGCTCATCCATCCCTTTAACCGGTTCAACTAGCAACCCCTAAAGGTCTACTTCGGTTTGTTTGTTCGTGAGTCCGGCACGGTCATTTATTGACGTCATGCTTACATATGTCCGCTGTGATATTTATGGCATTGCTACGAGGGTACCGCAATGATGAGTGTTATGTCAAACTGAGAGGGATTTAACTTGCTATTTTGCATATGCATCTGCAATATGCCCTCTCATAGCTGAAACTGAACATGCCTTGCGGCACCGGCGTCTGGGATGCGATGGACATGCATAAATAGAATCTGCCCATGACTCTTCATGGAAAAGGCTAACTTCGCAGTTAATATAGATTTAAATGTGGATTCCTGCACGAAATGCCTGCACGTCTGGGCGTTCCGCGAATGTAACTCAATGCTGATTCACTACTCAGCGCCGAAGAATAAATTTCATGAAATTAGATTTATATTTGTTTTACCAAAAAATTATTAAATTTATTTCTACAATACTTTTTTATTTTTCTGCCTGTACGAATTTTTCTCAAATTATTAAGAACTCCAAGCTTGGCAGTTAGTGGGGCGAGCTCACCAACGAGGTCAGCGGCCACTGAGGCCTGCCTTCCAAAACAAAGTTGGAGTTTGCCGAGATTTTTACAGTGGTGCAGTTACTTTTCATGTAAAACCTGTAGTTTCCTTCTACCACTGTAGACCGGCGAGTTTATACAGCAATATTTTGGGAACAAAATTTAACGCACAGCGAGCAGAATATAAGGTGTACCTATCGCTGACAACATCTAAAAAAACAAACAAAAAAGAAAGCCAATCAGTACGCTGCCGAAACTCAACAGAGATGTCGCATACGACAAACACTACATCAGGAACGGACTGAAAAGGAAGCCTAGAAGTGTTATGCTGTCAAAGCTCACCGAACGACACACTCGCGATAAGGTCAGAAGCAGAAAGAGAGTGGAGGTACGATTCAAACCCTTCACGATCCATGTCGTGATATGTAATCCTTGCCCGACAGTTGGCCAGGCTCACCAGCTAGGCGGAGCTTGACACTAGGTCAGTGGACACCCGAGCCAGAACGGTAGGTAATGCAACGTTGAAATATCCCCTGATTTTTCAGGGGAATGAGTTCATAATAATAGTAACAATAATAATGATGATGCATTGTTTTTATAGCGCCTAAGGAGAACTTAATCTCTAGCAATGCGATTTCCAATTCGCTGAAGAATCAATGACCAAAGCTTCGTGACATGCACACGCGGTATCAAGATCCAAAAGCAAACATTCTCATGCTCAGGTCAGCATGCTAAAGCCAACATGTAGGTGCTCGTGACCACCGGTAAGTAGGGCCTCTGGCTAGTAGCGTGCACTACTTATTCATGCGAATTCATGCACGCCAAGCTCACTTGAACAAGAAACGGATTATTTCTTCCCAAGGGAACCGAGCTGACCGAAACAGATGCATATTTAGCTGAGACTTAAAGGTTACAAGGCCATTGCTGGTAGTGACCTTAGCCGAAAGTGTGTTCCAGACCACCAGTAAGGTCAATCAGGTCAGTGAGGTAGCGGCTCGATAGCCAAGAGATTTCAGTTGAGTTCAAGGGATGGAGAAATGACCGGATGCTTAGGAGCAGGTGTTTTAAAAGAGCACATTGGAGGAACATGAATTGCACTAATCTAGACGCACGAGCCAACGAACTAGTTTTATTGACCTACTCTTATCTAAGCAGACCATGATTTTAGCGATGTTTCTTAGCTTGACGTAGGCCGACTTGACAGCGGAGGAATCGTGCTTATCTAATGATAAGTTGTTTTGGAATAGTACATCTTGACTACCGGTAGACGTTAGCTGAACCAATCTTGAGGAATAGGTCTTTCAACTGTCGGATAAAACGAGTGTTGCCTGTAATAATTAGATTGGTCTTATCATCTTTAAGCTTGATTTTAAGTTGGTTGCTATCCCAACGCGAATGTCGTCAACGCAAGCAAAGAGGAAATTAAGCCATTCGAATGAGGAGCAAGGCTTAGATGGGTCGAATATTAGGTTAGAACTGGACGTCATCGGTGAAGATATAAAAGACAAAATCACGTCGGCAAAGAAATCGGCCATAGGTCGTGAAGCAGAAAAGTCACAAGAAGGGGGCCACAGACGAGCTCTGAGGTATCCCCTCCATACTTGAAGGGCTCAGCAGATGGCCGACAGCCGTTCGCACCATCTACACTCTCAGGTGTCTATCACTAAGGTATGACCTAACCCACTTGAGCACAGTGCCAGTGATACTCAGTTGAGTGGAAAGGTGCTCCGGAAGGAACCGGTGGTCAATAGTATTGAATGCTGCTGATAATCCAGGAATACCAGCAGAGAGACCCTGCCCTGATTAGCATCTTTCAGAAGGTCATTGTAAACCTGAATCTGAGCAATTAATGGGGAGCAGTTAGCTCTAAATTTCAATTAGAACTTGCTAGCAAGATCTGGCGAAGTGAAGTAATCATTTAGTTGCTGAGCCACTACTTGCTCAAATATAAATATAAATATAATTCATTGGTATAGAGCTCCAAGAGAACTAGATCTCTATTCAGGCGCTTCACATATGCCTCGGGGCTCGAGCCGACGACCTCAGCCAGACCTCGGTCGGGGCGAGCACCTTAACCGCTGGACCAAACCAGCTCAAGGATCTTGGATAAGAATGGGCATGCCGAGTTCCTGACTACACCCTAAGGCAGGATCATCAGGAGGTCAGAGAACAGGTGAGTGACAAGAAAGACATGAATGCCTCTGCATTTCGATTGGCAGTCACCGAAACAACCTGGAGCCAAACTTCTTCGAGCAGCAGCAGAGCTACTTAATATTTACCAGCTTGCATTGATGCAACTCACCTTCTGGCCTCCGCTTGATCTCTTTCTGCTTAGTCGCGAGAAGAATTCATTCGTGCCGATAAGAATCAGCCAATTCCTTAGGGCATGCAATGGTTGTTGAGGTGATGAGTCAAGCTGACGATGAAATTCGACTCGCTGAGGGAGATCAACGATCGCAGTAGCACTGCTTGGCAACTTGGTGATCTGACCAGTGGTGCACATGTCAAGCCAGAAGAGCCACTTGAATATGGCTGCACGAAGACCAAGCCGATAACCTTTGCCCAGATCATCTCGAGACCAGGTCGAGCATACCGATCGTCAGCCTGCCCCATTGGGCCGGAGGGGGGGCATGGGCTGGGAGGCAGCTGCTGCTACGATCTAAGGCAGGCGAAGCTGTGCAGCTGCCAAGCCAAACAGGTCAGCATCAATTGCCTCGAGTCAGTAGGTAGCAGCAGGCCGAGTCAGAAGCTGTCCTTAGGGTGGATGGTGGTCTGCTGTCGTGCTGTACTGGAGAGGGGGTGGCAGAGTATTCTGGCTTTCTCCTCCTGCAGCTCCTAGTTCCTGCAGCAGCCCTCTCTGCTTGTCGGCGGGCGGCAGCCATTAAAATAGGCATGATCAATGTACCGGGGTAATTCAATTAATTCTGTGACATTCAGGACCGAGGAGAGTGAAAGCTGAGCTTGAGCTTGTGTCTTGCATTAATCCGGTGCCTCTGCTTCATCGGCACGGGTCCGGACTACGTAGCCACAGCAGCTGCAGTTGGCCACCTGCTGCTGCTGCTACTGCTGCTGCTGCTGCTGCTGCAACACGGCTTGCTTCAGGCGAAGCCATGGCTTGCTGCTGCCAGCTGAGCCTTAGTTCTCGGTGAGCCGTAACTCCCGATTGGTGCAGGGTGCTCAGCAGGCCCGTGGGCTGGCTGGTAGTTAGAGTTCCCGTGGTAGTGAGCTGGCAGTGAGCTGGAAGCAGCTTGGCCTTGCTGCAGTGGCAATGCATCGCACCCACCCAGAGCTCTTTCACGAGATTGTTTACCGAGCCCCGGGAGGCATTGCTTGCTTTGCCAGTCGACCATCAAGCAGCCAGCTCGGCTCAGCTTCGAGCCGGCAGCTGCTGCTGCTGCCTCTGCTGCTGCCATTCTGCAGCTATCGCTGCCTCTGCTGCCGCTGCCGCCAGTGCTGCTGCTGCTGTTTTGCTTCCAGCTGAGAAGCAGCTGGAAAAGACCGCCATTGCTAGTGGGCACGGGCAGTGGTATGCAGTGAGGCAACTGTTTGCCATTTGCAGAGAGCCGAGCAGACGATGCTGCAGTCGATGCAGGCGTTCCCTGGCAAGCCTGTGCCCGAGAGAGTGACCGGCTGCCTGAATCCTCCCGATGCCTCCAGCTTAACTCCATGACAACAATAGGCATGAATGCTTCTTGGGATGCTGCAGTCTTTGCAATGGCAGTGCTGCAGGCTGGCTTGAGGAATGTGTCATAGGGAAGCTGGCAGGTTTTCCTGAGAGAGCGTGTTCGCTTGTGAGGGTAAATGAGAAGCGACCGCAGCATTTTGTTGGTGGCAACTAGAATGACCGGTGCAGCTGGCAGATCTGGGGATGTGGTGGCAGTGGGCCGAAGGGTTAGGTGGTAGCATCCCTCGACGTTTATCTCTGAATGGTGACTGGTCAGTCAGCGATAACAAGACTGGGTCGGCAGTATGGGGGCTGTGGCATTTTCCAAAATTTTACCTATCCAAGTCTCGCTAGCCTTTGCACGAGCGTCTCTGTACAGACTTTCTCTTGTCGATGTAGCTCTTGTCACTCGACATTGCAGACTTGCTCAGCTTTGCATCCGGGCTGCTGCGCTCTGCATTCTGGGACAGCCGCCACACGCAGCAACAAATAATCGTTTTGCTGTTGACCGTGTCGCCAGCAGGTGAACGCTCAAGCAGATG
>WPIO01000158.1:622500-808226 GCA_009760855.2 Cristatella mucedo
GGGGGGGGGGCATGGATGGATATGTGAGAGGGCCAGTCTTGCATTCGGCACCCACCATCGAATACTCGGCCTCCTCTGAGACCGGCTGGCCACTGCCTAGCTAGTCAGCCACACGGCTGAGGCTGTGAGCCAAGGGCCAAGTAAGCATGCAGCAACACCTGACCACGGCACATTTGGCACTTGCCTTCTCTTATTCCCAGCTAACAATCGCCCGGGTTGCTTAACGAATCCAATCACAAACTTCACTGCCCCTGTTGTCCAACGGAGCCGCCAATGCTGCCCACGTGCGCAGGGACTGCAGCACAGGGACGCAACGCCGAGATCACACGTAGTGCTGCCGCCGGTTCGTGGGAGCTGACGTGAGTGCAGGCACGTGCAGACACGTGCAAGCTCTCGTGCTGTGCACATTGCCGGCCATTCGCACAGCTATATTTATCCGGTTTGAGCATGAGCAATCGTGCATCGGCTGTTGCTGCTGCTGCTGCTGCTGGAGCTGTGAGATAACAGCAGCATACGATTCTACTCTAGCAATGCTTCTACCCAGCTCATTCCTTGTACCAGCCGCGGGTGTTGGCATACAGCAGCCGGCTGCTGCAGCACAATGAGCAGCAGCAGCAGCAGTCATTCATTGTCTAGTGCAGCCACTCCTGGCCGATGCCCAGAATCTGAAGGCAGGCTGCTGCTTGGACTGATGCTACCCATACATAGCATGGACATGGTATTAGCAGAGCAGACCATCAAGGTCACCGAGAAGGCACCACCACTACACTAGAGCCCCTACAGCTGCCCAGCCAGCTGCAGCTGCTGCAACCCTCACTCCTAGAAATGGCTTGAGGGCCATCCTCCCATTGTTTGTTTTTTTATATCTCCGATCATACTGGTCGGAGTCGTGGTCTGCTTAGGCCCTTCTCAGTCAGGTACGAAAGTGGATTGAGGAAGCTATAACTGCTATCACTCGGGTCCTCCCTTCCCAAATCTCAGTGTCGCGGCCTCCCTATGCTGGCCTCCCTGTCCACTGGACATCCTGTTCAGCATCCTCTACAATCGGTTGCTGAAAGATGTATGCAGTTTAATTTGTAACGCCTTAATTTCATTGACAGAAGCACAGCAGGAGACTTCTCAGATGCAGCTACATCTAGCATTCCCCTTTCGCAGAGCAGCAGCAGCACTAGCGATGGCAGCATCGGCACTGCTTCTGCTGCTGCATGCTTCCACTGTGTGCATGCTGCTGTTGAGCACTGCTGGTGCTGTGCCACTTTCACTCGGAGACCTAGAGCTCACAAGCTGCTCTTGATACAACAATGTCGCTATGCAGGTGGCACGACTAAAAGGAACCGTCATTTCCATTATTAAGGCATTGTTTAGCCACCTGATCAGTCGAAAGAGCAACTTAGCATAAGCAGAAACACTGGTAGAGACATACAGCATCGTGGGTCTATGGTTAGCCCCCTCCTCAGTTTGTTCCTGCTGCTACTGCTACTGCTGCTGTAATGCTGCTGTTTGTGCTGCTCTGCTGCTGCTCTGCTGCGGCTATTGCTGCAGCTGCTGCTGCTGCTGCTCTACTGCTGTGCTGCTGCTGCTGCTGTGATGTTGCTGTTTGTCCTGCTCTGCTGCAGCTGCTGCTGCTGCTATTGCTGCTGCTGCTGCTGCCTTCTCCTCTCACTTAGAATTTCCTCGAGAACGCTGACAATCAAACGGCACCGACACAATGCCGGCTGAGCAGTGTGCCAGTGTTGCTGCTTTTATCAGTGCCCAACACCGGCTAATGTGAATACCTGCGAAATACTACTCCTTGTGTAAACAGTCGTTGTTATGATAACGTGTCACTGCAAGCCTTCCTTACCACAGCCTGCTGTTTATTCCTTTGAATCAGCCCTGAGGCAGCCAGGCATTTTTGGCCATTCAGCTCGTGTTAGCTGCTGCCCTGTGCTGTCAAACCCACTGCAGAACAGACAGCTCCTCAGTAGTGACCCAAAACTCACCAAAAGTGAGGTTTTGGGATCTTAGGCCTGGGAGAGAGAGACAGAGACAGAGACAGAGACAGAGAGACAAAGAGACAAACAGAGAGACAGAGAGAGAGAGTGAGAGACAGGCGAAAAGAGAGCAACTGGCACATGATTGTAGACAGGGACATATGCAGACAGAGATAAAAAAAAAACAGTAGATAGATCAGAGGAAGAAAAGTGGGAGAGAATGAGAGGAGAGGAAGAGACAAGGAAAGATGCTGTGAAGGGGCAGATAGAAGTAGAGCAGGCACAGATCGTTAAACGACAAGAACGCATACGGATAGGACTTTTCTGCCTGCTGCATCAAGTCATTTTCTACCTGAAAGAACAGACGACAGGGAAACCAAACCCTGTGTATGTGTGTGTGCACACTTGTGTGTGTGCATATGTATGTGGAAGGGTGTATAGGTGTACGTGCGACCCCACCCGTGTGTGTGTGTTAGTATGTGTGTGTGTTTTCTTGTCAAAATATCTGTATTAGCCACAGCAATTGCATGAATGGATGTTGTGTGCATGATCTGTACTGGCGAGCCTATGACTGCTTAGGTTCAAACAAGTTGTGGACAGTCGCGCTAGCAATCCTAACAGGGAGGAAGAACCACGAGGCCAGCATAATCAGACGGAACTCTGAAGACAAGAGGCTCTTTCGAAGCAGCAGGCAACTCCGAGGCTGCGTTGCAGCAAGTGGCTTGCTCAATGCTCGCCGGATGTTGGCACACTTGGCCATATCCTCTGAGCGAAGCACCTGATTCGGCAATCACACTCTACAACAGACCACAGCTGCAACCCTAGCCTTACTCACATGCAAGGCGTTTATTCGTGTGCATGCCGGTGTGCGCAATCTTCACCCATGCGGGCGATGAAATGTTGAAAGGGACAGACGTGCGACGTCAAAGTGGGCGAAACTTGCAGACCAGGCAGGAAAATGTGCTACTGCTTCACCTTCAGCGACCTCTTGAGAAGGGCGTGCTTGCCACTCACTACACGGGGTGCACCCACGGTTGTCACTAGTAACACTCTAGAGCAAACGGCAGACTCCCACGGCAGCTGCGTTCAACTCCATACACGTATCCGGCCACCGAATCAATAGCAGGGCCGTGGCACCGACTGGCAGGCAGAGAGAATCGCCATTTGCAGTGACTACCTGGAGCACCCTATGTTGGGCAGCAGCAGCTGCTATCGGCGCCATTCTCTACCCTTTGCTTTTAGACAGAAGCCACCCAAAGCCACGAGGCCATTGTCAGGGCAAATGTAGCAGCAGACAGAAATCAGCACGAGAGACTGCTTCAAATTACTCTGACGGCTGTGGCAGCTCTGCGTAACTGCAGGAATTGAGTATGCGCCTGGCAGATAATGCAGACAATTAGAGCATAATCTAATACATTAAGCACATAAATAGTATAGGTGTTCAGACTACCCTATCACACTTAGCAGCAGTAGCAGCATCAGTAAACAGCTCCTAGTCAGCCGCGTCTGCAAGCCTCAGACGCAGTCTGCCAAATGCTGCTGCTGCTGCTACTACTACTCCTCCTCCTGCTGCTGCTCCTGTTGGCCCCTTAGGTTGGCTAGCAGCCACAGGTTTTGCAACTACTTGTATCCTCCTACTTTTGCAGCTACTCCGACTCCTAGCTGCAGCTGTCACCGGTACCCTTGAACGGTGCACTGGGTTGAGCAGAAGGACAATTGGCTGGCCGGTATTAACCTATTTATCAACATCGCCAGCTGATACCCTCATTGAGTGAACATTCCGAGATTTTTTTTACGGCAGCTGTGTTGCAACTTCTAGCCAGGCAGTTGAGAAAACAATTATGCATGTGGCTTTGAACGCACAGCCTGAGATTCCTAAGCTGACATTGGTTGTGCTTCTCCTTCATTGGTCTGTATTAAGGCTACGCTGGCAAATGGTAATAGCTTTCTACAAAAGCCTGAATACTCTCGGACGGCTCTATATTTCAGTCATTTTGTACTTTTCATAGCTTTGCCCTATTGCACCGGCAACTCTTAGTTTTTCAAGGGAGAGCATTCAATTATAACGTCTAGCCTTGGCAGATCCAGTCGAGTTCATTCTTAGAAAGACGTCCTGTTCTGTCTGCAGTACAGATGAGTCTGTTCTGTCTGCAGTACAGATGAGTCGAGTGTCTTGTATAATTGTATCTGCTCTCAGATTGCTCACATAATTCTACCTTGCTTGTCGTCAACTCTTGGTTATTGCTTCTCTTACACTTGCAGCAAGTAGCTGTAAAGCACCGGTATAGATCAGGTTCTCTAATGGTGCTATGCAAAGAGTTTTAGTGAGTGTTATTAGTATAATTAACATCACGCATGTTGCAGAATACCTTAGAACAGAGGGCATCGGATGGGCATTGGGTCGAGCGATGACGTTGCTGGCATGTAGTACTAGCACTGCAAAGTAGAGGCCGACCGAAAAGGAGGCTTGACAGGCAAGAACTACAAGCTTAACACAACTGCTCGAGACTGATGTGGTCGTGCAATGTAAAAAAAAAAAAGAGATGGGACCAGACAAACGGGAAGCAAACTAAATGAGATTAGACCCTCGCAGTTCTCACTGCTTGTGATTATCTGTTGGCCCGTAAGGAATGAGTGAATAAAGCAATGCACTGACCTTGCTGTGAAGGATGTAGAATGACGACAGGCTGCTAACGGTTAGTCATCAAGGCATTCCGGACCCAGCTTGCACATTACACATGCCTGATATATTGCTATCATGCCTTGTGTGGGCTTCATCTCAATCGCTAATTGCCATCTGCAAGCCATGGTCTTTTAATATTCCACAACAGCTTTAAATAGTCGAATGTAATTGCTGCTACGTGAGTGTGCAGTCTTCTAAGTGCATTGGGTATTAATCACCTTCAACATGAAACTATGTTCACCTTTACACAAGGCCAAACTCGAGCAACAGCAGCGATTGGCACGTCATCGGCCCCTGTTTGCATGTGCCAAGCTTAACTCTCCTGTGGTGGCCTGCTAGGCTGCCAAGCTCTCCTTAATTTGTGCAAGGTTCGATTAATGATCGATTCTGAATTTGTAAACTATTTTGAACGGTGAAAAATTCCAGTTAGATATATAAGGTGGACAAAAATCCTGCAGAAGCATTAGAGTGAATCCATTCGAAGGAAAAAACTTCGTGTGTAAAGCACCCTAAGGGAACTAACTCGCTATCCAGGCACTTTACAAATGCTGCCGGGCTCGAGCCCATGACCCTTTTGCAACGACATCTACTCTCCCGCCGACTATGGCACATCCTTTCCAGCCGTCCTGAGCTGCCACTTCCGTGTTACTACCTCAACTGCTCTCCTGACTCTGCTGTGCTTTTCACCTTCTCTTTGTTGCTTGAGATGACGTCTGCTAACTACCGAATTCGCACCGAAAGCCGTTTAGGCTTTGAGTGTGCTATGGAAAACGCTCGTGCATAACACCCACATAGTCTTTGTGGCTTTGTGGAGTTACCGACGGAGATGCATTCCATTACACTGGTCATTATAGGCGACCACCATTGCCCTGAGCCAAACCAGAATAGGCATCTTGGCAACCTCATGCTGGCATCAAAAGCTTGAACAACAGCTGCAGAAGCATTCTGGACCCCATGCATGAAAAGTTGGCATACAAAATCAGTCAGTTTATGACATCCCAAGTGATTATAATGAGGTTCTTGGATTATAGCCTATTTTATCCAGATATGCCACAAGTTAGGAAAGTCTAGCTGCACACCCAAAGTAAAAGTTAGTTGTACTTTGGGCTTCGAAGAGAGTTGTATGTTATGGCTGGTACCGTGCACACTGTTATCACGTAGACTCGCTATATTAAAAGTACTGCAGGCGCCAATCGATTGCTGCCGTGCTCTGCTGCCTTTATCGGGACTGCGTGTGTATTGGCGCAGCGGCAAGACTGCAACTCAGTACTTTGAGGTGCCAGCTGTACCAGTATGTGTCATGCATCTGAAATGACTAGCATCCATTACGTGCATGCATTGCTATGAATCGTGAGGTTCGGGAAAATCCCCTTCTATACTACACCAAATTAAGGAGCAGTGCTTAAACAAGCTTGCACGAATTGCAGATCCAGGCCGTGCTGAATTTGAGCGAATTGCATGAAAGTGCTTGCCCCACACAATTGCTCCAAGGGACATACCCACCCCCAGTAAGCATCTGACCAAGGCCTGGGTTGAATAAGAGTGTAGCTGCTTTGGGTGCAGACACGTGGTATTTGAAGCAAAGATTATATGTAGTGTCTTCGGAAGTAATATATACGGATAGCCAACAGTCTGGTACAAGTAATGCTGAGATTACTACTTAGCAGAAACTTAAATGTGCTAATGACAGCAGCAGGCCTGAACCTCCTAAAATTAATCCAGAAGTTATCCAAGATGATATGGTGACCACTGTAGCACAGGTGTAGGCCAAGGTTGAAGTTCCGTGTGTTAAAATCAGCCGACACGATATACAACTTGGAAGTTAGAGTGTGAAGTATGATTTTACCCGAATTTGTGGAGCAGTCTGCATGTTATGTTCATGTGTCTGGTAATTTGACTTGACGGAAGATGCGATGTACTAAGGGATCGTTCTTTCTGTGCTGGTTATCGCCACTGTAGAGCCTGTGACTGTTGCAACTTGCTTCATTGCTTATATGATGGACTGCTGCTCTGACTATGGTCAATCTGCTTTACTAATCTGGAGACCGTATCTGCACTGAGATTCATGGGATAATCGACAGGCCTCATCACCTGCTGGATGAGTGAGGAACTGCGTTTCGGCTATGCTCAGTGCATTGACAGTGCTATTTGTCGTATGTCCATGCTTTACGGTGACGAAGAAGACAGCATGCCGATTTCGTGCAATCTCCATTTCGTAAACTTGTCTTCGAGTTATTGCCGCCTTTCCGATGCTTCTTCTTTTGCATTTCGTAGGAGTCCTCTGCAAGTGTATCATTGAAACTTCAGCGTAATGAAAGCAATACGATGATATCCGCACACCTGCACGTCAATCAAGTTGTTGTGGTTATGACCATGATAGTATAATTGTTCAACCAAAGGGTTGTAAAAGCAAACGCTTTGACTCCCTGCTCTGATTCACAGTAACTAAATATGTGTACCGTTCTTCGACAGCCTGCCAGTCAGTGTATACTCAGCTAAGTGACCTGCTGGATGTTGCCCATCATCCCCCCACTTGACTGTCTGAGTGAAAAGCACATGATAAGTCATAGTCACAATCGAATGCACAGCAATGCATGGCGTTTTCTCCTCGTTTTCTGTTCACTAATCATAGTACTATATGCAACACAGAGAATGTAGCTTAGTCAGCAGGGCAAGCGAAGAAGTGGAAGTTGCAGCTCAGGACGGTTGGAAAGATGTGCCACAGTCGGCTGCAAGCTGCAACAGGATAGATGTTGTTTAAAAAAGTTCTAGTTTAGAGAGAAGTATATATATATATATATATATATATATATGTATATATATATATATATATATATATATATATGTGTATATATATATATATATATATATATATATATATATAAGCACTCACTGACTGTGGACTTGCTTTGCTGAGTTCTACTAGGTCCGTCATGGAAGACAACACTGTGCCAGCCGCTTAGGCTGTGAGTGCGAAGCACTCCTGCCTAATACCCATATGGTCTTTATGACTTTGTGGAGTTACAGACGGAGATACATTGCATCTTGCCACGTGACCGAAGTGTGCCATCTTGCCGAGTGATGGAGGGAAGAGCCGTAATGGCTCACTAGGTAAGGCGGTTGCTTTTCACGACCTCGGCCCCGAGGTCGTGGGTTCGAATCCTGGGGTGGGCGATCCTCTATCGCAACTGAAAGCGGTGGCGATAGCCGTAAAGGCTCTTCTGTCGCTATACAAAAAAAGGCTGTTAAATCAGCTAGCATTATTATTATTATTATCATTAAGGTCGGGCTTTCTCACTTTAATTAGTAGACACATCTGGTTAGTCAGTCGTTACTTTGCCCTCCAAGTGAATGTATGGTTGGTGCCGTAGACACGTGCCTTTGTCTAGCTCTATAATGTACCGCACAGCTTTAATGTCATGAACTTGAGTTATGTTAAGGTATAGGCACTCTTGATTGCTAGTGGGCTCTGCTATTGTCGGCACACGTGCCTGCATCAGTTTAGCAGCTTTGGTTTGTTAGCCATGCTTCATGGCGCCAGCTCTTACAGGTTTTGTCACGTGTCTGCAAGGACTAGCACCCGTGGGCTGTTTGCAGTGAAGTACTTTAGTGCAGGACCGACTAAGCCTGCTCATAATAGTTTGCATGCCTCATCATAAGATGGGGCCTAAAGCCTAGCTAGCATCAGCAGTGAAGAAGAAGTAGTGAATACACATTTTGTAGCACCCCCCCCCCGAGCATTTTTGGCATCAACAGGCCTCACTATGAGGCCAATAAAAAGAAGAGAGGTTCACAAGATTGCAAGCTATGGTGCACCATGCCACCGAAGCTACCTGTTTTGAGAACTGAAATGGCGGAATGCAAATCAGTTGGATTACATCAGGTGCTAGAGATTATCAAGGGCTCCTGAATTGTGATTATTTGGAATCCGATATGTCATAATCTTTTACTTTGGTCTTATTAAAAGTGCATCTGAAGCAATCATTAGTATCTTTGCCTGCTACCTCTTAGATGGAAAGAGGTTGCCCTCTCGAGTTGCGATGAAGGCATACGGACTTGTAATTGAGTTATGAGCGATATTGATTGCTGTAGTACTCTGGTGTCGGCTGCATGCCTCTGCCATGCACTGGAGCTGGGAGCCACAGCTCATTAGCAGTGCCTCAAGGCATTAGTTTCGCCCGGTCATGCATCTCTGTGGGCTAGCACCTGTTATGTCTACTGCTGTGCTCCGGCTTTGCAAAAGACTTCACTGCCACAGCCACTACACGCATTTGTACGGGATTTTAAACAGGCTGGTAGGATATTAGCTCTGGCTACCAGGTCACCTCGAATAGTCACGGCAGAGGCCTCTGCTCATTCCTTCTCTAGGTGCTGCCCCCAGACGCGAGCAAGCAGTAGAATATTAGTTTGAAGGGCAGAAAAAGAAAGAGTGGAGATGAGTTGGACGACCTGTTGGTCGATCGGTGCGAAAACATGAATTCCCGGCCAAGGCCGACTGTCAGGCCAAGTGACGAAGTTCGAAGTGGAGTCGGCCTGTGCCAGCAAGAGCAAGTCGCATGTAGGGGGCCCATGTGTTCCGAACCGCAATTGTCAAGGGCATGCAAACTTCTCTGATGTAGCACAGAGCCACAGATTATAAAGTCGGGCCACAGTTGACAGAGATGCACAGCCCTTTGCTGCTCCGACGAGTAACTTCGAAAAACTTCTGTGGATGCAGACGGTCTTGAAGATCACATGTTGCACCGAGTACCTTGAACGTAAGCCTGGCAATCTACGGCATGAGAACCAAAGTAGAAAATGCACAAGTGTTACATCCGCGTGCTTCGACGTGCATTGATGATTCGAGCTGCTGGACAACTGCCGAGTGCCCGGGGGCACAATCTCAGAGGTATGCAGGAAGCTAATGAAGGCACGAAGCATGAGCTTTCTAGGATTACCGTACCCAGACAGTGCACTAAGACGACCAGAGTGCCAACAATGCCCCAGCAGCAGTTCTAAGCTGATTAAACAGTGGTTCTAAGCTATTTGATCTGTAAGCTACCTCTGACCAGCCTATTCATCATCTTACCTGCTCTGTCCCAAAGCATGATAGTCTCTTCTTCACAGAGCTGTGCTTCTTCGAACGTCCAGCAAGGGTCATTCATTTTTAGTCCCCTCTTAACTATTTGCAAACTTTGCATCACATCAAGCGCTCTGCTTCGTAGCACATGCCCAAGTAGTTCAGCTGCTTTCTTCAAGCCCTGCTTTGGCCTAGTGATAAGGTGCTCGTCTTTACCGACAGAGGTCGTGGGCTCAAGCCCTACGTCATATTAAAAGCACCTGAGCACGAGTTATGTTTTATTTTATCAATTCAGCTTCCATGCATCTATTTGCAGCTTTCACCTTGCTTATTGAAGCTCTCTTAAATCCACAGTGTACATCAGGCATTTATTTCCCGTCGCAATGCCGGCTGACAGGTCGTACCACAGGAACCGTGGCAGACCCAAAAAATCAACACCTCGAGCTTGAGAGGATGCAAACGTCTTAGCTGAGACGGGTGACAGTCCGATCCAGCAATGAGTATGGTAAAATATACAAGCTAATCCAACCTCCTCCACCTGGCAGGGAATGGATTGGAAGGTGACCTTGCTTGATGACCCGGATGCAGCAGTTCAACAAGCAAGCAGCTTCTTACCGATTCTCGCCTTCAAGGATTCTCCCCGTGAGCCTTGCAGCTGCCCCATCACACCACTTCACGCCAACCAAGACTTCTTCCCAGTCAAGCAAATGCATCGACTTTAAGGTTTGCCACTCACTTTTAGGTCCGACGACGGTCCCTCCATTTTTTGGCTCCAGCTTACCTATCAGATCTACTCCCCACCAGGCCAAGTATCTTACCACCAGCTTTTCGGAATCTGTTTATTCATACCTCGTACAAATCTCAAATCCTTTGGAGACTGTGCCTTTATCTTGTATGTTCCCAAAGCCTGGAACTCACTCCCGACTTGTATCCTGCCATCTCCTGACTTGTCCACATTTAAAAAGAAACTAAAAACGCATCTATTTATCACAGCATTTAGAGCAGCAGTTCTCAACCTGTGGGTCCCGACCCCTTTGGGGGTCGAACGACCATTTCACAGGGGTCGCCTAAGACCATCAGAAAATGCGCATTTCCACATTTCGCACACAATAATTTAATGGCTGGGGTCGCCACAACATGAACTGTATTAAAGAGTCGTGGCATTAGGAAGGTTGAGAACCACTGATTTAGAGAGTCTCTGTGATCCGTCCTTTATGTGCACATACGTATTGACACTGCACACTGCCACTAACCCTAACCATGTTGTTCATGTTGTTTGTTTATTAAGCATGATATTACTCATCATTCAATTGCATTTCCCTTTGCAGCAAATGTAAAGTGCCTAGAAAGAGATTGAGTTCTCTGAGAGCACTTTATCAAGTGCATTATTATTATTATTATTATTATTATTATTAACCAAACTTGAATGCCGACCCTATGCACGGCACCCCTAATCATGTTATTTCTGTTGTTTATCGAGCATGATACAGCTAACCATTCGATCGTTCTTCTTCTGCAGCAAATGTAAATTGCCTAGAAAGAGATTGAGTTCTCTGAGGATACTATATCAAATGAATTACTATTATTATTTTTATTATTATTATTTAACTCAGCCAAGAGCTTGAAAAGCCTTTACATATGTGGCTTTTACTGCCTGGCAGGCCTAATTTGTCAGAACTATTACATAACACAACTATATCAAAGGTAGCTGGCAAATACTAAGCCGTCGGCACAGAAGAATTGAGTCACTATGAGTGCTCAACCCGGCTACAGTCAGACCGAGTACGCACCAGTTGATTCGCGATCCAGCTGCAGTGCTGTTAGCCATTGCCTCATTGCCCAACTCCAACCCCTGTTGCTGCTGGGTTCACCTCAAGCTGAGCGAAATCAATGACATCCCGAAGCTAGCCATCCTCTCATCCTCATTATTGCTAGCAGGTAAGATTGGCAGCCGCAGCGTGCCACTGCCAGCTTGCGGGGTTCGGCGCTCTCTCACACTCCCAAGATTTCTTGCGATGTTGGAGAGGGGCTGTGAGCACAGCCTCGCACTGAGAGACATGGAACTGTGCTTTGAGTGCTGGGAGTGGAGGGTTGATTTAGACAGTTCTGCAATCCCACCTGACCTAATAGGTCTGACGACGGCTTGCTGTTGCAGCAGCAGCAGCTGTCGGCCTCTCACTGCTCAGCTGCCGTTGCACTGCTGAGCAGCTGCTGGCTGAGCCTCGGCGCTGCTAGGCACTGGCAGGTGTGCAAGACAGTGCAGGCTTTTAAGCGCTGGGGAATGGGCGGTGAACGTTGCTGCAGCGCCTAGTGGCATTGGAGGCATTTCAGCCAAGAACTGGCATGGCCGTCACAGTGCCGGTAGCTGCCGCAGCTGGCGCCGCCCTGTGCGGGCAGCTGGCAGATGCCGCTGACCCACCGGCGCCAAATAGCCTGCATGCATCTTTCTCTCCTTTGCTGCCTTGCCGGCTTGCGCACGAGTGCAGGTGCATGCAGCGATTGGCATTAAACTCATTCTGATAGCAAAGAGACTCACCAAGCAGAGAGAGGCAGCGGCATGAGCTGCCTCTCTCTGCTTGGTCTTTTCTTCTGACCGTCTGACCATTCTGTGCCATTGTAGTCAAGTCCCGGCAAGTAAGAGACGACACCGGATTGAAGTGTATTCCACGTGAGAGGAGTCGATTGTAGATCGATTTCTAGATATGAAAGTCCGGAAGCAGACGATCGGGGGGGGGGCTGATGCCCTGCAGAGGCACTGCTGATGTGCTGCAGCTGCAGCTGCTCACTGGAGGGCTGCACTGCCTGACAGACAGTGGTAAAGGAGCCGGGTGGAATTCGGTGACACTAGCTGAGGGTAGCTGCAGGTGCTGCTGTAAGCCTGCGAGAGGATGGCTCTAAAAGTAAAGTAGAGGTTAGCTGATCAGGCAGCCTCATTTATATAGCAGCAGAAGAGCCTTGGCAGCCATCACCCCCAGCGTGCAAGTGGTGTAAGTTTTCTCACAGAGAGCAGTGGTGCATACTTCCAATTGGTTGCTTAGCAGGCCTTTCACTTATGTAAAAGAACGTGCATGTATCTCCATCTGTAAATTCACAAGGTCACATAGACTAAGCAAATATTACATCAACGGTTCTCTTTCTCTGTAGTGCTCACATGCACACACACGAACATGCATACACACTTGCACGGTAGCCAGCAGGCTTCATCTCACACAATAGAAAGTGAGAAGCTGACTGACAAAGGCGTTCAACAAAGAAAGTCGCATAGATACCTCAAACGCACTTTTAACCTACGAATGGCTATGATTGGCCTCCTCTGACATAGCTCCCCTCCCCGGCTCAATCCTGGTGTGTCCCTTCATCAGGCTACATAGCATTGTTGTCCAGCGGATTACATCTGCCAAACGTGCACTGGCTAACGAGGTTAACAGGCCAGCGCACCGATTTAAACTAGGTGGAGCCTCTCGATTGTTTCCTGTCTAGCAGTGAGGCAGCATATTGTAGCCCTAAGCTCTCTAGCCTGATCTCACGACTGCAAAATTTGAAACTAAACTGCTTGTCAGAGTATAGATATGATTAATGTGAATCGTCCCTGATGAACTTGTGGGCACTTGCATTGCTAATGCATCCGACGGTAGTCAGTTGCTAGAGAAGCACACACAGGAGTGAGCCAAGGAGGCATCAGACTTTGGCCTCGAAAGAGACATCTACTCATTGGAAGGCTGAGGCAACATGTGGGTGGCAAAGGGTCAGAACTTGACCTTGAAGAGGCAGTCCATCAGAGGAAGGCTAAATGGGCATGCTAGGTGGCTTGCTGCCAACCGACTTGCCTCTTCCAGCTGGTCTAAAATGGGGGCCTCAGCCTGCTAGCTGTCACTCCATTCATGTGCCTTCCTTTGAGTGATTCTGCTACGGTTTGGGCAAAGTTGCCTTGGTACCTGCTTAGCACAAACCTGCTGCCATCAAAGTCATTCGGGGTCAGCACAGCAAGGCCAAGTGTCCACAGAGTGAACAGAAGCTTCCCGTTCCTGTAGGCCCAGTCGCCGCCTGCTACAATTGGCTGGCTCGGGCAAGAGCTTGCTCAGCTGCCGTTCTAAAAATCAGCACTTTTCCTGGTTTATGTTCTGCTGGCACCATTGGAAAATGGATGGCTATGGGATTGAAGCTGCAGGACCGCCTCCGGGCACTTTTTTGAGGCAATGACATGCAAAGCGCTAGGACAACGAGCTTGCAAGCATCTTAGGTAGGAGAGATGCCGTGCAGCAGAGAGGCTAGCAGCAGACCGTAGACTGATGTCGACCGATGTGTGCCTGACAGCCATCTCCCCGGAAAAAGCTCCTCCCCAGCTTAAAAGAGCTCACCTCAGAATGAGCCGAGAGACCATGCAATGTGCCTGCTCGCGGTGCCTGCAGGTGCGGTGCGCCTTGGCCGATTTCCCAGGCAGCAGCTTTGGGCATGCGATGCAGGGCAGCAGCCCAGGGCTGCAGGCACCCAGCAGGCTTTGGCTAATGTGGCCTAGTTTGCCGAGTAGAGCAGAGCTGTCATACTCATGTCACCGCTGCTGCTCTCCACGAGGGCTATGTACAGAGTATTTGGTTCTCTGAGTGGCTCACTGGTTGGCAGCCCAAACCAAGGAATTCGTAAGACCTGGGTCATCAATGGCACATACAGTGCAAGTCGGAGGGATAATAACAAGGAGTGGTAATGCAAATGCAGCATAGAAAGGTGATGAGAACTGCTTCAATGCTCTAAATCATTTGGTCTTAAGCTAAAATAAATATAGCTGTCTTTGGAGTCGGCTCTGTCTAGACTCTTCCCCCTGTCACTGTTTCTCTCTCTCTCTCTCTCTCTCTCTCTCTCTCTCTCTCTCTCTCTCTCTCTCTCTCTCTCTCTCTCTCTCCCTCTCTTCTTTCTCTTTCGCCTTCCCTCTGCCTCACCATGTCTTTTTATTTTTTCTCCCTATCTCTCTCAAGCTCTCTCTTCCCTTGTCTTTGTGGCTTCTTTCTTCCTGTCTCTTTCTCTCTCTCCGATTGCAGATGCTACATGCTAGATATACATTGGAAATTCTGGAGCTGCATAGACCAGTGAGCATGCCAGATTGCTCAACAACACTCGGCTGGACTGTGGGACGATAACAAAAATAGCAAGCCGAGCCGAGCCGAGCTCCACAGCAGAAAAGAAGGATAAAAGCAAGAGAGAGAGAGAGAGAGAGAGAGAGAGAGAGAGAGAGAGAGAGAGAGAGAAAGAGAGAGAGATTGTCTGGCGGGTTGTGAGGCAGTGCAGTTACCCTTGTTTATTATCCAGAGTCTGGGGCGGCTTATGTCCGATAGCAGTCGCTAGCCTAGCCTAGCAGAATCTGGAATGCCTCAACAAGAGAGAAGCCCAAGGAATGAGTTGTGAGCAATCGATTGAAGGAAACCCGAGCGATAACATAGATGTGAGAAGGCCAAAAGAGAGAGAGCAAGAGGGAGAGCAGGAGAGAGAGGGAGGGAGGGAGAGCCGAGACCGCAGGGAGCAGCATTCGCTGCGGCAACGAGGATCATATTCTCTCTGCCTTGAAGCAGCCAAGTTTGAGTGCAAGTACAAGTACAGAGCAGGCGGGCAAACTTTGATGGCTGAGCCAGGGTAGCTGCTCTGTGAGTGGAGATGATAAGCAAGTACCAGCAGCACCGGCAGCTGCCGGTGCTGGTCTCTCGGAAAGCGCTCGGGAGTCACCGAGAAAAGTAGCGCAATGGAGAGAGAGAGAGTAGGAGAGAGATGGAGAGTGAGAGGGAGAGTGAGAGGGAGAGTGAGAGGGAGAGAGACCGAGACAGAGAGACAGAGACAGAGAGAGAGAGGAGGAGAGAGACAGAGAGAGAGAGAGAGAGAGAGGGGGGAAAGAGAGGGGAGGGAGAGAGAGGGGGAGGGAGAGAGAGGGGAGAGAGAGGGGGAGGGAGAGAGAGGGGGAGAGACAGGGAGAGTGAGAGAGACAGGGAGGGAGAGAGAGACAGAGGGGGAGAGAGACAGAGAGAGGGGTAGAGAGAGGGAGGAGAGAGAGACATAGAGACAGAGAGAGGGGGAGAGAGAGAGGAGAGAGAGGGGGAGAGAAAAAAAGAGAGTGAGTGAGGGTGCGATGTCTTTGAGATATCGTCGGCATCGCGCGCTCGGCTATCGGGCGCGTCCCCCCCCCAAGAGCGTCGCTCGCTTTGGGTTAGCCACCAGGAAGCGACTATGCTTCTGCTGGGGGCGCTCGCTCGTGCTCGAAAGCCAACGAGCGGTGTCCCTCCCTCACGGCTTGCCGGGTACCACTCTCCGAAGAACGAGGAAGCACGCAGCTAGCACCATCCGTAGAGAGCTGTGCCGCCGCGAAAAGGTCAGTAGTCAGGCAGCTTGGTCCGGCCGCTCACGTCCCGCGGAGAGCGGCGGCAATGCGCTTTGGTGCGAGTAGCTGCCGTCCTGTCCCTCCCTGCGCCGACCGGCGCCTCCCTTGGGCCTCCGCCAATCGCTAATCTCGGCGACCTCCGTCGGTGCGCTCTCCTCGCTATTCGCTGACGATTACGCTCTTGCCGCCGGTGTGTGAGCTCTCTCTCTGTCTCTCTCTCTCTCTGTGTCTGTCTGTCTGTCTGTCTGTCTGTCTGTCTGTCTGTCTGTCTGTCTGTCTGTCTGTCTGTCTGTCTGTCTGTCTGTCTGTCTGTCTGTCTGTCTGTCTGTCTGTCTGTCTCTCTCTCTCTCTCTCTCTCTCTCTCTCTCTCTCTCTCTCTCTCTCTCTCCTCTCTCCCCTCCTCTCCCTCTCTTCCCTCCTCTCTCTCTACTCCCTCTCCCTCCTCCCTCCCCCTCTCTCTCTCTCTCTCTCCCTCCCCCCCTCTCTCTCTCTCTCTCTCTCTCTCTCTCCCTCTCTCTCCCTCTCTCTCTCTCCCTCTCTCTTTCATCTAATTCTATGCAAAGTGCCATAGCCGCACTACAGATAGCGACGGTCGCTTGCCGATTGGCCGATGCGGTGGCCGGGGAGTGCGGTCTACTTAATTTCCCGTCGTCGTCTGCGAACCGGGGCTTTGCGAGTAGCTGCCGGTGCTGCTGCGTCGAGCGGGCGACCGAAAGGTTGTCGGGGGGGGGGGCTGGGGATATTGCTGCGAACGTGCAGGCGGTCGCCCATTAAGGCACCTGCGTATCCTCCATTTCCCTCAAACCCGTTGACGAGATTTTTTCCTCAACCGGTTTTTGCCGAACTCTCGAACCCGGTTGAGGATTTGCTTACCTCATGGCATCGCAGCAGTCGACGTCGGAGAGAGTCTTCTAGCGGCCGGTAATCCGAGCGTGCCGGGACGGCATCGCGCCTACCGGCGCACCACACGGTCTCGAGAAGCCGGCTGTGTGGCGCTAGCGTCTGCTCGCGTCTCCTCGAGTCTCGAGCCGAAGAGAGCAGCTTAGCTAATATGCACGTCGTCGTTTGTTCGTACAGCAATTCGTCAGATCGGCTGCAGGCACAGTGCTCACAGCAGGCTGTTCAACGTGGTCGCTAGCGTATACTTATGTTTACGTTAAATAAACACGTTGTTAGTTTATCTTTGTGGCTTAGGGTTAACGATATTGAGTTTAGTGTGTGATGGTTATCTGTTTTTGGGATTTACTGCTTGTGCTTTACTGGTTAGATATAGTATTTTTCGTCTGAGTTTCTGGGTTCGGAGTTTAGGTCTTTGGGTTAAGGACTTAATACTTAGGTAGTGGAGGGAAATTTGAAATGGAAAAGAAAACGTGTTTATTTAACGGAAATATAAGCGTATGCTGGCGATCAAGTTGGATAGCCTGCTATGAGCGTCCTGTCTCTTTAGTAGCCTCGCCTTTCTTCTAGTAGCTTCTAGCCGGCACTAGGTCGCATGGGCTGGTAATATCTGCGCGGAGGAAATACTCGAAGTTGTTCGCAGTCGCCCTTGCGTAGTCAGCGTTGCAGCATTCGCATTAACGAAGCGACTTCTGAGCACAAAACTACCGTACAAGTTGTATGCGAAACTAGCAAAACACGGAAGCACCCCCCCCGTACGTTTATTATGAATCGATGAGGTAAAAAACCACGGTTATGATACCAGCTGCATCTGTTCAGAATCGTAAGATTATAGCGATTCTCGCTCGGGCGTGTTTTCCGGACGGTTTCAGCTCCCAGCCATCGGCTCTGCCTGCCCCACAGTGTCGCCGAGTACTAGCGAATTCGCCGGATTAGGTCGGCTCGGACCGTAAAGGGTCCCGCTTTTCGCACGCGGGGATACAAGTCAAACAAATCCGTAGCTAGGTAAGTCGGCGGGGGAAAATTTTTCTAGAGTGGCGCGTATCAACACACTTCCCCATCCGCGATGCCGAGAGGCAGCCTTCAGCGACTGCTATCTGGCGTCGGAAGCCAGCGCCCCCTCGCCGCCGCCGCTGCGAACCGGCAGCCCAAAGAAGCCAGCTTTCGGTGCGCCACCGGCAGCCAACAGCCGCAGCCTTGGCGTGCCGAAACAGCGCAGCGTTGGTTGCGAAGCAGCACCGCCACGCTGCCGCTTCGCGGCGCGGGAAAAAAGCGTGCACTCGTTGGACGGCGATGACTCCGCCAACCACGACTCGGCAGAGAACCTGAGCTGAGCTCGGGAGGCGAAGAGCTCTCCAGCACCGCACGGTGTGCACGTACGCACGCCTGTCGCCCAGCGATAGCCGACGACCGGAGCGGATACGGAGGACTCGGGCTCGAGCCGCCGCCGGCGTTGCCCGGTGAGACCGAGCGCGAAGCAGCCGCACGCCCAAACGAGCTCGGCGTCTCCGCAAATGAGGCCTTCTCGCGCCTCGAGCGCAGGCTTCGGCTCGATCGCCAGCGCTTCTCATCGCCACCGCCTGGCCATTTGCCCGCTGGCGGGCGGCGGCTGCCGCTTCTCGCATGCTCCTTAAGCTCGCCTGCCTCTTTCGCTCGCTGTTCTGTCGTCCCCGGAGAAGACGGCGCCAGGCGCCTGTCGGCGGAAGCGATCTCGCATCCGACTCTCGCCGCCGCCGCCGGCGTTCGCAGCGGCAGTGCGCAGCGGCTAGACGTCTGAGCTTGTCTCGAATTCTCGAGGGAATCGGGTCGATCGGGTCTCTCGGCTACGCTTCCCGCCCGCCAAGTTCCGGTGTGCGGCCGACGTGACGACGCCCGCACTGCGCTGCACGAATGTGAGCTGCACACTCTCGCCATTATTATTTTTATTAGGAAGCGAGCGTTTGAAATCGTGCTCCATTTCAGCTGTCGGACTGCAGCCACGTTTGCAACGGGCTGGAGTGCAATGCGTACGAGAGAGAGAGGGAGAGGGAGAGGGAGAGTGAGGGAGAGAGAAGAAGAGAGAAAGAGAGAGAGAGAGAGAGAGGGAGGGAGAGAGACAGACCGAGAGAGAGAGAGAGAGAGAGAGAGTGAGGGAGAGAGAGACCGAGAGAGAGAGAGAGAGAGAGAGAGAGAGAGAGAGAGAGAGAGAGAGAGAGAGAGAGAGAGAGAGAGAGAGAGAGAGAGAGAGAGAGAGAGAGAGAGAGAGAGAGAGAGATAGAGAGAGGGGAGAGAGAGACAGAGACAGAGAGTGCTTTGCATGCCTGGGCAAGCGGCGAGCGGGTCCGGCGTCTCGCTCATCTTCTCGCGCCACACGAGCTCTCGCGTTCATTTTCTGGGTTTCTTCCGAGCTGGTCATCGCCATTTGCGTGTTCGGCGTTCAAAGACACGGACTCGTGCCGCGCTGTACAGTCGACTTCGCGTATAAGACTATCGGATATAGGAATACTCCGCTTACAAGGATAGTTATTTCGCATCCCAGATTTACTCTAGCTATAGTCTCACTCCGCATATGGGATTACTCCGCCTATAAGAATGGCCATTTGCCGACCCGAGTGTATTCTTATAAGCGGAGTCAACAGTATGTCGCGTCCCGAGGACTCGAATAGCTCGGCGGTGGTGCAAAGACTTCCGCTGAACGTCGCCGGACGAGAGCCAGCACGCCCGCCCTGAAGCTCAACTAAAGCCGGTGTCGCTATCTGTCAGGAGGCTGACTCCCAGGTCGGGAGGTTCGGTATCTTCCGCCGGTAGCGGCTTAGGTCGGGTGGCGCTGCCTAATAGGAGTGGCCGCCGTGCCTGCGACAGTACACCAGGAAAGGCTAGGCCAGCCTCCGAGCAGCGGAGGGTGGGGGGGGGGGGTTAACCATGAGATAACTAAACCGCGAAAAGTGCCGAGGGCGCCAGTGAAAAAAAACAGTAGAGGCGTGGTGGGCTGTGGGTTGCCGCGTGGAACTATTTATGGACCAACTTGGGGGGGGGGTCGAGAGCTGCGGGCGAAATGATTTCGGAACCGCGGAGCGATGGCGGCAGTCGGCGGCAGTCGGCGGTTCAATCCGTACGAGCACGCCGCGGCTGCTGCCCCGCTGCGCGGCGACAGCGAGACTGACAGTTGCTGAGGTGGAACGAGCCCGCGAGCCCAACGAGCCCGCGGTGGCCGTGCAGATCGGGAGTCCACGGACGAGCGACCGAATTAGATCGGACGCCGTGCCTCCACAGCCGCTAACCCTGTCTGCCCCGCGATTTCCAGCACCTCACTCGGATCGCCGCTGCCGCCTCAGCCGAAGGGCGTGAGCGGCCGGGCGTAGCAGTCGCCGAGCGTAGTAGCTGACAACCGCCGGGTCGAGCGGGAGGTTCGCGTACCGAAAGGCGATGCGCTGGCTGCTGTTACCGGCCCAGGTTATCGCCCCTTTCGGGCAAGAGGCCAATGAGAATGGGCGTTCGCACCCGGTGTCTTTTATTGGCTGATGACGACCGACCGGCCCGCATCCGTCCTCCGCACGGGCTAGCCGCTCGGTTGGTCGGCCCCGTACGTACGCTTCCGTTGACGCCGCTCGCTCGCTCGGAGTTACGCCGCTACCAGTCATCCAGCTGCGGAATCCAAGGGCCGCTAAGAAATCGAACAGGTACGTGGCCACGCGGCGACCACCACTCATGGCTACTGGGGGGGGGGGGGCGGCGGTGGAGGGAGCTTAGAGCGGGCGAGCCGGTGTTGGTTCGGGGAGGGGGTGCCACCGCCGGGCCCGGCTGCTGGTTACGTCGTCGGCCGCCAGTGCACGTCCGCGCTCCGGCCGAGCCTTGGTTGGAGCGCGGTTGCGAGCCCACCGGTGGCGTCCCGCGAGCTGCACCGCCCTGACGCTTCACCGCCGTCAGGACCTGGCGCCCGGGGCCGCCGCGGCAGGTTTGTGGGCTTCGCCGGCCGCTCGACTTTCGCCGCCCGTGCGCTCCTCGAGCAGGCGGCTAGCGACCCGGAGAGAGCGCTCGCCGCCCGAAGCGAGCGAGTAGGGGCGGCGGCGGCGGGATGGCGTTCGGAGCTCCACGGGTCACCTCGCCGCTGCCGCCGTTCGGGTCCGCACGGCCGCCCGGTGCGCTCGCGCTAGGCCCGCCCCCACACAGTCTTCGTTCGTCTTACGATTGAGCCGTACCGAGTCGTGTGTGCATAACGTGCGTTTTTATGAGTCGGCGGTCGCCCCATTCAAAGCTCGCTCCTGAGGAAGCCGATCCGGGCCGCAGCCACGCGCGGCGGCTGGCGCGTCCCCTGCGGCGGCGGCGGCTGTTCGGTCCTCGGCTCGCCGAGGAGGGCGATCGCAGCCGCTAGCGAGGCGTCTGCTGCGCCGTCGCGGCCGCCCTTTCGTCGCCGCGGCTGCTCGAGGCGAGGGCTCAGCTGCTGGACCGCGCCCAGCCGAGGTTTAGCGGAGCACAGCAGCGATCCTGGCGCCGGCGGCTCGCGAGAAAAAGATAGCTGTCCCTTCTGTTTGTTCTGATTGAGTGGTGGTGCGGAGTTGACGAGCAAACGTCGGCTGGCGCTCTTGTCTCGCGCCGCCGCCGACGCCTCACGGGACAGCCGCCGGTCGACGGGCCGGCATGCGCCAGTCCGCCCCGCCGGCATGCTTTGGCATGCCCCCCACGCTAGAGACCTCGGCACCGCCTCCACGCTCGCTTCAAGAGCCTCTCGCATCGCCTGAGGCGATCGGTTTGCAGCTGCGGTCGCCATAAATCGTGGGAGGACCCGATTTGCTCGTCGCTCGTAATGAGGCTGGCTCCTGCCGCTGGCTGCGTCTTAGCGTCATGCTTCAGAGCTTGCTCTATCGCGAGCGGCCGAGCACGATGCACTGGCTGCAAGAGTTCGACGCCGTTCGGTAGCTTCTTCAAGCGCGACGGCGCAGGAGCTCGGCGCCCACGCTCCGTCCGTCCCCCGCCGCTTCATTCGCACCGTTTCATTCGCGCGCTGCCACTGACACGCGCTGACAGCAATAGCCGCAGTCGCTGACATCTCGAGCTGGCAAGTCTCGCAGGCCGCTGCTAGCGAAGGGTGGGCAACGGAAGGAGTCGTCCGGCCTGCCGGCTGCGATCTCTCGCGAGCGAAACAACCGGATCTCCTACTTAAGCCCCGCGAGCCATGCAAACGGAGAGCGCCCACACTCTTCCGACGTAACTCAGCGCTACAGCTGTCGCCGCCTGGCGCCAGCGTACTTATGCCGGTTCGGCGGCGGCTCAGCGGCAGGCGTCCTCGCTAGCGCTCGATGCGACGCCATGTTAGCGAGCCGTGGGCAGCCAGAACGGCGATGCGCCGGGCGTGGAAGCCAATCGATTTGGTTTTGATTTGAGTGCAGCTGTCAATCAGTACGCCCTCGATGCTCGAGCGTTCGAAGCGTTCGTTTGTCGGCGCTTGTGCCGTTTCGCAGCTTCAATCCCGGCTCGTGGGTCCCTTTGTGTGTTACTACTAGTAGCTCAGCCCGGTGGACGAGAGAGAGAGAGAGAGAGAGAGAGAGAGAGAGAGAGAGAGAGAGAGAGAGAGAGAGAGAGAGAGAGAGAGAGAGAGAGAGAGAGAGAGAGAGAGAGAGAGAGAGAGAGAGAGAGAGAGAGAGAGAGAGAGAGAGAGAAAGTGAGTGATGAGAGAATGTTCGAGAAAGAGAGAGATTGAGAGAGAGACAAAGAGAGAGAGAGAGAGAGAGAGAGAGAGAGAGAGAGAGAGAGAGAGAGAGAGAGAGAGAGAGAGAGAGAGAGAGAGACAGAGACAGAGAGAGAGAGAGACAGAGAGACAGAAGAGACAGAAAAGACAGAAAAGACAGAATAGATAGAAGAGAGAGAGAGAGAGAGAGAGAGAGAGAGAGAGAGAGAGAGAGAGAGAGAGAGAGAGAGAGAGAGAGAGAGAGAGAGAGAGAGAGAGAGAGAGAGAGAGAGAGACAGACAGGCAGACAGGCAGGGAGAGTGACAGAGAGAGAGACAGAGAGAGACAGATAGAGAGACAGTGAGAGAAAGACAGTGAGGAGGGGTAGAGCTACTACTGGTGAACTACTGCCATGTACTGACGAACCCAGGCGCCCCTACAGGTACATAGGAGGGCATTCCCGAGTCCAACTAAACCACCCTTATTTATTGGATACAATTAAAGTAATGATAAGCATTCATTTTGCCCCTCAAAGCTGAATCGTTATCTAATTAGCCGAACAGGAACTGGCCAAAGTATTATCACTGTTAACTGGGCCGTTGTGCTAGCTCTCGAGGCGAAAGTCTTGGTTTTGCTGACTGCCATCGGCTTATGCTCTCTCTCTCTCTCTCTCTCCTCTCTCTGTATTGCTCTCTTTCTGCGGCAGAGTCTCGGCTCATCATGCAACTAGCCCATTGACTCGCGGCATTCACCGAGTGGATGCATTTGGAGCTGTGTTTGTCTGGAGCACTGCTGATGGGCGTCCGTGTCTGGGAAGAGCTGCCGGTGAAGGCTAGGTCTGGCCAGTGCCGATGGCATGCTCTAGTCGGTGCCTGAGCTGGGCCGGAACCCGAACTCGGTTGGCACCAGCTGGCTTTTTGTCGCTTTACCCTTCCACGATGCTAGTTTGTCAGTTTTCGTCCTTTTCAATAGCTGCTCCTGGTATACATAGTTTTGATAGCAAGTCCATCACCAACCTGTGACTGCTAGGTCGTATTTCTAAGAGGCTCTCAATTTTTGGCAAAGGCTCTGACCCTTCCATCACGTCGAACGCTTCAGATTGCTGACGGTGGGATGGGGTAGGCCGACGCAGGACTCACTGAAATTGGTGGCTCGGGGGGGGGGGGGGGGGGAGGAGGGGGCTGGCTAGCCGATCGCCTGAGGGGAGGAGCCAGCAAACCCATCAGCAAGAGGCGTGTCGTCGCCTAATGGGCACTATCGGCCTGGACACTAGGGCTTAAGACCGAACTTTCTGCCCCACCCCACGGGGTGGCCAATGGGAACGTTTAGATGGGAGCTGCCTGCCTAAGGCTGTGATGCTGAGCCTCCGTCCAGCGGTCCGTGCACATTCCCATTTTAGCTAGTGTCTCAGCAGCTGCAGCGACCTCCGATGCCGTGGCCAGCCTTAAGCTTTGTCATCTGCCCCATCGAAAGAAACTCGATGGGCAGAGCGATTTAGCCAGAAGCTGTGCTCAATTCGGTCTAGTGGATAAAGCAGACGCGCTTGCTCCGATTGCAGAGACTTTCGGAAACCAACTGATTGCAACCGTTCATCTGGACGAGGGTTGATCTCGTGAACGGCGCCGGTCCGCCCCCCCCCCCCCGATCTTGTCGAACGAGTGACTTTTGAGTGTTAAGCAGCTCTGCCGTAAGGGACGATTCAACTGGCCATGGCGATTTGGGCCTAGATAGAGCTGGACCCGGCTTGCCGTTCGGGAATGGCCGGGGAGGGTGACTCGAGCGGGCTGCCAAATGGACGCTCAGCGACCGGGCGGACCAAAAGCAGCAGGAGAAGCCTTGCTGCTAGCCACAGAAGTGGTGGCGGCAGCGGCTCTCGCCCCGATGCTGCAGCGGCTGAGGCAGGGCACGATGCCAGCCCCTCATCAAAGAGAGACACCGGGCCGAGTGCCGGTGCCGAGTGCAAAGCATCTGTCTCCAAGAAAAGTGACCGGCGGCCATCGAGCCGAGCTGCAAAAACTCGACGTCGAGCGCCTGCAAACCGCAGGCGAACTACATCGGCAGCCGCCGCCACTGCCGCCTTGACTTCGGCGGCTGCAGCGCCAGACGAGCAGACCGTCAGTTCTACTTCTCCTCCTGTGCCACCAGAGCAGGTAAGCAGGCCGCGAGCCGAGTTCGCTTATCTCGCCATCCGCCGGCCGCCACCGCCACCGAGGCAGCCAGATTCTGCCTCCCGAAGCTCTCTCTGGCTATCTAGGGTGACTTGGGCACATATTAGTGACGAAATCGGTCGCGCTGCGAATGGTCACCGCTCAGCCGCGCTCTTCGTTGTCATGCTTCGCACTTGCCACCGAACTTGCTCCGAAATCGGGTGAGATGAGATTCCCTTCTCCTGCGCCGGCCCCCCCACACACACACCTCCCCGTCCCGTATAGGTCAGGGTTGCCTGGTAGGCCGCCTGCATGCTGCAAGCTTTCCGAATATAGTTGGTCGAAATGCATACATAGCATACTCCACAGAGATGTCGAGGGGTTCATGTTGAAAGCAAACGTACATGTGTGTATTTGTGTCGTAAGTGTAGGCCCAGAAAAGTGGACCAGGTTAGAGCCCAAGCAAGGATCTCATGAATTATGCACATAAGTACGCCACTACGATTTTTGTAGATTTGAAGTCGGGTTTCATTCTAGCATTGCTGGCATTCACTGTGCAGGCAAAAATTGGTGTCCAGGCAAATACTACTTGTGGCCTGAATTCCATTCCATAGGCCGATCGTCTGCTAGGGAATCTGTCAGCTGTCTAGTGGTCAGTGTTATTAAACCTTAACCTTTTGGCCTCGGGTTCAAATCCTGCCGGCTTTAAAAAGTTGCACCTATCCCTTGATAAAGAAACGATTCCAAGTGGTTTGCAGGGCTTTAGCGGCAAAACACTGATTGCATGCAATGTCACGGCCTCAAAAAATGCTGCTGTCGTGGTCTGAACGATGCATCCGATGCCTGCAAATGTGGTCACCAAGACGGCCTATATTGGTGTAGTGCCTCCGGGTGGCTTCTTCATACACCATTAAGCACCTGTCCTTCCCTTCCTTTCTTCTTCACTTTCCTAGTCCTTTTCCTGCCAACTGGCAGCTGGGGCCAGATTTCGGCACTCTGGCCAGTACAGCAACAATAACAATAATAATAATAATAATACACTTGATAAAGCGCCCTCAGAGAACCAAATCTCTTTCTAGATGCTTTACATTTGCTGCAAAGGAAACACGATTGAATGGTGAGTGGGGTAATGCTTGATAAACAACATGAATAACATGGTTAGGGGTGACATGCTCAGGGTCAGCATGCAAGTGTGGTTAGTGGCAGCATGCACAGTGTCAGCACTTATGAGCACATAAAGGACGAATCACAGAGACCCACTAAATGCTTTTATAAATAGGTGTTTTTAAGTTCTTTTTAAATTTGGTCAAGTCAGGGGATGTCGTGACGCAAGTCGGGAGTGAGTTCTAGGCTCGGGTAGTATACGAACTAAATGCACGGTCTCCGATTTGAGGTTTTTATGAGATATTTGTAAACAGTTAGATTTCGAAAAGTGGTGGTACGATGCTTAGCCCTGTGGGGGAGTAGATCTGATAGGTGGGTTGGAGCCAAAGAATGAAGTGACCTAAAAGTGAGCGACAAAACCTTGAAGTCGATCCGTTGCTTGACTGGTAGCCAGTGCAGGTCGGCGAGAAGTGCTGTGAGGTGTGTACAATGCCACCGGCGCTCCTCCGATCGCCCTGCGTCCTGCCCTGGCATGCCTGCTGCTGTCAACAGTTTCCAGTGCTGTACAGCGCCTGAGCAGAACGACGCCTTCCCCTCAAACCCAGGGAAGTGAGCAGTCCCCTACTTCGGCTGCGGTGCCGGTTGCTGGCTTGTTGTGTTGGTGTTGTGCGCCTTGAGGGGGGGGGCTGTCGGGTTCGACAATTCTCGGCACCCGGCCTCTCTCCGCTGGTGTGTGGCCAGTTTGTTGACGACCTCTTGTCTTGTCGATTCAGGCTGCCCAGCTTGCTCCTGCGACCTGTGACCCCAGAGTGCAGCATCCGGCTGCATCTCAGGCACTCGAGCTCAATGGCTCTTTGGGCCTGCCCCTGCCCTTAGCACTAGCACCCAGTGCTCCGTGCTGCCATATGTCCTGTATCGCCCTACCACTTACCTCGTGTGTGCATTTGCGTCGGTACACACACGCACGCACGCACAACACGTGCACACACACACACACACTGCTCCCCCTACGAAGTCGGGCCAGCAGCTGTAAGTTCCCATCATGCTCTCAGCAGGCTGTGGCCTGGGTCACGTGCATTCTGCCGCTTCATCCCCTGGCTTCCGCCGGTTCATCCTCTTGCGCTTACGATGCTTGCCGAGGCTAAACTTGATTTAAAGTGCGCTCTACATACAGCTTAGCCTGCCGTCTTAGTCTTCTTTTCCTTCTTCACCGCTTGAACAGGCTGTGCCATGCAAAAACCTTTTGCTCTGCTTCCAATCCCTTGGTCCTCCCTGCCTGCTTGCCCGCCTGTCTCTTAATAATAATAAGAATAATATTCCGTTGGTATAGCACCCTAAGAGAACTTAATCTCTATCCAGGTGTTTTATAACTAAGAGAATCATCACCGAAGGGTTAGTTACATGGACCCTATCTAGCAAGCAAACATAAAGGCAAAGAATGATGTAGCCTAGCCGAGCATGCTAAAGCTAACATGACGACACTCATGGCCACCGGTTAGTAAGACCAGTGGCTGGTAGGTAGCATGCACTGAATCGTGCACAGTTACGTTTGCAAGGCTCACCAGAGCAAAACAAAACCATGAAATGGGACCTAGGGAAACCTGACCTGCTCTTGCTGCTGTTGTGCTGACCAGGCAGGTTGCCCCGTCTGCATTCGTGTTGGTGATAGTGTGGTGCGATGCTCGTTCGCCGGACTCGTCCCGGTCGTCTGCTAGCCGAACCGCGTGCTCTCAGCATTTGGCCCAAAAGGTCTTGCGAATAGTGCCTCGGCCACGAGTTACCACTGTCCGAGCCACTAAGCCAAAAGGCAGGCGGCCCAAATTGCTTCTGTGGCTGCTGCTGCTGCAGACATTGCCCTGCCGCCGTCTTTCCCTAGCAAACTGGCTGCTCAGTCGATCTTTGGTGTGGCGGCAGCCGAGCTTGGCCGGCTGTCTGCAGCCAATTAAGTGGCCCCTTGATGCCAATGCTGGCTCCTCAGGCCGATCGCCACGAACCGGCCCGAGTCTTGACCGAGCAGCAGCAGCAGCTGGGTCTGAGGCAGGAAGCACTGCTGCCGCAGCAGCCGCCTGACGTCGCGGCCCAGCAGACCGAGCTTGCTGAGGAGGTCGAGCAGGAGGGAGAGGTGGAGGTGAAGGCTGAACCGGAGGAGCACGAGGTCGAGCAGCAGCAGAACAGGAGGAGCGTGGGCGTGCTCACCGACGCCGACTGTCTGGGGCCTTGCGAGCCGGGCACGCACGTCAACCTGGACGGCATCGTGTGGCAAGAGACGGCCAATGGTGAGCGCGTGCTGCTCGATGCTTAAGCTCTCGCGCGCCGGCTGCCTTGCCGCATCCGGCCTCCCTCCCCCTCACCGCCCGCCTGCGACTGCCTCTCCTGCGACTCTCCTGCCGAGCTGCTGTCTTGTTGCTCGTTGCTGATCGTGCTGCGGTCGCTTCTCGCCTCGCTGCTCCTCTCTTCCATGCTGCTGCTGCTGTTGCCGCTGCCTCGTACTCTCTTTTTGAGCTGGCGCATAACCCTTGATAGGCGTTTTGGTCATTAACGTGACTTGGCGGGGCAAGACATACATGGGCACGCTGCTGGACGCCACCAAGCACGACTGGGCACCTCCGAGGTGAGCTGCAAGCTCGGTGGCCGGCATCGTTAGCAGCCATGCGAGGGACGCCTTGTGGGGCATCACACGGGCTAGTTGATTCATTCAATCTCTTGCCCCCTCACGCGATCCTGTGGGCATCGTTGGGCCCAAGCATCGCTATGGCGATCGATGCTTCGATACCGAGCGTTTTTGCATTTCACTTCGAATGTCGGCTTCGAGGCAGACAGGTTACTGTCGGAATGTGACAAATGCAAGCTGGGCGAGCAGGCAGCAGCAGCAGCCTGTGCTGTTAGTGCGATGCTGCCATCTCGCGACGGCATCGGCTCAAGCCTTCCTCCCCCACCCCACCATCGAAGCTGCTTGCATCTTTACATTTTCTGAATTGAGATTATTGTATTTCAAACCGAAGCCTATCTGCCGACTGTATTCCTTCCTCATTCGCACGAGCCGTTGCATAGCAAGTCTTATCTTGGCAGCCACTTTACTGCGTAGTTTGCATCGCCAGCCGCTTGCGCCAGCGGCTTGAATGGTTCTGGTTTCGGTTCTGGCCTACCCTGTTCGGCCAGCCATGCCGCTATCCTCAGTGCCCTTTGAAGAAGCAGCGCTGCGTTTTCTCTCCTTTTTGGTAACTCGACACCTCGGTCGTACGGTGTTTGCTTTTGCTGGAGCCCTTGCAGGTGCCGGCTCTCTACTGCCGAATGCCCAGTTGTTCACTATGGTTGCATTATTGTCACATCGCACTGCTGGGCTGGTGGGGATGCGATGCAATGCCTATCCAGCTATGCAGGAGAGCTGCTCTATAGGCTGCCACAGCCATTACCAGCTGCAGCTAATCTCGTGAATCAGGGGCACCTGTGGCTCACCAGCTAACCAACCCCCCCCCCCTTCACTCCTACCGTGGGCTGATTCATTGCTTCTAAGCTGGGCTTGCTCACCGAGGGTGGACTGTGCAGCAGCTGAGCTGCTGCTGCCACCTCGAAGCCCCCATGGCTCCTACACTTGCCACCCGGTATTTTAAGTCGAGCTGCTAGCAGTGCCGCCACTTTTCTGAGAACTCACGTCTGACTGTCGGTCGGGGGTACCTCTGGATTGCCGAGCTTTACCCTTCCCTTCTGTCTCTGTCTCTGTCTCTCTCTGTCTCTGTCTCTCTCTGTCTCTCTCTCTCTGTCTCTGTCTCTCTGTCTCTGTCTCTCTGTCTCTGTCTCTCTCTCTCTCTCATTCACTCCCACTTCCTCTCTCTCCTTCACCCTTTCCTTCACTCTCTCACCCTCTCTCTCCCCCTTAAGCTGTTCTTCCTCACTATCGTTCTCTCTCTTCCTCTTATAAAAAGTTAGCCGATTTTACAGCCTCACATTTATCGAGCGGCAGAACCCATAACTGTAACTGAACCATAGCTGCTGTCACCACTTGCGGTGGCAGTAAAAGGTCGCCCACTGTGGGACACTCGAACCCCCAGCCTGCATTGTGAAGAGCGAGCACCTTAGCTCTGGGCTAAGACCCACCCAACTGTCGACGACGGGTTGCAACTAAGACTTTGCGGCCATCTTCAGATCGATGAGTCGGTGACTCGTCGTTCATACGTATGCAATTGCATGCACCCTTACAACAGCATGCTGTGCTAGGATTTTATCAGTCGGGCTTCATCTGAAATCGTTTGGTGGCTTCTGCATTTGCTCCTGGACTCAGTTGGTCCTGATTCAATTCCAGAGACCGCTGAAGTGTTTGTCGAGCCCGGTGTTGGCCGTGTGGTTTGGGGTGGCAGCATACTTTGCTGAGTAGGTGGATGAGGTGAAAAATAGTAATAATGGCAAATGCATTTGTATTGCACCGAATGGGAGTTGGATATCTTGCTTTGCACTTTAATTTTCCTTGAAACGAAGCAGGTTAACTGAATAGCATCAGGAACGTGTTCAATTGCACGCGAGGAACGATTCGCATTTGCCAACTTTATCAAGTGTATTATTATTATTATTATAGTAATAATAGTAATAGTAGCGCCTATGCATTTATATATTGTTATTATAGTAATAATAGTAATAGTAATGGTTATGCATTTATATAGTGCCCTCAGATAACTCAAATCTCTTTCTAAGCACTACATTTGCTGCAAAGGAAGCACGATCGAATAGTTAGTGGTAGCATGCTCAATGTTAGCTAGCAAAGCATGGTTAGAGGTGCCGTGCTCAGGGTCAGCATGCAAATATAGTTAGTGGCAGCATGCACAGTGTCAGCATAAGCACACAAAGGACGAATCACATGGACCCACTAAATGCTGTGATAAATAGATACATTTTTAGTTTCTTTTTCTTTTAAGTGGCGTCAAGTCATAGGATGTCGCGACGTCTTGACAATTGACGATCGTATGTCATTCCTGTATTGTAGGTCTTGAATTTGGAAATTAGAGTAGTGGGTTGATATTCCGAAGAAATGCTTGCAAAGCTGGCCATCCGACATTCCAACACAGCCGGTCTGCATGCAAAGCAGGAGGCCTCCTACGTAGTCTACAGTGAGCCGCCTTTGGCAAGCTCGGCCAGCTGTTACGCCTGCATATAGATCACAGGAAATTGACTGCAGGTGTTAGTTGACTGCCGGTAATTTATCAAGTTCTTAAGCTGGGCTGGAAAATTCCATGTAGGCCAGCAGCTGTAGGGCACAGTACCTGTTAATCTTTTTGTCTCTCGGCTTAAGCATTTTCGTCATACTCAGAGGCAAATGGCTCTTCAGGGTTCTGCCAATCACCTTTAGGTCCCCCTTAAGTCTGTTGCTCTCTGCCTACCTATCTGAGAATACTTCCTAATCAGGCTTACCGTTGCACTACCGCTCATCTGACTCGGGTCGTTTGTTTGTGCCTCTAAACGAATCTCAAATCCCCCAGAAAGCATGATTTCAGGGTCGGATGTTCCCAAAGGCTGGAAATAACTACCGGCTGACATCGTGTCATCTCCTGAGTTGTTGACGTTTTTCTTAAAAGGAGACTACAACCATACACGTTCCTCTCAGGTCCTCTGCATGTTTGCACATTGAAGAGTTGTTTAGGTTACTACCCAATCGACATGCTTCTTTTACAGTGTATTTAAAATAATGCCAAGAAAGAGATTTAGCACTCAAGGGTGTTATGAAACTGTTCAAGTATTACTATTATTGTAATTAATTCTATATTAAGAGCTATTCCCCACGACTGAACTGATAACACAAGGCCATACGACCCCATATGTTGTCGGCTCACAATCAGCGCTGATTAGCATTCGGCATTTAGCTGGCCTCACTGGGCGTTAGCCAAGTTTTGTTAATCTACCCTCGTGGGAATTTGGCCGATGATGTGCATGTGCGTATGTGTGTATGTGTTCGATCCCACAGGCTGTAGCATCGAAAGCACGGGGCTTGGACGATGTTTGCTTGTGCACTTTTTCTGTACGGCCAGCCACTCGAGCTCGCTGTGCAGTGTGCATTCGCCGATTTCGAGCCTCGTCTTTCCCTATTTTGAAGTCCAACCTTCAGTGCCGGCTGGGTCGCAGTGTTGGCAAATGGCGTTTGTCAAAACAAAAACGAATATAAATATGCTAATGCCGTCAGCCAGGTTTCTGCAGCTCTGTACCACCTCAGGGAGATATCGTTTGGCTCGAAAATATGACGAAATGTGTCATGCCGTTTCCGGGAGTTGAACCGTGGCCTCTGAAGCCTTAGGTGAGATTTCTTTCAACTCAACTCATTTCGACCTAGGACCGAGGCCACCGCTGCTCTCCAATGTTTGACGAAGTGCCACGTCCTCACAGATTTCTCTGTGTAATAGAGTGTAATTAAGTGCCCAGACTAAATAGGGAAGCTTTGAGATGGTTCTTAATCAGTGGCCCACGTGAGGTGTGTTGCATGACAACGCTAAATAGCAGTCTTTCACCGAATGCATCACACTAGTCAAATTGGCATGCCCACTGTTGCAGATGCGTCACAAGCCGCATCATAGACTTGCTGTTCACTGTGTTGCGAATCGTGAAAGTGGATGGCTGGCTGCCAGGCTTGGCCAGGTGCTGGCAAGCCAACACAAATGCATCATGCTTGCTGTCCGGTGCCAGAGGCTCAAGTTTTTTGCTGCATTGGCACGCTAGCCAGCCTGCGCCCTATGTCGCCAGCACTTTCCCTTTAGCGCTTGATCGCTGACCAGCGGTTGCTCCGTGCGTTCACTGCTTTCTTCTGGCGCTCGCGCTGCAGGCTCCAGTGCGAATCGCCAAGCAGCGACGCTGAGACCAGAATGTCGAAAAGTCGCATCAAGCGGAGACCCACTCTGAGCGCGACCTTCCAGGACATCAGCGAGCGAAAGCTGCGGCGGCAGTGCCGCAGCAGCGGCTCGCAGTCCGAGCTGCAAGCGGCCCCTGCCAGTGCCGATCGCACCGCGCCCGCTGGCACCAAGAGAAAGGTGAAGCCGGCAGCGGCAGTGGCGGTAGCAGGAGGCGAGGCTGCCGGCGGCGACGCAGCGGTTTCGGACCGCGGCCCGGCAGGTGGCGACGGCCAGCCCAACGGCGAGCGCAGCCACTGCTCGACGGCGAAGAGGCGACGCCGGTCCAGCTCGTGTGGCTTCGGCGCCAATGGAGGCATCAGCCGCATGGCTGCGGTCCCCGGGGAAGCGCCGCACGTGAACTACCTGCCCTGCCCTGAGCCGGGCTGCACGAGGAAGTACCGTCAGACGTCGAGCCTGCGTCACCACTTGCGCCAGGTGCACCGGCCGCTGAAGGCCGGCGACGATGACGGGGTCGCAGCAGCCTCCGGCAGCAGTGGCAGCAGCGACGGCGCATCGGCAGTCTGCTCGCCAGCGGACGACGCTCCGGGCAACGCGATGACAGCGCTACAGCAGCAGCAGCAGCAGACGGCTCTCGTGTCGGCCAGGAGCTGCGCTCGGCTTTCGAAGGAGCGAAAGCGACTGTCGCGCTCCAGCAGCAGTGCCAGCCCCGAAGCAGCTTCGGCAGCTGTAGCATCCAGCTGCAAGAGCGAGCGAGAGGACCCCGCGGCAGCAGTGGCGGGTTTGGCCGCGTCGGCCGATGCTGCCGAAACGCGACTGCGCGGCTCCAGATCCTGTCGCCTGCCGCGCAGTTGCACAGCACCCGACGACATCGATGGCACCGATGACAATTGCAGCGACAGAGACGTTCTCCAAGGCGGGAGCGGTGCGGCTGCCATCGCTTTCGAGCCTGCCTCGCCGATGCCATCGGCGACAGCCGGACCGGCTGGCGTCTGCGCGCCGTCGGACGAGATGCCCACTTCCATCGCCGCCGTCTCTCCGAAAGCGAGTGGCGAGCGAGGCGCGTGCGGCACGGCGCCAGCTGATGCGAGCAAGGCCTCGCCGCCGTCGGCTGCCGTTGTCGAGGCGACCACATCGCAGCCGTCGTTGCCGGAAGCGACGATGCGGTTAGACGTGGGCGGCGATGCCTGTGTGCTTGGCCGTCCGGCCGTCGTCTCGCTGCCGTCACCCGATGCTTTCTCGACTCGGGGTGCGGCGGAGACGGCTGCAGCCGTTTGTGGTGCTGCCATCGCTGCGCCCGGCCATTCGATCGCCGACGGCTGCAGCCGACTGCCGAAGAAGCCAGACCGGGATCGCGAGGAGGAGGTGGAGGAGGTCCGAAGATGCAAGCCCGAAGGCGAGGCGCCTCCGCCATTGCAGTTCGCCGCTGCCGCCAATGTCGATGCTGCGCAGGCTCGTAGGGTTGAGCTCGGGGCTCGCGGCTGCAGCAGCTGGCTGCCAGCGCAGCAGCAGCTGCCAGCGCAGCAGCAGCTGCGGCAGCCGAAGCTCGCCCGACGCCGCCCGCGGGACACCTCCGGACAGGCGGCCGCTGTCCGAGCGGCCGCAGCAGCAGCTGCCGCCGAAAAGGAGCTGGCTGGCGGCGTCTACTCCGACGTGTCCGACGAGGGACTGCTGGCCGAGTCGGATGCTCGGCCCAGCGAGCTCCGTGCTGCCATCAGGGCCAAGGATGAGCTTCAGCGGCAGCAGCTGCAGCAGCAGCAGCATCTTAGAGGTCCGCTTCCGGCCGGCTGCTCCCAGTTTGCCTATCCGGTCGTCGCCGTCAGTCCGAGGAAGGCGGACAGGAGCGAGAGCATGCATGCGCCGTCGGCGATGTCGAGCGACGGGGCAGTAGAAGTGCCCGCCAGTCCTTTTCTGGGAAGGCCGGTCTCTCGCGGGCTGCCGAAGAGGCCACGTTCCGGAGAAGCGGTCGAGGCGGCTGTCCGAGCCGGCAGCCGTGGCGGTAGCGGCGGCGGCACACTTGGCGATTCAGAGCGGCTGGCGGCGCTGGAGTCTTACTATCGCCAGCAGCAGCTGCCGCCGTTCGGCCTGCCCTACTACCCTTGGGCGGGCCCTGCTCCGCTGTCACCGTACGAGGACGCCGCGGCAGCGGCGGCGGCCTCGTCGTTTCTGCAACTCATGGACTGGCGAGCCAAGTCTCTGGAAAGGCACGGCGTCGACAGCCTCTTCGGCCGCGCCAGCACACCCAGCAGCTGTGCTGGCATGCCGGATGGCGGCGGATTCTGCCACTACTCGGGCTGGGAGCAGATGTCTCCTAATGTAGCCATGCCGCTGGACATGCACGCGTCCAGGTACGAGGTGCTGAGGGAAAGCATAGAGCTGAAAAGCCAAATGTCGCGGTTGCCCAGCCCTCGAGGTGGCCGGAGCAGCGGCGGCGGAGTCTCTCAGCAGCCGCAGTTGCTGCAGGGATTAGCCACCAAACCGCCGGGCGGCTCGCCGTGCGACTCCGAGTCCAGCTTGTCGTCGACGGCGTCGTCGTCTGCTTCGTACAGGAAGCAGCAGCAGCAGCAGAGGCAGCGCGCGCATCCCGCCGTCGCCTCACCGACGCCTGACCACCGTGCTCCGATGGCTGTCGCCCATGGCGACTCGGCGCCGCCGAGCGGGAGCCCGCTGCAGCGCTCCTCTGTCGTCGTCCCTGGCAGCGGCAGCAGCAGCCGGTGCGTCGGTGCTGCGCCCTCGCTGCCGCTAGACTGCGCTGCCGTCGCGCGCCGACCGGCGGCGCAGGGTCCACCGCCTGCTCGGTCGGTCCAGCAGTGGAGCCGGCAACTGGCGGGCGGCGGCGGGATGGGCACGCCGCCTCCGCTGCCGGTCGGCTGGCCCGTGGACCGCGCCTGCCCGGCGCCCGCCTTTGCCTCGTCGAGGCTGTCGCCACTCGACGGCTCGCCGCCGCCGCTGCCACCGCCGCAGTCGGCTTCCACGGCTGCCTGCACCGCTGCTGCTGCCGTGCCCAAGGGCTCGGCCATGGCCGCCGCCGCCACCTCTGCAGACGACAAGAAGGTGGTCGGCTTCGTGGGCTCGGCCTCTGCGGAGCTGTACCCCCAGCTCGTGCCAGCAGCTGTGGCAGCCATAGACAGCCGAGTGTTGGATGCGGCTGCCTGCAGGCTACGCCAGCACAAGATACACGAGCTGGGCGACGTGGCCTTGTAAGAAACGCGACCTGATTGGCTGGCTCAGCTCACGGGGGGGGGGGGGTTGGGGGTTGGCCCCTCCCCCCCTGGGCAGGTAGGCATAGTGCGGTGGCAGCATAGTGTGGGTGGGTGGCTTCCAGGCCCTGCTGGCTTAGTTAATGGCTGCCATTGGCAGCCGGAAGACAATCAGCTGGAGACCAGCTGCAGCTGCCCCAGATGCTGTTGCCACTGTTGCTTCTGCTAGAGGGCAGCCAAGGGAAGCTGCCCAATGGCCGCTCTTGATGCAAGGGCACATGATGTGAAGCAGCGCTGTGGCAGTGATGGCAGCAAGCATGTCCTGCAGCAAGCAGCCTGTTCGGGCTCCGGCTTCTGTCCGGTTCCTTCCACCGGCTTGCCGGCTGTCAGCTTGGCCCGGTTGGTGAGCGGTGCGCAGGGGCGACCGACCTGCGGGCGGTTCGACTGCACGCTCGTGCAGGTGGCCGGGCTGAGGCTGTGCCTCCTGCCTGTGCCTGCCTGCGTGGTTGCAGCTCGCTGCTGAACTGCAGTCCTTTGAAGGTTCCGGAATCCGGGAGCCTCCCGACGCACGGCCGGCCGGTATGCACTCGCTCTGCTAAGCAGGGCCGGCCGGACTCACAACAAGCGGCAGTGAAGTCCAATAGAGAGCGGCACTAAAGTAAATAAACTGCTCTTGCCTGCCGGACTCTGCGGTTGCTCGTTGGCCTTCTTGCCACACCCCTGCAGCTCATGGCAGCAGCACGACAGTTTGGCAGAGCAGTTTCAAGCGACAACGGCCACTCACTTAACCAAGCCGCAGCTCTCGGGATAGCTGCTCACTGAGCTGCCGGAAGGTAAAATGTGCACACAAGTAGCCCGGCAGTACCCTAACGTGACGGACCCCAGGATTAAGCTGCAGAGTTGCCAAGCTTTGACCTTCTGTCGTGAGAGAGTTGAACGAGCGTGTCTGGTATAGCTGCTCGGATTGAGCCTTACTTAGCTGGCTGTTCTCCTGAACCTTTTAGGCCTGCAAACAAAGATTGTGGCAGCCAGCTTTGGCTGGTGGCCGAATCCTGCTGGCGTATGAGCCTTACCCCTGGCCTTAGACCGGCTGGGTAGCAATGGTTAGTCTGGTCGTGCCACAGAAGAAATGCTCGTCGAGGCAGGTCTTGGCAGGTACCAGCTCGGCCAGAATGTCTCTGCTCTGCACGGGGGAGGGGGAAATAGGTTAAGGCGGTTCTGCACTCGTTGTGGAGCACATAAGCTTTTTCGGACCTTAAGCAGCAGCTGCTGCATCTACTGAGCTGAAGCAAAGCTGAAGAGTATGCACGGCTCCTCCGGAGCTCAGCTCGGTGCTGCTCAACATTAGAATTCGTCGTCGACTTGTGATTACTCCAGACATAGCGATCGGCTGTCTGACAGCCAATCAAGACAGCCGATCGCCCTCGCAGATGGGAATGATTGCTTTAGGAAATCGGAAGAGGACCTAATGAGCAGCATGCACTTGCTGCAGTGTCCTCATTAACAGCAGCTCATTGGCTGAGTATACTCATAGGCAGCTTTCTGCTGAATGAAGACTGCCGAGCATGGCTGCAGCTCTTTGGCACGGCAGCTCGGTCATTGGACTCGGGTGTTGTGACGTCGGCACACAAGGCCGCGAATGATGCAACTCGAGTCGCGAGCCTCTGTAGCCAGCAGCTGAGCTGCACGAAACTGGCACAGCCGGACCTGCTCGGCACGTCAACATTAACTGGGCAGCCGAACAGTATGGCATCGTTGACTTGCCAGCCGATCGACCCAGGAATAGCTAAGTGCTGTTTCGGCCGTTTTTTGCCTATGCAATGAGTGCCAATGATTCAGAGGGAACGGTCGCGGGCTGTCACGAGCGAGACTTTAGTTCGTGCGGGCTAGCTGCTAGTAGAATCTTGGCAGCATCATGCTTGCGACACTCGACAGTCCCCTATGCTTCTCTCTCAATGCTTCCGGCCTAAGGAAGTGAGGAAGTGCATTCATTTTGATGGCGTATCTGGTAATTGACTTTAAAGTTGGAATTATGTATATATAACTTATTTGTATAGTGCCCCAAGAGAACTTAATCTCTATTCAGGCTCTTAACATATGCCTTGGGGCTCGAGCCCACGACCTCAGCCAGACCTTGGTCGGGGCGAGCACCTTAACCACTGTACCAAACCAGCTTGCAAGATGGACTGCACAAGTAACATGAGTGGAGCCTTTGGTAAACTGATCGAACTGCCCAATTGCTTGTCCCTCATACTCATAACGAAATAGCCACTATTCCCCTCAAACTTTGTCTATTTCTCTGGCTCGCTCGGTTCGTCTTGAAATGGATTACAACAGGGTCAAGACCTTGCAAGGTGCCCTGAAATGTACCGAGCTTGCCTGGGAGGTCGTAGAAGTCTCACAATGGTGGCCTTCATGACAGGTCTCCAAGGCGGTTTTACCACTTTTCAATGCATCGATTGTACCTCTCCCGTAGAATGCAGGTAGAAAGCAAGCATAGCGCAGGTAGAACGGCTCCGATGGCACTCGGTCGTGGCTGCAGCATGAAAAGCAGATGCTACAGTAGCAGCAGGGCGAGTCGTGCTTTTCTGTACAAGCTGTACCTTCAATGAACTTCCTGCCCGATCGATGGAGGCACGTCGTCAGGCACGTGCGACATCAGCATCAGTCTGAACCCTAAACCTTGCACCAGCATTGAGCTTAGAGGAGAAGCCAATATAAGCCAACATGAGAGCATGCAGCAGGCACGCTGGCCCAGCAGGTCCGAAGCCAAGAGAGGGGAAGGGTAAGAAGGGGCTTCGAAGAAGCAGCTAGGATGCTGGCGATGTAATGCAATGTATCTCCGTCTGTAACTCCACAAAGCCGCAAAGACTATGTGGGTGTTATGCAGGAGAGTTTTGTATAGCCCACTCACAGCCTAAGCGGCTTTCGGTAAGCATTCGGTAGCCATCAGACTTCGTCTCAAGCAACAAAGAGAAAGTGGGAAGCATAGCAGAGTCAGGAGAGCAGTTGAGGTAGTGAGTAGCATGAAAGCAGCAGCTCAGGACCGCTGAAAAGGATGAGCCATAGTCGGCAACAGAAGAGTTGTTGTCGTTGCGTAAGAATTGTGGAAGCGAGTTCCACAGTCTAGGACCTGCAGAGCTAAAGCTTCTGTCGCTAACGGTCTTTAAGCGGAGGAATGGAATAGCCAATTTATTGTCAACACATGACCTGAGGGCGCGAACAGGCTGAAACTGGTGCAGCAGTTCAACTAGGTACAAACGAGCCGAGCCGTGTCGGGCCTTGTGGGTCAGCATAAGAACTTTGCTCTGTATTTGTTGCTCAACCGGCATCCATCCTAGCTCTTTTACCAAAGGAGACACGTGCTCAAACCTCTTGGACTTGAAGACTAGTCTTGCAGCCATTTTCATAGTCAGCTGCAGTGGCCTAGTTACTTTCTTTGGCGGCCCTTCTACGGCATCTAAGTCGTGAGTTTCGTCATCTGGGAGGCAGCAGGCCTGCTTGCAAAAATGGGGCTGTATATATGAAGAACGACTTAAAAAAGCTGCTCGATAAACTACAGCACGAGGCAGGACGATTTTATTATTCGTAATAACTGAGCGTATGAACCAATGCACTGCTGTTAAAGTAACTCACACATGTAGCTACCCTTCTGTAGTTCGTGCGTTTAGTAGACATATCTCCCCCATCCCACCGGGCAGATAGAATAAAGTAAAGGTCAGCTGATCCAACAGCCTCATTTACATGGCAGCAGAAGAGCAGTAGCGGCTATCACCCCTCTTTCATCAGGCAATAACAAATTGTCTGCTAAAGGACTCGGAACCGGCGACCAGGGTAGTTAGTGAAGAGCGAGCATCTTACCCCTGGGCTAAGATGCAGCGGCAAAGCAGCCCATTACACTGTGGCGGCTCCACGATGGTAGTCTTGGGACGCTCAGTTCTTTGCAAACACCTTCATAATGGGAGCTCGCCTTGAACGGCATGGCCAGCTGATGACTTTACTGTACACAGTTTGCTTATTGCACTCTTCAAACTTAAGGGTCAAGTGCAGTCATCAATGGGCAAGGTTCAAATCTCTTGCCAAAGAGACTGCTAAGAGCCCAACTTGCACGGTGGTAATGCAACCGTTGGGCAGCCTGTGGCATCTAGTGTGCAAAGAAACGGCAGGGAGGAAAGCCTGTTCGGAGGAGAATGTGCGAGCTAGTGGGTAGATGTTTGCAAGCGCTCTGTACTGTGCCCAGTTCAGCCCAGGGGTTAGGGTGCTCGCTTTTGACTACCGAGATCATGGGCTCGAGTCCTGTGCCATTTTCGAAGCACCTGGATAGAGAGTCCATTCTCTTAGGGTGCTACGAAAATGAATTATATGTGCGCTTTTCGTACTTCCCTGGCAACATCTGAGTGTATGTGCCGGGTGCTCGAGGAATGAGAGAGCAAGTCGTGCATGAGCAGCATGAGCAGCAGCACTCCTCATCCTCCTCTTTTGACCGCAGGCACGTAGAGCACTGAAGTCGGCTGCACGTGGTAGCAGGTCTTTATGTGCTCCTGCACGTGGCAGCTCCTGCACGTGGCGCTGTCCTTGCCTGCTTGGCCCTGCTGCTCGACTACCCGTCTCCAGACGAGTAGTCGAGCAGCTACCGAAGAACACCAGCGAAGTCTCTCGTGATGGCACGCAAAGCCTCCTGTCTAGCAGAACCCGGTGAGCTGTGATGCTAATAAACGAAAATGTCAGATCGCTATTGACATAATTATCAGATAGCGGGTGATTTAACGATTGGTTCTGGGCCATGCCTGCGGTGGCAGGATTGATGCTGCCTGTAAGCCTGTAACAGATTAGCTTGCCAGTGCACAGACGTTGGGCTGGGTGGAGAATGAGGCTCAGTCAGGCCCGATCGATTGCTCGTAGGATCTTTTGCACTTTCTCTAGCCCTCGCTGAGCCAATGTTTGCATGAGACACCAGAAGCTGTCTCAGAGCGCTCCAGTTGGGTTGGCTCAAGATTCGCTTCACATGTCTACTAGCCACGACCCTCCCCCCAAAGCAGCACCAGCAAAACAAGGGGGTGGGGCGGGGTCAAAGAAGGAACAGGAAAAAGACAAGGAGATGAGAGCTAGTGGCAAGGACGGTAAGCAAAAAAGGAGGAGGGCAAGGTGAAAGAGACCAAAGAGGGGGAAGTGGGAGAATGAGTAGGAGAAAGAGCAGGTGAGAGGGATGGGAGGCAAGGAGAGAGAGAGAAGAGAGAAGCCTGGAGCTCCCTCCCGTCTTGCATCAGAACATGACCTGACCTGACCACATTTAAAGGGAACTTAAAACCGCACCTATTTAGGACAGCAGTTAGTGGGTCCCTGTGATTCGTCCTTCATGTGCTTATGCGTGCTGACACTGTGCATGCTGCCACTAACCACATTTGCATGGTGACCCTGTGCATGTCACCCCTAACCATGTTATTCATGTTGTTTGTTTGTTTATCGAGCATGATATTACTCACCATTCAATTGCATTTCCATTTGCAGCAAATGAAAAGCTCCTAGAAAAAGATTGAGTTCTCTGAGGGCGCTTTATCAAGTGCATTATTGTTATTATTATATTACTTATACATACTTATCAATACGCTGTCGATAGATCACACCGATGTTACCGTGTCTTGGCGTGTAAGCTGACACTTCACATGGCTATTCCTCTGAGTACAATTTAGGGCAGTACCGATCCGACGTGCCTTTTCTCAGGAAAGCAAGCCGGATCAACGCAGCTATCTCCCACCTCTCTCTCTCTCTCTCTCTCTCTCTCTCTCTCTCTCTCTCTCTCTCTCTCTCTCTCTCTCTCTCTCTCTCTCTCTCTCTCTCTCCCTTTGGCCGTGGCAACTTATAATGGGCAGACAGTGGCAATCCAATGCAGGGAGCATGCTCCCAGCATTTCATTGGCACGGTCTGGCACTGGCTAGCCATTTACTAATTTGTGGTGGAGTCCAAACAGGAAGAATCCCAGAAAGTCTGGGAAGGACGGCCTGAAGAAGAGACAAGTAGCCCCCTGCGCTCTGGCTCGAGGTAGAGGTTTCACCAGAAAACGGAATGACTCATCACCCAGACTTTGCTCTATTTTATTCTACTTATCATTAGAGCTGGAGAGCTGAGGACTCTGCCCGGATGCTGAAAAGACCGCACTTTGGTCAAACATGCACCATAGTCCTGGCAGCCCTGCTGACGGCTGAAGGCTGGTCGTGCTGAAAGTGCTTTATTCGCTGAACAGCAGCTTGCTGACACACCTTCACTTTGGGCTTGCCACGATTGGGCTGTCCACGATTTCGCTGATGGCCGGCCAATGGCCCCCTCCCCCTGGCCTTTTTCTCCTTCCCTCCCAATCTTTAATAATAATAATAATAATAATGCACTTGATAAATCGCCCTCAGAGAACTCAATCTTTTTCTAGGAGCTTTTCATTTGCTGCAAATGGAAATGCAATTGAATGGTGAGTAATATCATGCTCGATAAACAAACAAACAACATGAATAACATGGTTAGGGGTGACATGCACAGGGTCAGCATGCAAATGTGGTTAGTGGCAGCATGCCTAGTGGCAGCACGCATAAGCACATGAAGGACGAATCACAGGGACCCACTAAATGCTCTCCTAAATAGGTGTTTTTCAGTTATTTTTAAATGTGGTCAAGTCAGGTCATGTTCTGATGCAAGACGGGAGGGAGCTCCAGGCTTTGGGAGCATACGAACTAAATGCACGGTCTCCAAAGGATTTGAGGTTTGCACGAGGTATGCATACGTGCTAAGAGACCTGTCAGCCCAGGAGAAGACCTGGTGGCGATAAGGAATGCAGGGCAGTCCGGCTATTGATTGCAGGCATGCTAGTAATATTGGTCGCAAATCAGTGGCCACAATGACTCAATTTGCACAAAGCATGGCTCGTGCTGGCCACAATGCACTGGTCGAACGATGTTTGCCTCTCAAGAATTCCCCCAGCTTCGTAGGTAGCAGCAGCTTTCTCAGCCTCTCTCAGCAGTCTCTTAGCCGACTCACCGGCAGTGTGAGGAAGCACTGATCAGGCTACCACGGTATTGGCCGCATAATGCACATGTGCTCTAGCAGAGGTCATAATATTGCAGCATCCGTTGTTTTTGGGCCTGCCAGTGAGTGCGAAGCAGTTGAAGAGCATAGCCTCTCCTATGTGGCCTTTGTTTGTCTGCCTCTCGTTCTCGAGTGCTGGTCTTAAGCACTTTGGACAGCCGAGTGTTCAGTGCTCATTCTGCTGACCAAGAGGTCAGTGCTCTTTGTCCCGAGGGGCAACTGATGTCATCATGTTTTTCAGGTCTGCCCTCTCAGCAAATGAATGAGCATAGCTAGCGACCTCACACTGGCAGTCTTGTGATCCACTGAAGGCAGGCAGGTGCCTCGATGAGCAGAACTAATCAGACTCGGCGGTTCACAAATAGTTGCCGAAGGTTCACAAATGGTCTAATAACTGAAATAATCAATTGATTCTCGATTCTTGAAAAATAGGCGACATGGCTGTGCAGCATTGCAACCCTGTTCGATAGCCCTGTGTGTAGGAAATCGAAGTGCCTCTGCATGCAACTGTCGATTTACATATTGCTGCAGGGCCCATGGATTTTTCGTAAATGTTTTTACACTTTTAGATGCGCACTGCAGAGCACCTGATGATATTTACGGTCTTACGTGACCGGTCTGAGGCGTTTGTGACGTTCAAAGTGGAAATCAAGCGTAGCTGCACGTAACCTGCTCTCGAAGATCCCAGATAGGAGCCAGATGTGATTCTAGTCTGACTGGCATAGCACAGGTAAAGACAGGTGGCAATATTAGGAAAGTGAAAGAACTTGTTTGAAAATACCACTCTTGCTTGCAGGCTTAACCGACTTTTCTAATCCCATGCACTCCCAGGCGATGCTAACACTCGCTGCTGACTTGGCAGTCTCCTAGAACCCGATGCTTCTTTTCTGTTTTGGTTCAATACATGCCTTCAAGTTCATAGCGAATATTTCAGCATCTTCGATAGACGTTTTTTAGTTGACAGCCCAATCCACGTGAAAGGACCTTCCCAGGATTATGCCGAACCTAGGGCCAAGCCTTGACCTTGTCAAGGAGGGCATTTATCAGACAAAGACGGCACCCCAAGTGCCCAGCCGCCTGCATATCCCTCTGGATCGGCCGGGGGCCCTTCAGTGCCTCTCTTGGGCATGCCTGTCGATGTCGATGAATGATGCCACAAAGAGATGTGCAAGCAGGACAAGCCTAACTGATATGCAATTCTCAAAGCGGTAGGCTAGAGTGGATAAATGGAGAGACAAAGATAGACAGTTAGACAGGAAAAAGAGAGAGAGAGCAAGAGAGAGAGGGAGAGCGAGAGAGAGAGAGAGCGAGAGAGAGAGAGAGAGAGAGAGAGAGAGAGAGAGACAGACAGACAGCCAGACAGACAAACAAAGGAGAGCAAGAGAAAAAGCAAGAACATGCCTCCGTCGATGCAAATGCAGATAGAGTTGGTTCTGAACTGTATGGTCCAGCTAGATAGATGCCGTCTACATACACGTGTGCCCGCGTCGAAGATGCATTCTGTCCTTTGGCTGGTTATCTGTTTGCATTGCTCTCCATTATATTTGCACTGCTTTTGTCCGGCTACTTTGCCGATGCTTTCTCCTGTATGTGGGTACACACGTTGATTACTCATTTGATCGGACTAAAGGGAACAAGAACCCGAAGCAGAGTCAGCCGCACACATCTATTACCGTGTCTGTGCCTTCCGTGCACGCTTCTGCTATATATATACATACATTTATATATATATATATATATATATACACACACACATATATATATATATATATATATGTGTGTGTGTATATATATATATATATATATATATATATATATATATATATATATAAAGAGAGAGAGAGAGAGAGAGAGAGAGAGAGAGAGAGAGAGAGAGAGAGAGAGAGACGAAGAGCCTGAAGGCGTGAGTGTGGTTGCAAATGTGTGCAGACATGCATGCTCATGTGTGCAGAGAGGGAGAGAAATAGAGCCACACAACAAAAAGCATAGTGTTGTGAGCATGAAAAGGCCTTGGACTCAGTAGATGAAAGGGTCACGGCTCGGAGGACCGAAGCCCTCTCCCCGTGTATCTGTCTGCTATCTTGCCTAAGCCCGAGCCTCTGAGTGCTTGAGTCTCTCACTACAGCACCTCTCTTGGAATCAGTACTCGACATCACCGGCTGATGATGGCAGCCAATCACCGAGGTTGATTTATCTAGTTAATGCCATGCTAGGGCACTTGCAGTATCGACGTGCCGTCAGACATGACCGGCACGAGTCTTGCCGAGCCTACCAGCTGTGCTAGCAGCAGCCATTCGGGTTCTTGGATTTCTCATTTAGGCCGCACACTAGAGCCGACTAGCTCATGCCTTCCCTTGAAGCCAGCAAGCTTGCTTAATTCTAAAAGCATTCGATGCTGCACGAGCATTAATGGGGGTCAGCAGTTGCTCGGTGTACTGCAGCTGGGTACAGCAGGCTCGATTAGGCTGCATAAACTAAACTCTAGCATGCTGGTCCTACGAGGCATCGTGGCCAGCTCCCTCGGTCGGCCTTCCCAGCTAATGCTTGCCGGAAAAGCGAGAACAGTTGAACAAATCAAGATATAGTAATAATAATAATAATAATAACAATAATAAATATATATATTGTACCCTTAGAGAACTGCATCTTTTTCTAGGCACTTTACACATGCTGAAAAGAAAAAATTTCAATTGGTTAGTCATGACAAGCACAGTTTCGCAAAACAGGCACGCAAAGGACAATCCACTTGGAGGACAAAGCAAAGGCTGCGAGGAACAGATAGGTGTTCAGCTTCTTTCTGTGTGCTTTCAGATCAGGAGATGACATGATGTCAGTTCTACTGAGTTCCCAGCAGTAGGAGTACAGTAGCTAAAGACACTGCCTCGAAGGGATTTGAAGTACGTTAGAGGCCCAACCAAACGAACAGAGTCAGAAGAGAGGGTTTTTTGCCAGTAGAGCTGATTTGGAATAATTCAGATAACGCAGGCCAAAGCAAGAAAATGGAGGGATGCAAAGGTGAGTGACATAATCTTGAATTCGATACAAGGCTTGATGGAGAGACTGTGTAGGTATGATGAGAAGTGGTGTAATGCTGTAGTTATAACGTTTACGACATATAAGCTTAGTTGCTGAGTTGTGGACCAACTATAAGCATCTTATTGTACAGGCACAGACCTACAAGTAGCGAGTTACAGAAGTCATGTCAGAATGTTACAAATGCACGGATCAGTTTGGCCGTGCTGTTCTTATCTAAGCAAGCCCAAGTTTTGGCTATGCCACTTAGATAAAATTTGACAGAATCGACAGTGGAGCTGATGATGTCAGCTAGTGGAAAGTCATCTTGGAAGAGGATATCAGATTCCGCGCAGAGGCTAAAGGAGATATGCTGGCGGCTTTTAAATTTCTGGGTAACACGCGGTTTTTCCATTCTGCGTAATACTAGGCTTTCCTATAATTAGCATGCTGATTTTATGGTCATGCAATTTGAGAAAGTTTGCTGCCATCCAAGAGTCAAATGTCAGCAATACATGTTACAAGGGAGCTGATAGAGTTTGAGATTCTGTAAGTCAGAGAAGGATCAAAGCACAAGTTAAGCTGTGTGTCATATGCATAAAAATGACAGCCTAGATTGTGCTTAGCGGCTACATCGGCAAGAGTAAAATAAAAAATTGCGAAAGGAAGTGATTTAAACAAGTCCCTAGATCATGTCATACTTAAAAAAATGCACTGTATGACCTTGGCCATTAACACCTACTCTCTGAATTCTCCTGCTGAGATAGGAACCTCACGATTATATCACAATGCAGGTGAAGCCCAAGCGAGATGATGCAAGCTCAAGAATGGTTTGGTGATCAGTACTGTAAATAGCTTCCGAGACCTAGCTAGCCGTCTAGCACAGCTATGCGTCGTCGGCCATATTAGTGATCAGGCCTTAACTATGAATGGCTGCTCTTCGGTGTAATGTCAGTAGACTATACAGTAAGTGTCTGTATGGTGTGCCCGCAATGGTGAAAATCTGCTGCAGAATGGTACATGCATGTATGCTGGATGCTGTGTTAGTGTGCAATACTAGTGTACCCAAATGTTGCAGGTCTCTTCCCTTCTCCCACAAACTCATCTGAACAGTTTCTAACCCGGATAGGACGGTTGGAGCATAAGTGCCTCTACAATAGGAAGCTCTTCGTAGTTCTAACTCTACTACCGAGATTGAGTTTAAGGTTTCAGACAATGCAGTGGCGATTAGTGAATCACAGACCTCTGTAGAGCTCAATTCGAAGCTAACAACGTGCATCGATGTAAAAGTGTGGTCACCAGTTCATGTAATATTTGCGCCACTGGAGGAAGTAGCCTCTCCCAAACCCTTTATGCTGCAGGCTGCCAAGCAGGAAGTAACCAGTTTCAGCACTGATGCACGATCATTAAACAGTGATTGTCAGCCCAGCCATTGAGCCACGGAAGGAATATGCAAAAAAGTTTACTTAATTCAGCAACAATATAAAATAATATATAAAATATAATTCATTTATATAGCTCCACAGGAGAACTTAATCTCTATTCAGGCGCTTCACATATGCCTCGGGGCTCGAGCCTACGACCTCAGTCAGGCCTTAGTCGGGGCGAGCACCTTAACCGCTAGACCAAACCAGCTCGGCAACAGAGGTTCGCATAGTACTAGCCAAGTCCTAAGGCTAGGGGTAAGGTGCTTGATCTTCAGCACTCAGATCGTGGATTCAAGTCCTACAGCAGGCAAATTCTGTTTTGCCCACTGTCAGTGTGAGTCTGTGAGTCAAAGCCGTTATAGCTCTGCAAATGCTACATAAATGAGGCTGTTGAGTCAGCTCAGTTTTCATTTTTAGGTGGAGTGTTGCACAGCATGCCAAAGTACCAGACTAACAGTAGGACTAAACATAATCACCATTCAAACTCCAAATTGAATGCCTCCGAATGTGCCTGCCTATCGGTACAGCACTGATCAAGCTCATTATCTCGTTACCTTTGCTATACTTACAGCAAAAGGCAGGACACTATATTGTGCAACCACTTGCAGTGTGGCCAAGATGAGTATCGTGGAGGAACGAGCTTAACTCAAAGTGCCCACCGATGGTGGTCTGCTTCGACAGACAGACTGACAGATCGGTGGCCGAGATCTCGGCTATGCCAGCGTGGAACAGCTTTAGGCTCAGCTTTAGGCTACAGACTCGCCACAAACGAGGCTGTATGAGCAGTCTCGTTGATAGCAGCACATGGTGGAAACAGAAGGAGCCGTACAAGCTTTCAGTCTGCTTGCCGAGGACAAGTAAGAATTGCCTGTTGCAAGATTCAAAACCAGGTCATCGGTCTACTAGTTCGAGCAGCTTACCGCTGGGCTAGGACACAGCAGCCGTACCAGCGGAGGCGACGGTTAGAACGAGCTGCTCGACTGGAACCCATCGCAGCTTGCCGTAGCAGGACAGGGTGGGGATGGGGGCTGCAGCTTAAATCGGAATGTGTACAAGTAATTCCACAAAGCCGAGAAGTACTCAGTGGTTGGCTGCATATTCTCCTACACAGCACACACTCAAAACCAAAGCAGCGATCTGAGCGAAACTGGTAGCCGGCAGCAGTTTCGTCTTGAAAGGAAGGAGGGTCAGAAACGCTGTATAGTCAAGAGGAGTAGCCAAGGAGCAGGAAAGACAAAGGGGAATTAAAATGACAGCTTTTAAGATTGCTGGGAAGGAAATGGCAAGAATTGGCAGCAGCCAGCAAGAAGACGACGTCAGAAGATAGCACAAGAATGGCCAAAGTAGCAGCCAGCTCTCTCTAAAGATGAAGGCCAGTATTAAGCCAGCTCTTTCATTTTCAGAAGGCTCCCCTTCTGCACGGTGCTACGAACAGTGTGGCGGCTCCGGAATATGCCTTCAAAACCTGTCGGTAACAGGTGCTAGACGTAGAAGCCGTGCGGCCGACGCTGCAGCAGACGAGCGCCTCGAAACACGATTAACGACTCGTAGAAGCAACACTAGAAGCTTCTAGGTATTCAATCGATAGCAGAACGCAGCAGCAATCTAAATCACTCACACCTAAGAACTACTCCAAACGCCTGCCTGAGAACACCTGGCTCTGTTCAACTCCGGCAATTATCTATCTGAGAAGTCGATGCAACACGAGCAGGAGACCTACTGCCCTACCCAACGGTCTGCTGCTACCTGACTTACTTAACAGATTAGCTTAGTTAGTATGACGATCTAAAAATTGAAGCTTACGACTGGGAGACGCGCGGTTCCAAATACTCGTAATACAATACCGGCTAATAAACTCCAGCAGCAGGCATGCTCCAGGTCCGACTAGTACTGGCCTGCGGTTCCCTGGCTTTCGTAAGAGGCCCTGACGTAAGAAGCTAGCATTAATGAGCACAAAACGATTAGTTTTACGTCTATACCCCTTTCAATATAAGAGATTATCTAAATACTGAAATTCAAATTAAAAAGTATCGCTTGTCGTTTAAAGAGTCAATTCCGATGCTACTCAGGCGAAGTGATTCGCCAGTCCAAATGCTGCTTCGGCTATTTGTGCATAATTCCGGAAGACTCTGATTGTGCGAGTACATGAAAATAGTTTTGCATATTTTGAGTACGCTTATGTTACTCTACACTCATTTTATTTTGTCAAGGGGGTATTATGTGAAGGTCGGCTGATTCAAAAGCCACATTGAGTGAGTTTCAGGCTTTGGTAGCTTACGAACTAAAGGTTCTGACTCCAAAAGATTTGGGGTTGGTTAGAGGCGCAGTTAAGTGACTTGAGTCATAAGAGTGAGTGCCACAATGCCTAACCTGATTTGGAAGTATTTCGGATAGGTAGGCAGGAGCAAGAGAATGAAGGGACTACTAGTCAGTGAGAAAAACCTTGAAGTCGATACTCTGCTTGATTGGGAGCTAGTGGAGGTGAGAAGGGGTGTTGTGTGGCAATAGCGACGTTCACGACAGATACGCAAGCTGAACCGCCTGCTGTTGGACAGGAACCCACAACGTAGATCGTGAAGTGCGAGCATCCTACCCAGTGTAAGTAAAAGTTAAGGTCAAGGCTAATTCAACAGCCCCACTTATATAGCGATAGCTATCAAACCCACTTGCAGCCGAAAATAAAAAATGCCCGCCTCACAACTCGAACACACGACCTGTCTTGTGAAGTGCGAGCACCTTCCTAGTAGGCGAAGACCGGGACCAAGCTAAAACGGCAGACACCCTGTAAACCCATGAGACATCCTCGATCTCGACTCGTGCTGCACGATCGCTTGTCACAGGAGGGCTGAAGGATACGGGAACGACTTACTACCGGTAGCTTCCCATCAGGGTCGGTCCAAGGGGGTGACTACTAATGAGGAACAGCAGCCCAAAGGTGTCGAACGCCGGAAGTCTTTAAACGATCTGTACCCATTCAAGATGTCAGAGCTTGAGACTTGACAGTGTGTCCACTGTTTTTTTGGGAGTCGCTGCTGGGGTCTTTAGCAAAATAAGTGTAGTGCTAAATTTCTTTGATCTAAAAGCAACTTAAAAGCCTCATTTTAGACTAAATGTAAAGGCTCGACATTTTTGGTAGCTTGTGAAAGCCACGGCGGAGTAGTGTACCGCAGATGGGCCCAGAGAGCCGGTGAACAACTTTGCTAACTAGTTTGGTTAGTAGCCCCATTATGATTATGCTGCTGGAGTGGTACTTGCACTGTCGGATTCCAAGCAGACTTTTGACCGAACATCAGGCTTACTGCAAGCAGGTTATCAGACATGATGAAGATCTTCCTACAGTCGATGTCTCCATACATTTGTCTTCACGTTGCGACTGCTAACAAAGGATCCTTGTTTATTCTTTTTAAATAAGGATTATTTCGAATGAGACTAAAACCATCCCAAAAAGGTCCTTACGGATAGACTTGCAGGTTCCTCTGGATTCTCGGTGTAAGTTCTCGGACGTCCAAATTAGGATAATAATAGTAGTCAACCTGTTGTTTTAAATTTAACCGACGCTCATGAGTATGTCCCATCCTGTAAATGAAAGTCACAGCTTATTCGCTAGCCGACGCTGACCAATTTGAAGAGCGCCCGCGAAATTCACACATATAAATGCGAATGACAAAATATTCTCTATAGCTTCAATTGAAGATTGAATTGAAAATCTATGCAATTTTAAATAAGTTCATACGCACGACCCTTAAAAGGAAGTCGCTGCTGATTCGCTCGCCGGCACAATGAATGACGTAGATAACCCCGTGCGAACATATATTTAAATTAGAAAATAGAGTTTCACCGCTGAAAATTAATTTTCCTTTTAGAAAGACCAAAAATGAGAAATGACCAAACGCGAGAAGGTACAAAGCTTTGATGATATTGAATACACAAAAAGTAAGCAAAACGTGTCGAATATTTGCGTAACTGCGATAGAAAAGTACCGCAAGATTTCCAGATAGGGCAGCAGGCAATCAGGCCGCCTTCAAAAGTAAAGTGGGAGTTTTCCATGATTTTTTTCACCGCTCTAGCCTAAGGATAATATATTTCTAAATTGCACTAAAGGTTAGATGATTTAACAGCCTCATTTATACAGTTGTAGAAGAACCTTAGAGGCTACCATCACCACTTGCAGTGGCTTATAAAGGATCATGCACTGCAGGACCCGATCCCACGACCTGGGTCGTGAAGAATGAGTTCCTTACCCCTCGGCTAAGACGGGGGGGGGGCACTACGGGAAGTAAGTCGCATTCAAGGCACTACACATGGGCTGGGATGGCACTGCACGTGGGTTAAGATGGCACTGCACATGGGCTGGGATGATACTATATCAACTATGCAAGTGACATGCGAAATTGCAGCAAGCTCGAGCAGTGACTGAGCAGACTGCGAGAAACGCATGGATTTTCGGCTTTTTTCTTAACGACACCGGGCGACGACGGAATGTAAGTCAGCAGCAATGAGTTCCAGGCTTGGGTACGTATAAACTGAAGGCGTGGTCCGAAAGGGATTTGAAGTTGGTCAGAGAGCAGCCCAGCGACCAGTCTCAGAGTAGTATTTGGAGAAGTCAGAGGAGTGAGTTTTTCAGACGGATAAGAAGAGCAGAGAATCAAAGAACCCTAAAGTGAGTGACAGGATCTCAAAGTCGAAGCGCTGCTTCACGGAGAGAGTAAGTGAAGATCGGAGAGAGTCAGTGAAGGTCGGAGAGAGTCGGGAAGGTCGGAGAGAAGTGATGTAGTAATGCTGCAGCTAGCTATGACGATCATGGCAGACAAGCCCAGCTGCCGAGTTTTGCAGCAATCTTGTCTAGACAGGATGTCGATGAAGCACGGACTAACTTTGCTGTGGAGCGCTTATCCAAGCGCAATTGAATAGCTGCAGTACTGCCGAGTTGAAAGGCAGAAGCCTTGAGTGTGAAGCCGATTCGGTGGTCTGTCAAAAAGTCAGGAAACCTAAATGCCGAGCTGCGGGCCTATTCAGTTGCTGAGGGTAAAGCTTTCTATTTTCTGAGTCTAGCTAGGTTTCCCCCGTGTCTTAGCACAATGGGTAAGGTTCTCGCTCTTGCCCAGACCGTGGGTTCGAGCCCTACAGTGAGCTATTCTTTATTGCCCATTGCATACGACGGTAATTGCCCTTTAAGTTCTTCTGCCGCTATGAAACTGAGGCTGTTGATTTGTCTGCATAACTATTTATTTATTTGCATAACTATATACTATTAACCGGTCTTACCATCAATCGATTTGAAAAATTTATTTGATCCTAGTGCGAATGTCGGCGAATAAGGTGTGAGGAACTTGAGTGAATCTGAGGTGCCGGAAGGCAGATGGGATGAAGCACAAGTATAGCTGAATGTCAACTGTGCAGAAATGAAAGCCTAAATTATATTTGGAGGCTACATCGGCATGAGGATGATTATACGTTGTGAAAAGAAGAGGACCCAGAACAGAGCCCTGCAGGTTATGTCGCTGTTCAAAGGCTCATCGGATGACCCAACGATGGTTTGCATATTGGCTCGAAAAATTTCCGATATATTCAAAGCGACATTAGCCATCTCGCTGCAAGAATAGCGGTTACTTGATACATGATAGGCGCTAAAGAAAGACTCGGCGATCGGTGGCATCGAAAAGGATGTCGTGAGAGATCCAACTGAACAGAAAACCATCTGGCGGCTCGATCTGCCGGCTGGATTGTCTTGCTGTTGGACAGTGTTGGACCTAAATATGCTCTTCTTTACCGATTCGCTCAAGTGTCGGATTGATTCTCTCTTCTGTGCCCTGTCCGAAATACACGGTCTACTGTGCTCTGATAACGACAGTGCGACGGAAGACAGGGTTGCCATAGTCGTGCCTCTAGCATCTGCCTGGCAATTGGAAAGCATTTTTATTGCTCCATCTTGCATCTGAGACATTGCACTGCTGACGATGGCCTGGACTCCATATTTGCAAATAGGATTTACAACTGAAGATGTGTCATTTTATAGTGCGTTTTCTCTCCAGTGTTACCAGGGAGGCTGGTGAGACTGCTTTCCCGTCTGCTTCTAGCACTTTCCTCGCCACAGCTGACGTCTGCTCGGCAGCTCTTAACGCCTCGATTCTCTGCCCTGCCCACTCCTCGGGGAAGAAGAGTCTCGAGGAAAGGGACGGTGAACCGATAGCTGCAGCCAGGGTGCAACTGCTGGGGGGGGGGGGCTATTTCTGGCTACGGCATGTGGTCGCTGCACTGCTTGCAAGCCATAGCAATCGTTTCTGCTGCAAATTGATCCGGAGTCAGTGCAGCACTGACCTTCCGTGCACTGCCAGGAAACTGGCACTTTTGGCATAAGTCAGATGGAGAAGGAAGGATGGCGGCGGCGGCACGATAAATAAATTGGCAGCTGCTGGCAGGTGCTGGCTGCAGCAGCCTTGCAGCTGACTGACTGCTCTTAATGTATCGAGCAGGCTGCCTGCCTCAGCTCAGCGATTACCCCTGCTGCTTCTGCTGCCTCCTCCTACTTACCGTGCCCCGATTTCCACCGCTGGCAGCAAGCCTCGGGTGGCCTGAGTCTGCATGACCACAGCGTCTGTCAGTGGCTGCCAGCCTGGCAAGCCGTGCCTATTGGATCTTCCGTGGTGTCGCTTGTACTGCAATGAACTTTTCCAACGCTTCCGTTAAATAAACGCGACCCAGCTGTCATCCCTCATTCTCTAATCCATCTAGGAATGCGCCAGCACGGAAGCGTCACAGCTAGCTCTTACATTAGCATCACTGTCGGTACTGCCACGGGCTGAAGCTCAAACAAAGCCACGGGCGTTTGCTTGGTCTAGAAATTCACTTTATGACCGACCTCAAGGGCACAAAAAAAGCACGACTCAGAGGTGGTAACCGAGTCCAATCCCATTGAAAAAAGGCATCTATTGTTGGCCTTAAATACAAGCCTTGATTTGCTGCTGTTGCAGCTGCTTCTGCTGCAACTGCAGCTGCCCACTCTTACGAGCTCCAGCTGTGGTGTGGTGCAGACTCACGGGGACCATGCTCTGCCCACGCTATCCATTTTGAGGGCAACAGCAAAGTGCCATGCACCATCTGTCAAGAATGTGCCATAAGTCTGAAGCGATACTCGCTAAAGGTATCCTTGTGACTGCTCACTGCAGCCACCCAACGGCTGGTTCGGACAGCCCTCGCTAGGTGCCTGCGTTCAAATAAAGGCGACCAGTCGCTCGTTAAATGACTAGCAATCGTCTGAGGTCACCTATCGTGAATAGAAGACCTCGAGTTTCCGTGCGTGCCACTGTCACAGGAACTCTAGCTTCCGTGTCTTTGTGCCAGGAAGTTTAAGTCATTGCCACCAGTAGTAGATTTTTATGGCACCACCGTGAGAGAACTAAATCTCTTTCTCTGCATAATAATAATAGGTCAATTGTATAGCACCACCTTAAGAGAGCTAAATCTCTATGCAGATGCTTTGCAACTTGCTGCAAGAGATTCAATAACTAAGGGTTAGTGACACACACGGTATCAAGCATGCAAAATCAGAAAGTTATCATGCTTAGGCCAGCATGCTAAAGTAAACATGAAGACAGCCACGACCAACGGTTGGTAAGACCGCTGGGTAGTAACATACACTTAATCCTGTGAGCACGTGAGTATGCAGGAGTAACACAACTTTCTTAAATTGAATGATGATAAAACCAACTTACTTTTATGGGCAAACCAAGTGTGATGGAGAAATTGGAAAGGTTACCGCTTACAATCGGCTCTGCCAGGAAACGTCCTGTTGAATCTGCATGAAATCTCGGCGTCATGCTCCAAAGTAACCTTTCATTAGACGACTACATCAGCTCCACAGTCAAATCTGCCTACTTTCAGCTGCATAACATTACTAAAATTTGGGCTTATTTAGACATGGATACCACATCTAAGTTGGTCCAAGCATTTGTGACATCCCGTCTTGACTTCTGTAATTCACTGCTTGCAGGCCTTCCGGCATGTGCAATCAGGCGCTTGCAGCTGGTACAAAACTCTGCAGCTAAGCTTGCCTGTCGTGAGCATCGCAGTTGCCACACCATACCACTTCTCGCTGACCTGCACTGGCTACCAGTCAAGCAACGCATCCACTTCAAGGTTTTGTCGCTCACTTTTAGGTCCCTTCATTCTTTGGCTCCAGCCTACCTATCAGATCTACAGCCGCACCAGGCTAAGCATAGCACCATCGGCTTTTCGGAATCTAACTGTTTACCCATACCTCGTACAAATCTCAAATCCTTTGGAGACCATGCCTTTAGTTCGTATGCTCCCAAAGCCTGGAACTCACTCCCGACTTGCGTCACGACATCTCCTGACTTGTCCACATTTAAAAAGAAACTCAAAACGTAACTAGTTATGACAGCATTTAGTGGGTCCCTGTGATTCATCCTTTATGTACTTATGAGTGCTGACACTGTACATGCTACCACTAACCATACTTGCATGCTGACCCTGTGCGTGTCACCCCTAATCAAGTTATTCCTGTTGTTTATTGAACATGCTACCACTAACCATTCGATCGTGCTTCCTTTGCAGCAAATGTAAAGTGCTTTGAAAAGAGATTGAGTTCCTTGAGGGCACTAAATAAAATGTATTATTATTACTACTTTTATTCTTATTAAGACAATTTCACTGGGCAAGGAGAAAAATGACCGGAGCAGATGCATCATACATCAGCAGATGCTAGCGAGGAAGCATTCCAGTTATTAATGATAATAACATGCACAAGTCATCGCATGCGTAAGCACATCGTGGACTATATACACGGACGAAGCAAATGTGGCGAATGGAATTTTTTAGCTTGGTTCAAATGCCATCAAGTCAGAATTATCGAAATGTCAGTTGATAACAAGTTCCAGGCTTCAAGTGCATAGGAACTGAAGGCACAGTCTGGCGAGGATTTGAGATTGGCTAGAGGCATAGCTGAACGACACAAGCCTGACGACCGGGTGATGGAAAAGGAAGACTGGGGACTAGGTATTTCAAATAGACATGCCGGCTTGAGAGAACTAAGGGATCTACAAGTGAATGACATGTTGACCTCGAAGTCGATGAGCTGTTTGATGGGACACCAGTGCAGGTCGGAGAGAAGTGGCATTTTTTCGGCAGCTTCGGCACCCACGACAGACAAGCCTTCTTGCCGAGGTTTGCACGATCTGCAGCACGTCTTACTGCACTGGCACGAAGACCAGCAAGTTGCCAAGGACCTGAGTAAATCTGAGTAACTAACAAACAAAGGATCATCGTCCCAGAGCCGTAGCGGTAGGAACAAGGAGGATGGAGAGGAGCATCCCGGCTAGTGTGTATCCCCTAGTGTGTATCCCCTAGTGTGTATCCCCTACCATTGGTAGCTTCGCAAAGCCACGAATTCCATGCGGATGCTGGACGAGCTCTCCGTGGCACATGCCTGGATGCATGAGGAATCAACAGGCTTCAACTCGGACAGCGAAGAAAAAAAGTGATGAGCACGTCACTGTAGCAACCTGGGCTGGCTGGAAAGCCAGTGCCAAAGTCGACAGCAAGAAAGGAGATATTCCCACCGTGCAGGAATTGTGGAAGTTTGCCCCCCCCCCGGCAAAAACGTTTGCCCCCCACCCCCCCCGGGCAAAAATGTTTGCTGCTAGCAGTCTATAACTGAAAGAGAGGGACATGCTGTTATTTGTCCTGTGAGGACGGGGGGGGGGGGGCACGAGGAAGCTGAAATTGCTGCAGCAGTTCAGGAAGGCGATGGTACTCTGGACCAATTTGTGAGTGCTACTCTGGCCATCGGCTTAAAAGCCGGCTCTCTGAAAAAAATATGCGGTAGCCGATCCTGGCGAACGGGAAGCCAGTGCTAGATTCTCCTTCGTCAGGACTGCAGACGTTGTAGCTGCATCGAGGCATGCATCAGTTATGAGCTTCGACTCTAACGTCGGTTCGACCGTGCTCTGAGATACAAGTGAGCCCGATCGTTGATCTATTGGGGAGGGGCTAAGCTAGCATCACTGCTTTAACCGATTGCCACGGGTCTTTCCATAGCTAGAATCCCCTGCCAAAGGAAACGAACTGCTCAAAGTCGTCCTTCGACTGTGGTCCACTTTAGTTGTATGCGATGTAAAATATACGTCACGGAACAATGGCTTTGAATTATTTTAGGTCACTAGTTATTTTAGCAACAGCTTGAAGCTGTCTTCTACTTGATGTAGGTGCAATGCAGTGAGTAATTTTGACATATCTCTCTCTTTCCCTCTCTATCTCTCTCTCTCGCCCAGATTTCAGGGATTGCACGCATGGATGGAGCTAACTCATGATGGAGCTAACTCATGTTATGTCCAGCAGCAGTGGCCCTTTTTAATGGCTGTTTGGTTCAACTGACTGGCTATTACGGGCGCCACACAGCACGTTCTAGCACGTAGAGCATTAGCTTGCCTAAACGCAACTGCTATGGTAAGCATTCATTACTGCTGCTTTCACTTAACTTAGCAGGCAACTGAGCTGGCAATGCAGAGAGAGAGAGAGAGAGAGAGAGAGAGAAAGAGAGAGAAAGAGAGAGAGAGAGAGAGAGAGAGAGAGAGAGAGAGAGAGAGAGAGAGAGAGAGAGAGAGAGAGAGAGAGAGAGAGAGAGAGAGAGAGAGAGAGAGAGAGAAGGCGTTCAGAAGGTTAAAGCTACATGATACCATGGCATTCCATTCGACGGACGCGAACTCTCGTCTCCTAGTCAGTGGGAAGAACGCTAGTGTAATATTACCCCCAAGAGGCAGGAGCATATTCTGCTGCTTTTCACACACCCGTTATACTTGATGCGTGAAGAACGACCGCCGGTGAAGCCTTAACATCAAACCAACGCGACGGCTTTTTGGAAAATACAGGACTTTCGCTAAAGGAAGGTTAAAGTGCCATCTTAGACAAGCAACGTTGGGGATGACTAATGAAGGTATCACCCTTTAGTCGCACAGCACGTTCGCCTAAACCCATCTTAATCTAATTAAAAACTGCTAAATTCTGAAGCAGCACTGTTCGATGACTTGATTATTTTGCTGACCTCGACTTTGACTTAATCTTGCCATTATGCATTGATTAGTAGCCCACTGAATTTGGCCGAGGTCTAGTGTTTTGTTTTTATTCGCGGGGCATTGCCCGTATTTCAGAGTAGATTTTAAAGTGTTTTAAATATTTTTTTTTAATTCAAGTGAGATGCTGCCTTTTCCCACGACAATCGCACACTCCACCGGCTCCTTTTTCTTGTCTGCTCGCTCTGCTGCTGCCTGCTGTTGCTGTACACTTGCAAAAGACGATGCACATTCTTTACTTGTCCACCAGATTCGCGGCCGATTCACGCCGCAGATCCGCTGTGAAATGCTCGAGGAAGAATGCCTTCGGACCTCGCGACATCGCGTTCAACACCCGCTCGCTGGCTTTGTTCGTAGCGCCGTCGAGCGAGATGCAGATGACAGGAAACGTCGAAATGTCGCGATTCGTACCCAGGGTTGTGCCCAAGCATACTCGCTGTCGAGCAATGCCACACCGACCCGATCCTTCTTGGGCTATTTGTATGCAGGGCATAGAGCGAGCCATGGCGGCCACCCATTCCGTGCTCTCAAACGTCGAAAATGGCATCCCATCGGGATGCATCGCTCGTGGGGTCGCATTCGGCTGGAGTGATACCGTCACACCGGGGCACCGGGCGACGGCTCGAGCTGCATGCGCACTGGCGTCGGTCGTTTGGACGGGGCGAATTATCGATACATCATTATCATTAATATCGCCATCGAGAATCTTATCGAGCCGCATTGGTCCAGCGGGAAGCAATCCTATTCCCTTCGGGAAACGAGGGCAATCCTTTCGCGACGAATGTTGAACAAACGCTGCTGCCACCCACGAGAGCGATTTGCCACAAGGCTTGCACCGAGCTTGATCGCATTTGAGGTCTCCAGTGTTGCCGATTCTCGTAAACTCCTGCAAGAGAGGGTGGTTTGGGTGCCGGCGCTTAGACACGATCGCCAAATTGCTTTCAATCCCACTGTCTGCACTGCGTAAAAGTCTTCGGACAAAATGACCGAACCGCAGGAGCACGTAGTAGTGCCTGCACTACAGCAGTAGTTTTACTTTAGCTTACTTTTTAGCCTCAGGTCATGTCCCAGCACCTTTCAAAAAAGCTGTAGTCAGGCCACTTCTCAAGAAAGCTACACTTGACCAAGAGAACTTGAGCAACTACCGCCCAGTTTCCCTTCTACCATTCCTATCAAAGACAATCGAACGGGTCGTGGCGGACCAGCTGAACTCATATATCGAAACCTCACACCTTGCTAGTAAGTTCGAGTCTGGCTTTAGAGCTAATCACTCCACAGAGTCAGCATTGCTTCGGGTATACAACGACCTACTTAGGAATGCAGACATGGGTAGAGTGTCTCTGCTTGTTTTGCTTGATCTTTCGGCAGCTTTTGATACCATCGATCACAGAGTTCTTCTAGAGCGCCTCTCATCTCGCCTGGGCATCACTGGCACTGCTCTGCAGTGGTTCAGGTCCTATCTCAGTGGGAGACTCCAGAGTATTGACGTGAATGGACAAAGATCATCTGAAGTACCTCTGAAATATGGATTACCTCAGGGCTCAGTGCTAGGTCCGCTTCTTTTCACGGTTTATACTCTGCCTCTTGCTGATGTGATTGCCAAACACAATCTAGGCTTTCACTTCTATGCGGATGACACTCAGTTGTACCTTTGCTTTAATCCCTCCCAGCCTTCGAGCACCTCAAATTCTCTCAACTCACTAGCTGCATGCATTGATGACATCCGCACATGGATGGCAGCAAATTTTCTAAAACTTAACGATGATAAAACTAACTTAACAGTTATGGGCAAACCCAGTGTGATCCAGAGATTGAACAGGCTGCCTCTCAAAATTGGCTCTGCCAGCATATCTCCAGTTGAATCAGCTCGAAATCTAGGTGTCATATTCCAAAGCGACCTCTCGTTAGACGACCATATCAGCTCCACAGTCAAATCCGCCTATTTTCAGCTTCATAACATTGCTAAAATTCGGGCTTGTTTAGATAAAGATACCACATCTAAGTTGGTCCATGCATTCGTGACATCCCTTCTCGACTTCTGCAACTCACTGCTTACTGGCCTACCAGCATGTGCGATCAGGCGATTGCAGCTGGTGCAAAACTCGGCAGCTAGACATGTCTGCCGTGAGCGTCGCAGTTGCCACATTACTCCACTTCTCGCCGACCTGCACTGGCTACCAGTCAAGCAACGGATTGACTTCAAGGTTTTGTCGCTCACTTTTAGGTCCCTTCATTCTATGGCTCCAGCCTATCTGTCAGATATACTACCCCATCAGGCCAAGCATCGTACCACCCGCTTTTCGGAATCCAACAGTCTAGAAATACCTTGTACAAACCTTAAATCCTTTGGAGACCGTGCATTTAGTTCATATGCTCCCAAAGCCTGGAACTCCCTCCCGACCTGCGTCAGAACATCCCCTGACCTGACCACATTTAAAAGGAACCTAAAAACACACCTATTTAGGACAGCATTTAGTGGGTCCCTGTGATTCGTCCTTGATGTGCTTATGCGTGCTGACACTGTGCATGCTGCCACTAACCACATTTGCATGCTGACCCTGTGCATGTCACCCCTAACCATATTATTCATTTCGTTTGTTTTTCAAGCATGATTTTACTTGCCATTCAATTGCATTTCACTTTACAGCAAATGTAAAGCGCCTAGAGAGAGATTAAGTTCTCTGAGGGCGCTTTATCAAGTGAATTATTATTATTATTATTACTTTAGCAAATTTTAAAGTAAAATACCCCATTAAAAGTGGACTGGAAATCTGGACGTATTTTAAAAGACATTTTAAAATGCTCATTTTAAAATAAATTAAAAATCTATGCACCGCTACCGAGGTCAAGATTTGTCGGCTGTGGTGAAGTCCTAGCTAATCTCTTTGGTGAATAGCATGCTTACAAAATGAACACCACTACCGCCCTGGTTTAGCTAAGCGGTTAAGGTCTCTTATGGCACTGCACAAATGAATTATTATATATATATATATATATATATATATATATATATATACCTGCAAGAACCTAGCGGTGACCTCTAAGAAACCCTAAAGATGTGGTGGTTTGATCGAGTTGCCTAAGGGTGGTGATTCCTTTTCGAAATTCAGATTCTTGCGATTGCAATGAGGACTCCTTTGAATAATTTCAATGTGGCAGCCTCTTTTTTTTTTTAGATATATTGGCTTTGAATATATTTGTTTTGCATATCGGCAGTATTGCTTAGAAATCTTTTGGTTTTCAATATGGTAGGTAGAGTGAGTCGGCGAGTGTGATTAATAAATTGCCGAGTCAAGAATAAGTGACCGTTTGCTTCAGCAAATGTTCTTCTGCAGCTACTGTTGCTATGTGCAGCCGTTACCCGATCCAGTGCAAAACCCCCAAAATGGTCTCTTTGAGCACATCAATTGAGGTCACTTATCGGAGAGGCTATGCATTAGATTTGTAATAAAGTTAATATTGGGCATATACACTAAAATTATGACAGCTTGATGAAAGGAGATTGCCTTCTTGCCTCGTTCTTTATGCATAGAGCCGTGATTATGTGATATATCCTAATAGAAACTGCAGGAGCATACAGCATCATAGGACCTCTAAAGACTGGCTGCAAGTGTTTCTACCTCAACCTGGATTGCTCCTGGGGTGTCGTGGCACACACGACATTTACGCACAAGTGTGGAATGCGTTCACGAAGCATGCTTCAATTAAAGATCAAAATTCACGACGCTATCACCTGCCACGGTATGCACAGAAATCGCCTTCTGCACAAATCTTGCCGTGGCTCCTTACTTCCCATTAGTGTCTGGAGTTTAAAAACATTCTGCTGGATGTGAGCTGAATGCTGTTAATTTTGACCATGTGCTTCAGTTATGCAATGGTCTACCTAAGCGAGTTATTGGGTGAATTTCGTTTGCCCCTTGCAACCCAGTCGGGTAGGATCATTCAGGAACCGCCTTCAAATGCTGCTGCTGCAGAATAAATAAAAAAAAGTAATGTTCACCATGATTTGGAAGACTTCAAGGAGTTAACAGTGTGAACTGGGTTTAGGGCAAGTCAAGTTCAAGTTTATTTAGGTCTCTTCATTCTATGGCTCCAGCCTATCTTTCAGATATACTACCCCATCAGGCAAAGCATCGTACCACTCGCTTTTCGGAATCCAACAGTCTAGAAATACCTCGTACAAACCTTAAATCCTTTGGAGACCGTGCATTTAGCTCGTATGCTCCCACAGCCTGGAACTCCCTCCCGACCTGCATCAGAACATCCCCTGACCTGACCACATTTAAAAGAAACTTAAAAACATACCTATTTAGGACAGCATTTAGTGGGTCCTTGTGATTCGTCCTCGATGTGCTTATGCGTGCTGACACTGTTCATGCTGCCACTAACCACATTTGCATGCTGACCCAGTGCATGTAACCCCTAACCATGTTATTCATTTTGTTTGTTTTTCAAGCATGATTTTACTTACTATTCTATTGCGTATCACTTTGCAGCAAATGTAAAGCGCCTAGAAAGAGATTAAGTTCTCTGAGGGCGCTTTATCAAGTGCAATATTATTATTATTATTATTATTATTATTATTAAGTTGGCTTTTATGTGCACATGCAACCTTGAGGGGCAAGCATCAAGCAGCAATGTCAAGAAGCCTGCGTCGGCACTCGTGGTAATAATAATAATAATAATAATAATAAAAATAATAATGCACTTGATAAAGCACCCTCAGAGAACTCAATCTCTTTCTAGGCGCTTTACATTTGCTGCAAAAGGAAATGCAATTGAATGGTAAGTAAAATCATGCCTGAAAAACAAACAAAATGAATTATATGGTTAGGGGTGACATGCACAGGGTCAGCATGCAAATGTGGTTAGTGGCAGCATGCACAGTGTCAGCACACCTAAGCACATGAAGGACGAATCACAGGGACCCACTAAATGCTATCCTAAGTAGGTGTGTTTTTAAGTTCCCTTTAAATGTGGTCAGGTCAGGGGATGTTCTGACGCAGGTCGGGAGGGAGTTCCAGGCTTTGGGAGCATACGATCTAAAGGTGGTAACATATGATTGCAGCAGCAGCAGATGTGCATTAGGAATAGCACGATCCCGATATGAATGAAGAGTTAACGATTTGACAAAAGTATCTGACCTGGCAAAGACTCTTGCTTCCCTACACGACGTAATGTACACTAATATTAGGAGACATATCTTCACAGTGGGGATCTCCAGTGTCGTATTTATATATAGCTCCTGTTTGGATGTCTGCTTCAGTTGCACCTAGTTTGGGCTTATGGACCATGCCATAAGACAAAAATCGACCATTGCATACAAAGGCCCAAGTTGATCACTTCTGCAGCTCATGCATCCATACGAGCATCTGTCATCCTCCGTACAATTGTGTGAACAGTTACGGAGCTGTTAGATTTGAAGTTCCCCGGTGAAACTATGGGCATGGTGGTTCACGGCATATGCAGTCTCATGAAAGATCCACGTATATCTTGTGTTTCCTACGTTCAGCTGATGCATTGGTTTTCCTTCAGGTACATATGGCAAGGAATATTACTTGGTATCAGATGTCATGCTTTATTAGAGCTCTCAGCAGCTTACCAGTCCAATACGTTACGGAAATGCAGTTCTTCCATTGATGTCTTTATGTCTAGCTATGCCTCCAGAGCACTGGTTCCTCACTTTTTTGAGTCACAAACCCCTTTTTACAAACCTGATGAAATCCTAGGACCCCTTTCTAGAAAAGTGCACATTAGCACACAAACGCAACTTTGCAAGCCATGAAGAGACTTAGTTTTATTGAAAATTGATTGCCTCACACCTTGTATTACATACACAAAGTACAAATAGAGGAACCATTGTTGCATTTCTCCCTTCTTTTACGGAAACATTAGTTGCCACTCCATACAAGAATGAATTACAGACATCGTGTACAAATTAAATAAAGCAAAGCTTTAATTCTGCTCAAAAGTTCAATTAAGCGAGAATGTAGTTGTTAATTGGCTTGAATACAAAGATTAAATTGTGAAGCAATGCTGGAGAAAATCCTGGCTCCACACCTGTGTGGAGCGATCTCTGACAAGATATCTAGCACGTCGTCTTTGACATTCAATCTATTTCGACTTTTTTTTCATAGAAGCTAGTGCTGAAAACTCTAACTCACACAAGTATGTAGCAGCAAACGAATCTGAACACCCATGCGTAGCACGCTTAACCAGACCACAAGGTAGGCTTATTTTAACGCACCAAATAGTTCTCGAAGGCTCTTCGAGTTAAAATAATTTCGTGACATTTCTTTGGCCATCAGGTTAAAGAGGTCATTCTTTGCAAAGTCTACATCATCAGCACAGCCTGTATCGGTGAAGACTTCGAATCGCTGTTTTAACTTTTAAGCTCGCCTGAGCTGAAGTGACTCTAAGAATGAATCGAGTAGAGTGTTTACGTGCCTGAATAGAATTCTGCCAGCTGCAGAGAAATTGTCAAGGCTTTCTAGCTCTCAATTCCACTCTGCAGAGAGCTGCACTTCCTCTGTGTGTGGAAAGCTTGCATGGCTGGGTGTCTCCAGCCTCCTGCTCTCTCGTGGTAGTTCTGACCAGAAAAGCTTGCAGTCTTTAAGCAGCACTCCTAATGGTGACCCCACGGCCTTGAATAGTAAGATTCACCTCATTCGTGTGGCAAAAAATCAATCTACCAAGTAGGCTAAGCCAGGTATGAATTCCTACGTCAAACTGCTGTGAGAATGGGCGTCTTTATTTTTTTCAAAAAAGCGAAACTTTAGTTCAAAATTCGATCGAGCACCTGAGGCTTGTCCTGTGGAATGCCGGAAAAGTTCGGTGCCGTAGAGAATAACTTAATATTATCCTCACATTTCCAAATAAAATATCTTGAAAACCTGACGGTCCACTCTCCTGGCCCTGAAGAAGTTGGTGACTTTCATGCAGTAGAGAATTTCCATGCAGATTTCCATGCAGCGCAGGTGTTTCAAGTGTTCTGAGACTACCAAGATTTTTCTTCAGATCGAAGTTTAGTGTATGAAAGAAACTACCTGTTAACAAAGATTTCGATGGCCGTTATAGCTTCCAAAAGGGCTCACAAAATAGGAATTCTTCGTTACTGGCATCAGCATAATAGCAATCGAAATAATAATAATAATAATAATAGTGACAACATTAGTATATGGCCCTCATTTCTTTCTTGGCACTTTATATATACTGTAAAGGAAGCATGAACCTTAGGTTTGCGGTAACATGCACAGTGTCAATATGCATTATATGAATACTGGTAACATGCACAGGATCACACATAAGCACACCAAGAATAAATCACAAGGATTGAGGCAGTGCTGTGAGGAATAGTTGCGTTTATAGCTCCTTTTTAAATGTCATCAAGTCAAGAGATTCTATCATCACTAAATTCGAAAAAGTTTGCTACCATCCAAATGAGAATAAATAAAATGTCGTCAGTACAAGCTGCCTGTCAGGGAGTCTGAGGTAAGGTATAAGGTAGAGCAAGAGAACAAAGTAATTGGTAATTGGAGGCAGGCATAAAGAAAAGCAGTTTTCGCATCGCGGCTGCATCGGCAAAAGGGGAGAGTTTATCGTGAAAAGAGACAGACGACCTAGAACAGACCTTTGCGGTTGCCCGTGCTTAAAACGTTCGCCGGATGACCGTCCGCAATCGCTCTGAACTCTCCCCTTGAGATAAGACCTTTGATATTGCAGTGGAAACTCAATGAGGCCCAACCGAGACGGTAGGCCTCAATGAGTATTTGTCAAGCATCGGTATCGAACGCTGCAAAGAGATCCAGCAGAGCAAGCAGAGAGACTCAAAAAATCAACATTCCTGAGAAGGTTGCTATGCTTTTCGCAGTAATGCTGACTCTGTGCTGACTCTGGCTCAAGTGCATGTCCCCATTCCCGACTAAGGTCGCGCTCTCTATCAACTATTCTCGCGCCATTGCAGGCTCTAAAATCCTATTATTGGTTAATTCTGCACATGTGACCGCATGCCGACCGCATGCCGGGTTCAGCCTCTCCTCAGTTTGTTGCAATGGCCCGAGATTATGAGCTATGAGCTTGACAGCTGACCTGCGAATATGAACTATGAGCATTGGCCGCCGACTTTGAACTGAGAACCGCTTACGAAGTAACCTCGATGAGCCGGGGTTTATGTACGGAACGAGATTATTGTACGACTTGCGACCTGGCCGGCATTTAAGGTGCGAGCCTGGCCGAATTGGCTCTCTTTGAATACCGATCTGCCGGTCGGTGACTCGTATCTGGCTGCCTCGATGCTCTTACCATGCCGTGAAGCAATCGGAGAGACTTCCTGAAGTTCTACATCAGTGATGTGATGGTGGGCAGCGAGGCGGTACGAGGGAAGGTCTCCGCGGGTGCAAGGTCTTGCCGTCGTTCGGCAAGACCGCCGCAGGACCGCCTGAGGAGAAGCATGACGCTCGAACACCCGTGACTTAACGTTAACGTTAACTGTTAACATTGCGTGCAACTACTGTGCAGATAAATAGTTGAGGCTGAGCTGCTGTAAGACTGTATACGAATCTGTCGGAATTCACCAGCCATATCAGCCATAATATACAGGCAAGCAATTGTTAGCGCTTTTCGTAATTGGGTGTTGCTGTTAGCACCGCTTTCGAGCTCTCGAGTGCTGATTCGTTACCGTGTAGAGCGTATTAAGGAGAGCCAGGCCTCTATACATTGCACGTGCTGTCTGCAGCAAAGTGGCATCCCCTCCCGTTCATCCGACTTCGCCCTCACTGGCGGGGTGCCCCCAACACGAGGCTCGGACGCCGGCGCTCCACTTGGCAATCGAGCTGATGTCGTCTTAGGAGCGGCCCTGCGAACGACTACTGATCGAGCGCTCGATCTTAAGAATCCTAGTTTATTAACCAGTTGACAGCTGCCGGCCATTCACTAGCCGAGTTAAGATCTCCATTTCCAGCTAGTCAATGAGAAAGAGCCTCAAGCTCTACTCTAAAATCACATGATCTTCAGAGTCTAACCTAGCTGCACGATGTGCCGAATAAAGACTCGATTGCAGTAGGTATTTACCGCATTAGCTCGTTATCCGACTGGTTCGAATCGAAGGGTCGACAGGCGAGACAGGCCGGTTCGAGTGAGTCCAGTACGTGCTGTGCGTTGATCAGGTTGAGACCTGGCTTGTGTACGGTCATCGCTTGTGAAACTTGGCATGAGTCGCCATTTTTAGACTGCAGCAGTGCTCCGAAGGCGCTCGGCTCGGTACTTGTAGATACTCGGACGTTCGCACGGGGAAACTGTGCTCTCGTCCTGACTGAGTAGCGAAAAGCTTTCGTACAGCAGCGCCCCCAGTGGCCCCTCCCCCAGTGTTTTCTATCAGACCTCAATCTTAGTAAGTCGGGTATTTCGAACTGACAACTAAGCGCATGATTCCAAAGAAATAGCAGAAATAGATCAACTGCTAAAAACGCTCGTGTAACATTAAAACGTGTAAATCTTGATCGCGGTAGCGCATTAGCAAGAACCCAATGTTTCCAGCTCCTTGTTGGTGTGTAGCACTTATTCTTGCACGGATGACTGACATTTCAGCCCTGACTGCCGACATTCGGAGACTTCCAGTTAATCGCGGACCTACCAGTGCTTTAAGGCTAAGTGAGTTTGGGTGCTGCTAGCAACAGCGCTGCTCAGCCTGTTTGACCTTAGCCCGGCCCTAGATCGAGCAGGTTTTGCGAACCCGGCACTAATGAGGGGGCATAACTCAGGGTGGCTTTATAGTAAGGACTGGTGTCAGCGAACAGGAAAGCGACTGCTGGGAATATCGCAAACACCGTTTTGCAAGCATCAATTCTTCTGTCAGTAGCTGTCTGTTTTTTTTTTAATTTCGTGACGCCAGACTGTGCTGTAAAGGGGAACTACAACTTAACCGAGCTTTCGATGACAAATGCGAGGCTCTAATGTTGGTGTGTACCGGCCGACCTGACTAAGGTAAGATACCCACCAACTCGGCGTAGTGAAGACAACAAACGCTGAGCCGAGTGTTCTGCAGATGCTGCCGCCATAGCCGACCGCAGTGGGGCTACACCGCCAGGCTAGACGGTTGTTGACCGTACGAAGGCCCTGCAATGCCCCAGAGAATTTAAAGACTTTATCTGGCCGACCGAGCTACCGCTGGAAGCACCCATTAGTTGATATGACGATTCGATTTTCTGATTAGAGATTGCAGCATATGTAGGAATCAAAGCAGCATTCTGGATCTGCCACGTCGGAATCGATCGCCGATCCTTTTTGGCCCGGTTACCGCTCACGCGGCAGCAGGGCTGCCGTCTGCTGCGACCGGGCGAAGCTTAGCTCGATTGACCCAACCCCACGGGCTTGCAGTACCCGGATGCCTGGTTTGGCGTTGAGAGCGACGGCGTCTGCCTTTACCGGCATTCCGAGGATAGGCGGCTTTTGCAAGGAAGACTTCACTGGGAAGGCTTCACTCGACGCCCATCCTGTTTGTCAGAAAAATACAGGCACGTACGTATCCGGCATATCCCTCGGGAAGTTTCTAATTATAGCTCGATTCATGCTTCAGCGTGAGTACCGGCCAGGACCCGTAAAGCTGGGCTTCTGTAGCCAGTGGCTATCGATCGCATCGATATCCCGGCAGAGTAAAACTGGGAACTCTCCTCACACCACCAAGCTTGTCAATGTTGGTTATCACGTTTGGCCCCCCCCCCCGGAGTAAGTTACTCGCCTTTAGCGACATTTAGCTCCTGGGCTCGAGCCTTGCGGTACATGTAAAGCACCTGGATAGAGATTAAGCACTCAATATAGGGCGCTATATTAATACACTATTTATGTATTACTTAATTTTATTCATTTATTACTTAGCAAGCTACACAAAATAGCTAAGCAGTAGCTCAGCACTCTTGCATTCTCACACAAGTTTACGAATTCCTGAGGTTTGGCCAGGTGCCTCCTTTGCTGAAATAATAATAATAATAATAATTCACTTGATAAAGCGCCCTCAGAGAACTTAATCTCTCTCTAGGCGCTTTACATTTGCTGTAAAGTGAAATGCGATTGAATGGTAAGTAAAATCATGCTTGAAAAACAAACGAAATGAATAATATGGTTAGGGGTGATATGCACAGGGTCAGCATGCAAATGTGGTTAGTGGCAGCATGCACAGTGTCAGCACGCATAAGCACATCAAAAGAGCTTGGATGGCGTGCGTCGCTACGTCGCCTGACACGACGAAATTTAAAAATAAGCTTAAAGCGCACCTTTTTATTAAAGTATTGGTGGGTCTGTGTGACTCGTCCTTCGTGTGCATGTACCTGCTTACACTGCCTGCAGCTTGCGGATGTTAGCGCCAAACATTTGGTAATGCTTTACATATGCAACATCTGCAAAGTGCCTAGAGAGAGATTCAGTTCTGTACGACGCTATACAAATGTATTACTATTATTATTAATATTACGGCTGCCTGTTGATCAACGGATACAGAGCAAAGTTCTTACGCTGATGCACAAAGCCCGCCCTGGCTTGGCTCCTTCATACCTGACTGAACTGCTGCACCAGTTTCAGCTTCCTCGTGCCCTCAGATCCTATATGGACGATAAATTAGTTGTTCCATTCCTCCGCTTGAAAACCTTAGGTGGTAAAAGCCTTTTGGCTCTGCAAGTCCTAGATTGTGGAACTCACTACCAAAATTTTAACGCAACGGTATCTACTCTCCTACTGCCGACTATGGCACGTCCTTTCTAGCCGTGCTGAGCTGCTACTTTCATGCTACTCGCTACCTCAACTGCTCTCCTAACTCAGATATGCTTTCACTTTCTCTTTGTAGCATGCGATAAAGTCTGTTGGCTACCGAAGAATGCGTACCGGAAGCCGCTTAGGTTTTGAGTTTGTTATACAAAACTTTCTTGTGTAACACCGACATAGTTTTTGTGGTTTGTGGAGTTACAGACGGGGATGCATTACCGAAGCCAGGGTAGTCCCTACTGAAGAACCGCCTTGGCCTTGGCCTTGACCGAATTGCAGTTCCTAACTGCTCGCCGGCCAATGCTCGGGCCAATTATGTAAAGGAAGCACGAGCAAAACAGAAAACTGGGAAAATGCTGCAGATTTTGAAATCGCGCTTACTGGATTGCTCTTGTTCATAGAAGCCCGATACCCTAACATTTTTTCGAGTAGATTCTGCATCGTAGTCATCTGCAACGTTCAGCACAGTCGACACTGCAGTTTTCCAGTCTGTCGGTGTCTGTCCTTCATACTGACGACACGTAAAGGCGTCTACACTGTCCATTTGCTGTCTGCACATTGTCCTTAGGTTGTCCAAACCCAGGTAAGCTCCAATCACAAAGCAGTCGGCATTAACGGTGGATTTATCTCTGGTGTCTTTGGTCGCACTCCTCCGAAAATTGATAGATTCTAGTCATCTGTGTTAAACGTCTCGTCAATTAAATTTGTTATTAAACTTATCCCTAATCATAATTAAATGCTTCTCTTATAGCAAATTTTAAGTGCCTAGAAAGATATGAACTTCTCTGAGGGTGCCGTAAAAATGTATTATTATTTTTATTATTAAAATTCCTCCATAAAAAGTACTCTCACAGTACGTTCAGTATAGCAGCTGTGGTCACAAGTGCATGGCCCACAATTAATGAAACATTATTGCAAAATATCATAAACTCAGAGGTTGCTCATTACAGTATGGAATGACGACATAATTTCGTCATTAACCCAGGTTGCTGCCCCACTGTAGCTGGTAAATGCCCCTTTGTGACAGCCCTTCGGACAGCCTGTCGTCAGGCTGGGTCTCGAGACTAATCTTCTGATCTTTTCCATGCGAGGAATACTCGGATGTGGGGGACTACTCTGATTAATCGGACCAAAGCTGTCTTGCTGCCTCGATCTGCAGCTAATGGCTCGACGATCAGCAGTGGCCTACCATCAGATTTCTGTATGGCTTATCGTTTTTCTTTTTTGAAGTTTCAGTCCTACATGATTATATGCATGTAATAATAATAATAATAATAAAGGATTCCCCTTTGCACCCATTAGAAATAAAGCTCATTCTTGGTACTACCTGTGAGCCTCTGACAATCCCGAACTCTGTGGTGAAAGCAAAACTGCCGAATTATTAGGGAATTCCAACTGCGACAGGCGTTGATGAAGGGCACCAGTGAAGGGTGGGCAGGTGCATTGTGGTGGGGATTCAGATGGAGCGCTCACTAAGTGATGATAAAAAATTCTTGCAGCACCATAAGAGAACTAAATACCGTTTAAGACACTTCAAATATGCTAGAAGAAAGCGCCTAGAAAGAGATTAAGTTCTATGGGGGCGCTTTATCAAGTGCATTATTATTATTATTATCTAAATTAGTTAGTAGTAGCATGGGCCCAGTGTCAGCACGTAAGGGGTAATTCACATGGACAGAGAAAATTCTACAAGAAGCGATTGGTCTTCAGCGTCATTTTAAATGTCGTTAAATCGGCAGTGGGGGAGATGCAGTGGCATCAGTCAGTGGTGAGTTCCACACGTTGGGAGCATACGAACTAAAGGCGCGGTCTCCAAAGGGTGAGAGGATGTTCGAGGCACAGCCAATTGACTTTAGTCAGCAGAGCTAAAGAAGAGCAGTTAGGAAGATGGGAAGCCTAGGAGTATTTCAGATAGGTACGCCAAAACAGAAGAGGGAAGGGACCAATGGGAGAATGATAGGACCTTTTAGTCGGTACACTGCTTGATAGGGAGCCAGTGCAGGTCGGTGAGAAGTGGTGTGGAATGGTAGTTGATGGACGTCATGCCAGACAAGCTCCAGCCGCAAGAGTTCTCCACAATTGTAAGCTACTCACGGGTAAAGCTGGATGGAGGGGGCAATCGCTCTCCCCCATACAGAGGGAAGTACCTATATCCTGGGGCAAATTTCTCTAGGCACACGAGGTAGGAGCAGTGTACCTCGCCCCAACCTGAAAACTTTGGCTCCTCCCTTGAAGCTACTTACGCAGAAAGACCTGCAGTTAAAGAGTGACAGAAGTCTAGATGAGATGTCACAAATGCATGTACCGGTTTGGCAGTAGTATCCTTATGTACGCAATATTGTAATGTCATGCCGATGAACGTCGGCAGACTTGAGCGAGGAGCTCATGTGGTCATTCTACGAAAGGTTATTTTGGAATAGAGCGCTCAGATTCTCTGCAGAGGCTACAGAAAATATGCGAGCTAGCGACTCTTTATGGTTAGGTTGCTAACGTCCGAGTAGCACTACTTCTGAAACTATTGAGTAGGTTTTATCATCACATAATTTGAGAAAGCTTACTTATATCCATGTACAAATATCAGCAATACATGCTGCAAGGGAGCTTAGCTGGTATAAAGTGGACACAAATCCCAGATTGCAGAGACTCGAATACCATGCACACATGCACACACAAACAGACACACTCACTCACACACACACATGCACACGTGTGATTGCACATCCACCCGGTCCCTAACACACACAGACACAGACAGACACAGACACAGACACATACATACACAATATTTCTCAATTGCACTCACATACAGGCATATTTAAATGCACCTGTTCCATCGTAGTCAACCTGAGATTAGGTTTATTCCCACACAACGTATTTGTGGCTCCTGAATTTTTAAAAGTAGGATTCAAAGAACAATTAACACAGAGGGGTGTTCAGAATTCATTTACAGGCTAAGAACATGTAGCAATTGCGATCCAGTCTTTAGCTAACTTTCATCCGAAGTAATGTGCTGATGCTTCTTTAGACATGCTAGGTCTCTAAAAGGTAAATGTATTTTCCCTATGCTACTGTGATTACACCTCGGTTATTTTCTGCATAGCCGCATGTCCTTACGGCTGCTACCGGTCGTTGGAGGCACAGTCTCTGCCATTACTAGTTCACAGGGGCCTGTTATAAAGCATAGCTTGCATTAAAGTCTCTAGAGGCCGTGCCTGTAGTTCGCATGCTCACAAAGCCTGGAGCTCACTTCAACTGGCATTACGACATCCCCTGACTTGACCCTATTAAAAAATAAGCCAAAATACGTATATTTATAACAGCGTTTAGTGGGTCAGCATGATTAATCTTTTGTGTGCTTATTCATGTTAACACTGTGCATACTACCACTTACCATTCGATCATGCCTCTTTTGCTGCCCATGTAAAGTGCTTAGATTAGATTAGGTAGATTAGATTCTCTGAGGGCACAGTACAAATGTATTATTATTATTATTATCAGAACATCTTATTTCTCACAATATTTGAGCACACAACATCGAGAGAAAGAGTGAGATAGAGGGAGAGAGGGAGGGAGGGAGGAGAGAGAGAGAGAGAGAGAGAGAGAGAGAGAGAGAGAGAGAGAGAGAGAGAGAGAGAGAGAGAGAGAGAGAGAGAGAGTGTGTGTGTGTGTGTGTGTGTGTGGAGAAAGGGCATGCACACTAATTGCACCGGTAAGTTCACATATGCCTCCATGCACACTAGCAACGTTCACGAGCTGATGGACGTTGCTACGATGCATGGAGAGTTGGCATAAGCATGCTTGACTGCTGGCACTATTCGGCATCACTGCTAGCGGCTGTACGCCATGCTTCCATAGCGCTTCGGTCGACGCTCGGCACCAGGGTACCTGCACTGATGGGCTCCAATCGTCGGCTGTCAACCCTTGCAAGGGGTCTGTCCGCAAGAGGTGCACTCAGTAGCCCCCCAGCTGTCACCAAGGAAGCAAATACCGGATTGTTGCTGCTTATGTGTCACATAGGGCCTGTTAGATTGGCCGTCTTCTAACGAACCGACAAGCAGCATAATTGAGTATCCTCCCCGGGGAGTCGAGATAATTGGCTGGAAAATTACCTTCGTTTCTGATATTTCCCCTCGAACGATCTTAAACGGCCCCTGCTTATGGCAGAATCTGGTAGTATACACCACGGCAGCAGACACTCAATGAGCATTGATGCATTACTTAACCAACGTAGCACGGCTGCCCAGTCGGATGGGCCGGAACCTTTTTGCTGCTTTCTGCATTGTCACTCCCAATCATCTGCCGCTCATTAGCAAGTTTGTTAGCAGCTAATTCTGACGTTGTGCAGTCGGATAATGCTGCAGCATCATGCCTGCAACTAACACTGCTACTTAGAAGCCGCATGCAGTGGTAGCCAAGGCTATGGCAATAATCCCACTTGAGCAACTTTTTTTCGTGATGCTAGATCGATTCGTGTTGCCGACAGCAGGCTAGTGACTTGACGCTTATATGGAATTGCTCCAACGCTGACCAGCTGCCTCTCTCATCATGCTGCCCCATCTTGCAACCAAGCCTGCAGACCAAACTGAACATGTTTATGATAGATTTCGGTCACTAATTACTGTCACTGCTATCGACATTCCATATAGACACAATTAAGCACATGCACCCTCATTTGCTGGCTGTCGCCTGCCTGCCAATAGCTGGTGTGCACCGGTAGCAGTAGAGCTGTGACCTACTGCTATATCATGCTATTTAGTAGTATTCAGCTGAAAGCCTACGGCCTCAAGCCAGAACCGGTGTAAATCCCAGCTAGCATTAGAGCACGGAATTATAGGTCTGAGGAGCCGACACACTCTTGATCCTATAATAATGCCTCCATAAAGGCTCAGTCATGTGTCAAGCCCAACAGCTGCTGCTTTCTGGCCAACCGAAGCTGCTGGTGATGGCTGCTGCTGCTGCTGGCTTAGCGCCACCCACGAGTGACAATGCCTGGTGGGGCTATTCTGCCTGAACTCAGGTTGGCTGAACCCTGAACCAGATGGCATTGCAGATGGGCCGTGCCTTTGTGACTGCTGAGGTGCCAGCACAAAGGCTCACCTCCAAAGGCTACCGATGTCTCACGAGCTGACATCACCAGGTACTCTAGCACTGCACTTCGCCGGCCAATCGGTCACTTGCATGACCGGATGGGGGTCTCCTAAAGAGTAAGATTACTGCATTCTTATCTATGCGTTGCACGTTCTGATCAGCATAGCAGTTGCAAACACACTCGATCTCTGCAGTCCTTCACCCCAAACACAGCACAGCACCAGTAAAGGGTGCTAGTCCTTACACACTCGATGACAACTGCCGCTAGAGCCATTGAACGTGCCTCGAAGCTCAGCCAACAAGTGCCAGCTGCTGCCTCGATACAAGCAGGCACGCCTACGGTAGCAGAGATCAAGCCACAGCAATCAAGAGCATGCCCTTACCTTAGTATAACAAGTCCATGTGATTGATGTCGATTGTGGTGTGCTCCGAAGCCACAGAGGGGTTACATAGCATCAGCCATAGCACAAGGCTAATCTCAAAGCCCAAAGCACGGCAGCCTACCTATGACTTCACATGTCCAGCTATACTTTTAAAACCTACTGACTATGACACATCCTATTCCTATTAATTCAGAAATGGCCAATCATCTTTGGCTCTGCCACAGTACTCAGTCACCCCATGCATGATTCGTGTCAAGAGGTCGGTGCAGAACTCTGCTGACTGGCTCTGCAGACTCTGCAACTCTGCCGGGCTTGAATTTAGCTGCACTCGTTAGCTGCTAACATCCTGTTTCAAAGTAATCTCTCACTAGACAGCCACATCAGCCCTACAGCCGTCGGCATACTTTCAGCTACTTGACATTGTTAAAATTCAGGCCAGCTTAGACAGAAATACTAGATCCAAATCGGTCCATGTATTTGTAACATTCCGTCTCGACTTCTGTGACTCACTGCTTGCTGATCTACCGGCCTATGCAATCAGGCGCTCGCAGTTGGGGAAAAACTCTGAAGCTAACCTTGTCTGTCGTGAGCGTTGCAATTGCTACATCACACCACTTCTCGCCGACGTGCACTTGTTCCCAGTCAAGTATTGACTTCAAGGTTCAGTCACTCACTTTTAGGTCACTCCATTCTCTGGCTACAGCCTACCTATCAGAACCACTCCTAAACCAAGCTAGGCATCGTACCTCCTCTTTTCTGAAAACCGTTTAGCTATACCTCCTATGAAGCTCAAATCCTTCGGAGGCCACGCCTTTAGTTTGTATGCTCCCAACGCCTGGAACGCACTCCCGACTGACGTCAGGGCACTCTCTGACTTGACGACATTTAAAAAATGAACCTGTTTATCACGGCATTTGCTTGGTCCTTATTATTTATCCTTTGTGTGCTTATGCATGCTGACACTGTGTATGGTACTACTAGCTGCGTAATGCTTGTTGACATGTGGATTTTACTACCAGCTACTTGATTGTGATTTCTTTACAGCACATGGAAAGTGCCTAGAAAGAGATTAAGTTCTCTGAGGTTGATATACAAATTTATTATTATTATTATTATTAAATCAGCCAGATCATAGCAGCGCAAGAGATGAGTTGCGGTTCCTGAGCTAGAATCAGTAGACAGAAGCATTAGCTCTGCAGGTCCTAGACTGTGGAACTCGCTTCCACAATTCTTATGCAACCAACGACAACTACTCTCCTGCTGCCGACTATGGCTCATCCTTTTCAGCGGTCCTGAGCTGCTACTTCTATGCTACTCACTACCTCAACTACTCTCCTGACTCTGCTATGCTTCCCACTTTCTCTTTGTTGCGTGAGACGAAGTCTGTTGGCTACCGAATGCGTACCAAAAGCCGCTTAGGCTGTGAGTGTGCTATACAAAACTCTCCTTCGTAACACCCACACAGTCTTTATGGCTTTGTGGAGTTGCAGATAGAGATACATACATACATAGTAGGAACCAAATACAGCCATAATTAATGGTTATGACCACATACAAGGCCATGCGAAGCTACGGTCAGCGAGTTTTACTATAAGCCATGCAACCTTCTTTTGCTGCAGAATATGCAGTTCTACCCTAAAAACAGGGACTTGCTACCGAGGCATACGGGGATATTGATTGATGTTTGCCATGCTCTTGTTGCTGTACCGTGCAAGTAACAGTGCCAGCATGCGACTCACGATCTGTACTTTGAGGCGCTAGCACTGCACTATCTGTCAGATATCTGCAAGGACCGTCACGTAGTCTCACTGGGATCCATGCTTGCAATCCGTATGCCAGTCTGCCAGTCGGCAAGCGGCAGCTAAGCAACCAAGAATAGTGGCAAAGCTACGAGATGCGAGATTGCAATCGATGCTAAGCCAGCTCGGCTGGTGACAAAGCTCTGAGGTTTATTGCAATTGCATGCAGCTTCCAGACTCTCTCGATAGAGGCTTGTCGAGGATTAAGCCAAATGCCCTGCCCTTGACCACACCTTTCCATGTCGGAGGTAGCCAATCATAGTAAGATGAAGGGGCGTCCATGTCTGAAGGTCAGCTGTAGGCACCACGTGTCCCTTCAGGTCATGCAACAGGGGAATAGCAAGGGCCTACCGACTTCCATCCCTTGGTCATGGATAAGTGCAAACTTGGTTGATTGTATAACCTTTCTTTGGCCAGCATTGAGGTAATGCAGGTAGACTTATCTGCATGTAGAGATCTTTAGTTACCTTGTAGCACACATCGGGAGCTGTGCATTTTACAGTGACACAGCTAAAGGAAAACTGCAGGAAGCCAAGGTGCTTTTCCTGTCCCAGTAGAGTGGATCACACACACACACACACACACACACACACACACACACACACACACACACACACACACACACACACACACACACACACACACACACACACACACACACACACACACACACACACACACACACACACACACACACACACACACACACACACACACACACACACACACACACACACACACACACACACACACACCACATGCCAGTTTTAGTAGCAGCTTGAAAGCTTAAGTACCATATGCCGCCTATGACAACAGAAGTTGCTTCGAATACTTTGCTGACCATGCACAATTCTCTCTTGGTGAGCAAGGTGCCATAGCTGAGCGAATGTTACGGCCAAGTGCCAAGCCCGAGAGCTGGGAATTGTGTTGCAGGTATATCCGAGCAAGCTGCCACTTGAGACTCCAGAAACTAGATTCCGGAAGCATTCTCCTGATTATGAACACATGGTCCCAAGCTCAATGATACCTGGCAACTGTTCGTCATCCGATGCAATTGCAACAGCAGGCTGCAGCAGCATTGGCATGCAGAAGTAGCAGTATTGGCAGGCAGCAGCAGCAGCAACGACAGGTGGCAGCAGTAGCAGTAAAGTCGGCAGTGGCAACAGGCCCCCAGTGTGTACAATTGCAGATTAAGTAGTAAAACTCGCATTTGGTCTGAATGATTACAGTTAGAGAAGATATAGTAACCGGGCTAGTTGCTGTTTACGCCTTGGAATCGCTAGTCTTACACCAAGAAGCCTGTTCCATGCCGGCTTGAAGCTGGACACTAATGCTGATGCCATTCTGTGTATGTTACCTTTGTCAACGACATATACATACAAGCATACAACCACCATGTTTGATTTATCCTCAATGCATGGTAAAGCGTTCGGCACTAACATACCAACCAAACTTACAGCTGATCTCTTCTAACTATAAATACTGTTAATATGTAACTGCCTGTTTAGCACTCTACCGTACCAGCTTAGACATGAGTAGGTGGCTAGGGTGGGCTCTCTTGCAGAACCGGTTTCAAATGGCATAGTCTGACCTATTTGTGTGTATGCCCTGGCCCCTTGGGCCTATTGGATCTTGGACCAAGGGCTCCAGGTGTTTGCACTTCATCACTTCATTCCTCAGGTCGTGGATTCGGGTCCTGCAGCAGGCAATGCAATCCTTTCATTGCCCACTGCAAATGGGTGATAGCTGTTAAGGCTCTCCTGCTGATATATATATATATATATATATATATATATATATATATATATATATATATATATATATATATATATATATATATATATATATATATATATATATATATATATACTGGTACAGAAAAAGCAATGTTAGCTGATCAAACAGCTTCATGTATTTAGGTATATATACATGCATGCACACGTTTCAGTTTCAGTAGCAGCTTGAAAGCTCAAGTACCATATGCTTTACTTTACTTTTACTTCCAAGAGAAGTCAAAAAGCTTGGCTGTCAACATGCCCTTTGACCTTCCTGTGATTGGCTTCCTGTTGAGAGAAGTCAAGTTCTGACCCTCATCTTTGGCTTAATCCAGCTATGCTTATGGCCAGTTGCATAGCCTAGAGTTGGTTTTCGGGCAGCTTTGCATCACGTGCATCGATATCGCACAATTCTGGCGAGCAAACGAGGACATCTGCCGTGGCTGCTGCCACCACCGCTTCTGCTTTTGCCACCACAGCCATAGTTGTCGCTCTAGCTTGGACATTGTAACGTCGATGGACGGTAGTAGCCGAGGCAGCTCCTGGAAGGACCCTTCTTTGCATGAGTTGCTCACGGTCGGCTTGTCCTCTAGCAGCAGTAAATCATCCGCCGAGAGTGGCCATAAACTTCAGGCAGCGCTCGGTGCACTAGGCTGAGGTTGGTGGGGGGCAATTACCTTTCAGCCTGGCACCAAGCGACCTATCTACTCTTTGTGCATTACAGCACCTCTCCTGCTGAGTCTAGCTCTGGTCATGGCTGAGTGCTATCTGTCTGTCTGCGAGAGCAATCAGAGCTGGCACAAGGCGAACCGACAAACGGCTGCCGCAACGACGAGTTGAGGGGAAAGATAGCAGTGGAGACAAGTTTAGAAATGTAGACAGATAGAAATTCTTGAGTGCCGATGACCAAGAGAGAGGCAAGCACAAAGGCATAGAAGTTACAGTACCGAGCAAACAGATCGCACGAGGACAAGGAGCTGAAGAGAAGGAACAAGCGACAATAAGATGGATAGTGGTGAAAGACAGCTGTGCAGGCTAATGGCAGACATGTCAGCAGAGAACCATAGCCGAAGAAACTGTGGGGGTGGGGTGTAAGAAGAGTGAACCAGGGCATTCTCCAACAAAGCGGCAGGCAGCGACTCAAGGAGAGAGAGAGAGAGAGAGAGAGAGAGAGAGAGAGAGAGAGAGAGAGAGAGAGGAGAGGAGAGGAGAGGAAATAACAAGAGGAAGCCTGATGGATTAAGATGGGAGGAGTGCTAGAAAAAAAGCGAGACAGCAATAGGGATATGGATATCATCCATCAATACAGCATAGTTTCTAGCCGATGGCTTTCATTAGCGGCAGGTAATATCGGCGATGCCAGTCTGCACGTCTGCACTGTCAAGCACTTGCATTGCTCCTCTGACTGATCTCAGCTAAGCAAACAAATTAGTATGTAGCTGAACAGGTGTGGATGCTTGTACGATAATACCGGATGACCCTTGTGCAGTGGCTCCACGGGACTTAAGACATACTTCTATGTGCACGATTAGAATTGCTGGAAAGTGTATTAGTTAACTTGAGAAAAATCGCCAGGAGACACTATAGTCAAGCGTTGGTTTAAAGTAAGTTCCACACCCTGTAGGGCGCTAACAAGAATACAATTTTTTTGCTTGCGGTAGCAATCATATCCTCAATTGCCAAGAGAGGTTGGCACCTACACACAGTCTCTCTATTCCCCTTCTCTCTTCCTCCCTCCCTCTCTCTCCCCCTCTATCTCCCTCCCTCTCTCTCCCCCTCTATCTCTCTTTCTCTCTCTCTTTCTTTCTCTGTCTCTCTGTCTCTTTCTGTCTCTCTCTGTCTCTCTGTCTCTGTGTCTCTCTCCCCCTCTATATCTCTCTCTCTTTCCCTGTCTCTCTGTCTCTCTCTGTCTCTGTCTCTCTCTGTGTCTCTCTCCCTCTCTCTCTCCCCCTCTATCTCTCTTTCTCTCTCTCTCTGTCTCTGTCTCTCTGTCTCTCTGTCTTTCTCTGTCTCTCTATCTCTCTGTCTCTCTCTCTGTCTCTGTCTCTCTCGGTCTCTGTCTCTCTGTCTCTCTCTGTCTCTCTGTCTCTCTCTGTCTCTCTTTTCTCTCGCTCTCTCTCTCTCTTCTCTCTCTCTCTCTCTCTCTCTGTCTCTCTGTCTCTCTCTCTCTTCTCTCTCTCTGTCTCTCTCTTCTCTCTCTCTCTCTCTCTCTCTCTCTCTCTTCTCTCTCTCTGTCTCTCTCTCTCTCTCTCTTCTCTCGGTGGGCAACAATAGCAATATATGAGCCTGGCTCCAGCAATTTGAAAGCCTGTGGTGTGGTGCCGGGGCGACTCGGTTCGCGGCATTGCAGCTCATGATTTATTTATTTTACAGTGACAAACCTACAGTTAATCAAAAATTAGACAGCCTAATCCTCTACTGATCTTTCACTAGTAACTATGTCAGCTCCACAGTCGCCTACTTTCAGCCTACGCTCAGCTAAGCGATATTGCAAAAATCCAGACTTGCGTAGATAAGGATACCACATCTCAGGTGGTCCACCCATTTGTAACGTTCCAGTTAGACTTCGGTAACTTGATACTTGTATGTCTTCCTACCTTCGCAGTAAGACGGTTACAGCTGGTGCAAAACTCAGCCTAGGCCGGCATGTTCTGAACTCCGCCACTGCCACATTACAGTCGACACCGCATATAAGAATATAGGAGATGGAAATAAGTCGCTTATAAGAATAGTAGTTCCACGTCCCAGATTTATTCTTCCTATAGTCTAATTTTGCACATGGGATTTGAAAATTTACTGAAATTTCCCATGATATTTCAAGGGCATAAGTTTGTTCATAATATGCTATATATATCATGTTATAAGCTGCGAAATGCTTGAGTCGTACCAGAAGCCTGGAGTAGTGCCGCGTTCATTTCAATGGCGAAATATTTCTACATGACGAGCGTTTTTACACCTCATATAATGCTGTACGTAGTTATCATCCACAACCATCGTTTTTAGGACTGAGACCAGTGTGGACAACAATTCAGTAATTTATAGGTGTGCGCGATCTTGTACAGTCAGCTTTAAAGTTTTACATTTACACTTCTCATTATTTTACCGAGCTTAGCTGGCCGAACAGAAGAAATTAGCGGATCTCTATCCATCACAGCATCAGCTATTCAGTAAGACATTTAAAAAAATTGTAGTAAATTGATAAGAGACTTCGGGAAGATCTGGTAGCTTAGTAAGCAAAGAATTAAACTACTGCAGGTTATATACGAAACAACGACGAGTTGCACAGTTCGAGATCAAATATCGAGATCCGATCGGAGCCCACTAAGCAATGTGTCACAAAAATTGTTTCACATTGTGGTCGTTTAACCACCTCAAGTGACACATCTTGCACAAATGTCACTCGTGAGCTCACTTGTCAAGTACAACAAACTTCCCGCAGTATCGCTGAAATCTCAAACGCTTCATCACAACAAGAGGTAAGTGCATGCAAAACATTATGCACTGCTGAAACTGTACTACAAATAGTAGAGAAGTTGATGGCGATTGCTAGCGGGGTTGCCCATCAAAGCCTCGACTACGCGAACAGTATAAAGACAACACTCCTCCTCTTCCGTCTACTCTACGAGAGAGAGAGAGAGAGAGAGAGAGAGAGAGAGAGAGAGAGAGAGAGAGAGAGAGAGAGAGAGAGAGAGAGAGAGAGAGAGAGAGAGAGAGAGAGAGAGTAGTTGACCGACGAGGAGCAAGGCTTGCCGCCGAGTGGGGAGCTGGTGCGAACGATGGTGTGCGGGGGATATCCACGCGAAGGAATATCCTGAACACGAATAGCCTCAATTTCAGAATGGACAGCCAAGCATTGCTATCAAAATGCAGTGACTTCCGAGCAGATCATTGCGTAATGCAGGTACGATCTTAACCACATTGGACTAGTTTGAACCTAGAAGAAGCTCTACATGCTACTCATTCCACGCGGTTTGAGCAACCGGAAGCCGATTCAACTTGCTGTAGTAACTTATTATAGGCATACGGCGGCGAAATGTGTATGAGACGGTTTGTTTAAAATGTAATGCTTAACTACCAAATTGCTATTTTTGTACCAGTAATGCTATGCAGACACATTATGCGCAGGTGATTCGTGATCGGAATATTTCTTCCAGCTGGGGCATCTTTTGCCACTCCCGTGTGTGACCGTGGACCGTGAGGTGGCCGCTCCTCCGCCGATTACTTAGGATATGACCGTCTAGAGTCCGAGAGAGTGAAGCGCAAACTTGCCTGCCTGTGTTTGAAAGCTGGCAAAGATATTTCAAAATATCTTGTGTTTTCTTTCGGACCCCATAAGCAGCGATTGTAACCCAGTCAGTCCAGTTCAGTTCTTTAGAATATGTAGAAATTTGAAAGACTTCGGTACCTTGATCTGCATTAAAGGTACATTACATTACATTACACTACGCTACATTACATTGCATTACATAGCTTACAGTAGACTCCGTGGGTCATCAGGGCGTGGACCGGCTGTCCCGTCGCGGAGTGAGCTTGGACAGCAGCCCGGCAATACGGCGCAAAACGCTTCGTGCCACAAGACAATTTATGAGATCAGAGCGTAGCTGTGCTTTAGTACAGCCCGAAAAATGGCATGGCCGGCGAAGTAAGCAATCGAAGCAAGGCCTATGACACCATTGATAGTGGCGAGACGTTTTTGCTTGGAACGCTGCCTCAGGAAGTTGTTTTACATGGATGCCTTGACAGAACCCATTCAATGCGTAGATTATAATGACACTAGGGAGACCGAAAGCAACGCCAAAGATTTTTTACGAAGAAATATTATGCACTGTGTGTTTTTAACTTAAATGGTGCACGAAAAGTGCGCCGGATTTTTTTGAAATCATTCAACAAAAAAGTAGTGGTTGTGTAAAATACAAATTGTCTTAGATGCGTACAATCGGAACTACGTGAAGGAAATAATTACGGCTCCGCCATGCTTAGCAATTGCCCCAAAGGCCAGGTACCCTTTCAGGTACAGCCACTGTCCTATGCAATTGTAGCTAATAATTAAGTTACCTGATGCAATCGCATTGCGGGAGTGAAATCGTAGCTGAGTACCGGTCGAGTACTTGGCCACTCGGCAGATATATAATAATAATAATGCATTCGATATAGCGCCCTCAGAAAACTCAATCTCTTTCTAGGTACTTCACGTTCGCTGCAAAGGAAGCCCGATCGAATGGTTAGTGGTAGCATGCTCAATAAGCAGCAAGAATAACCTGGTTAGGGGTGACATGCACAAGGTCAGCATGCGCGTGTGGTTAATGGCAGCATGCTCAGTGTCAGCACGCATAAGCACATTAAAGGGCGAATCGCGGGGACCCAAAAAGTGCCATGATAAATAGGTGCGTTTTGAGTTTCTTTTTAAATGTGGTCAAGTCGGGAGATGTCGTGACGCAAGTCAGGAGTGAGGTCCAGGCTTTGGGAGCATGCGAACTTTTTCGTTCAGATACATGTGCCAATGTGGAAATGAAATGGAAATCACTTGGAGGAACCCTCGACCCAATAGCGGAGCCAGGGGGCATTTGCCCCACACCTTTGGTGGGGCAGCGACCTGGGCCACTCCTATTCTAAAGTGTGCGCCCCCGACCACCATCAACGACGAAATTATGTCCTACTTTCACTCGATGACCAACCGCCGAGTTCGTGTCGAATAAAACCGTACTTGTGTTCGCGCTATTATTTTACATTAATTTCGGGTCTTGCCCCCTACATAACAATCTAGCGGATTTGCCCATCAGATTATGGATTTCTTACCCTTCCCTAGATTAAAATCCTGGCTCGAGCTGACCAAGAACTTGATTTTAGCCTACCTTCGCTGTAAGGGAACCATTAATAATGAGCAGGATATTGTAATTGATCTACAGAACTGCTGTTGTTAAATCGTTTCAGGCTCAGATATTGCTGGCATAGAGCAAGCAAGCTATGCCTCCACTCCCAATTATTCATTCCTTTCATTTAGTTGTCAGTCAGAGATGGATTGAGGATATACGAGCCCCGGGGTACGGACATTTCCCCGTTGGGCGTTTCCCCCGGACATTTCCCCCTGGGGTAGGACGTTTACCCTCGTGTATGGTTTAGGGTTTAGGTTTTAGGGTTCAGCGTTTAGGGTTTTAGGGTTTATGGTTTTTAGGGTTCAAAGTTTAGGTTTTTTTAGGGTTTAGGGTTTTAGGGTTTAGGGCTTAGAATTTAGGGTTTGGGGTTTTTAGGGTTTAGAATTTAAGGTTTAGCGTTTTTAGGGTTTAGGGTTTAGTGTTTAGGGTTTTTAGGGTTTAGGGTTTTAGGGTTTAGAGTTTAGGGTTTTAGGGTTTAGAATTTAGGGTTTGGGGTTTTTAGAGTTTTGGGTTTAGAATTTAGGGTTTAGCGTTTTTAGTGTTTAGGGTTTAGGGTTTTAGGGTTTAGGGCGGGCTGCGCCTCCACCGCCTAAATCCACCCTCGCTCGTATCCCGCGTTTAAATTAGTGCGTAACTAGATCTCTTGAGGTCGAGTTATACTCAGTAGGCCTCTGAGGCTTAGCGCTCAGTTGCTGGAACGCGCGGCACGCCGTAGTGCTCGCCCGCTTTGACGGGTACAAACACGCGGCTGGCGGCGTCGAGCGGGACCGAACTTCCGCGGGTCCAAACTGTACAGCTCGCCGCTGCCGCAGCCGCTGCAACCGCCGCCGCCGCTAGCTTCATTAGAAACCATCCTTCCAATCCATTCCTCTAGTTATATTGAGTTGATTTTATTCTAATAGAGCATGAACTTCATTTAATTAAATATACATAAATATATATATACATATATATATATATATCTGAAATGAATTCTTAGGGTTTAAGGTTTAGCGTTTAGGGTTTTAGGGTTTAGGGTTTTAGGGTTTAGTGTTTAGGGTTTAGGTTTTTGGCTTTAGGGCGGGCTGCGCCTCCGTCGCATAAATCCGCCCATGCTCGTATTCCGCGCTTTAATTAGTGCGTAACTAGATCTCTTGAGGTCGAGTTATACTCAGTAGACCTCTGAGACTTAGCATTCATTTGCAGGAACACGCGGCACGCCGTAGCTCGCGCCCGCTTCGACGGGTACGAACACGCACCTGGCGGCATCGAGCGGGACCTAACTTCCGCGGGGCCAAACTGTACAGCTCGCCGCTACCGCAGCCACCGCCGCAAACGTCGCCTCCGCAATCGCCGCCGCCGCCGCAACCACCGCCGCCGCCGCCGCCGCCGCCGCCGCCGCCGCCGCCGCCGCCGCCGCCGCCGCCGCCGCCGCCGCCGCCGCCGCCGCCGCAACCGCCGCTCGCTCCATTAGAATTCATCCTTCCAATCCATCCATTCCTCAAATTATACTGAGTTGATGTTCTAATAGAGCATGGACTTCATTTAATCGTGTATATATATATATATATATACACGATATATATATATATATATATATATATATATATATATATATATATACATATGTATTCTTAGTATTCATTCATCAGCATAAGGGGAAGTGTTCTACCCCGGGGGAAATGTCCTAGAGTTCACCGGGGGGGGGGGGGAGGTAATATCCGGCGGGAAACATCCAGGAGGGATGTCCTACAACCCGAGCCCCAGCAGTAATTCTCAATGATTCAATGACCCTACTTTATAGCAATCGTTAATTTGCAGGAAATAAACATTAAGACATCGGGTATCATTAGCGTGTATTCTGAGGTTCTGGCGATCATTATATAAGAAGAAAAAAAGCTGACAGGCAAGCCTAAATACACCTCACAATATGTCATCGCAAGCCTAAGAAAATAGCTGAGCATTCAAACCTGCGCCAACGATAACAAACGTTTAAATCATTTGACGACTAAGGTATAATACAGATCAGCTCAAGCGCATAAACAATGGTCTGGAGAGGGATCAAGTCCTCCCCCCTTGGGGCTCTGGCTGAAGCGACTGAGCCGGACTGCTACGGCCGTTCTATCCCTCCCTCGGTGCCTAAAACACCCACTTTAACCGCCGCCCGCCCCCGGCTACCCGGAGGCCTGGTTTCTCTTCTTGGTGGATTCGAGATTTCAATGAGAGACTACAAGACGTCGAGATCGGTTATGGAGGATTTTCTTGGGAGGGGTTGGGCCTTGGGGCGCGTAGCTCGTGTTTTCTTAGGGGGCGTTTCTCGTGGCTTCAGCCCTCTCATCGTCAGTCGGTCTCTTGGAGCCAAAGGATTCTAGAATCCTCTAGCTAATGATTCGCCACAAACTAAGCTTTTGTAGTCAGCTCCGTGGGCTGCTGAAGGGTGGCGTCTAACATGCACAAGTCGTATTGAAAGCGTTGACCGCTAAGTCGGTCAGATAAAAAAGCCTGAGCTTATTTGCGGTTCCTGAATTATAAGCATAAGACGCGAGATTTCATATTCTAGTTTTTAGACAGTGCTAGCTGAAAATCTGTAGTAATTGTCAGTTAGCCAGTACTTCAGGCATCGAATGAGTCCGACTTCCTGCTTTGGGCTACGAGCTAAGGAGCTATACGCAATGGCTATATGTGCTGAATAGATGTGGCACTCTATGTCTTTTTAGTGCTTCTATAGCTCTATGGCTTCTATATCTACGGCTTTCAAATACACTGCTCTGCTCTCACGTCATTTACTTTAAGTAAGATGCGAGCACGCTCTTGATTGTTGCAGGGCTCTGCTCCCGTCGGTATACATGCTTGTATCGACGCAGCAACAATGACTGATCGCACCACTTCTAGCTGACCTGCACTGGCTCTCAGACAAGCAACGCATCGACTTCAAGGTTCTGTCATTCACTTTTAGGTCCCCTCATTCTTTGGCTCCAGCCTACCGATCAGATCTACTCCCCCACCATCGTACCGCTTGCTTTCGTGATCTAATCATTTACCCACACCTTGTACGAACCTCAAATCATTTGGACACCGCGCCTTCAGTTCGTATGCTCCCAAATCCTGGAACTCACTTCCGACTGGCTTCAAGACATCCTCTGACTTGACCACATTAAATAAAAACTAAAAATGCATATATTTATCGCAGTATTTAGTGGGTTCATGTGATTCGTTCTTTGTGTGCTTATGCGTGCTAACACTGTGCATGCTGCCATGCCGCTTCAGATGCCAAAAAGCAAAAAGAAAACCTATAAATTTCATATATTTATAATATATAAAAGGTCAGTTGGCTTCAAAGAATCCACAAAATAACTCTAATTACGCGAAAATTAACTGGAGATAGGGTGTGTGAAGCGGAATTTCCAGTTGATGTTCTAGTGCGAAGTCGCTCGAATGTACCAACAACATTTCATGCTAATACGCTCTCACACTCTCATTCAAATGGGCTCTAATGGAGAGGATCGCTAGCGCAATCTACCACGATCTACTTTAATCCACCGAAATTCCACTGGAAATCGGTTGCCTGAAGCTCGAATTCTGGTTACTTACTACACTGCGCTATCTATCGCCCAAGTGTACCCACAAAACTTGGCGCTATTGCGCCCATGCATTCTTGTGCAATACACTGCAATCGACTTGATAGTCCGGGCCGATACAGTAATCCACGGCAATCCGTAAGAACCTCCCGTAAAATGATCGGAAATCCCACGCACGAAGGTCCATCTGCGATTGCATTTTTTACTCCACACTTTGTCTTTGGCAGTCATACGATTTTACGACAGAGAGGCACGCGTGTTCTCATGCAGCGCACTGCAATCTACTGCAATGGCCCGAGCCAAGAAACCGGAAACGAGACGCGAGGAGCTTCAATTTTGGTTTTGTAGTATGGTGTACTCTGGTTAAAGGACAGTCACATGGGCAAGGTGCTCTCACTTCCTGACCTGATCCATGTCGCGGGTTTCAGTCCTGCAGCAAGCTATTCTGTATTTCCCACTACAAGCGGTGGTGATAGCCATCAAGGCTCCTCTACCGATAAATAAAATGAGGCTCTTTGATCGGCTAATCTTTACTTTTATAATTTTAAGCCGTTGTCTACCCCGATCTCAGGCAATTCGCATTAATTGATTGCAATTAGCCGATCAATTCACCTGAAGCGCATTAGCAGCCAATTCACTGACTCGCAGCTCGCTTTGATCAGCAGAAGAGATTGCCAACCGGCGGCAAGCCTGCTATTGTCCATGTGCAGCCATATTTGTATGCTGTTCAACGAACCCTGATGACCAGCAGCGGGTGATGCAAGCTTCCTGGCGGCCCGGGGGCAAGCAAGCATCGAGCGGAAGCATGTGTATCAGCAGACGGTTCGCTGTCTCTCTAGCGGCTCTCCTAGCGCAGACCGGAAATCGGGCCAGAAATGAAACGTTCGTGCCGGATGGCAGGAATCCTTTCAAGCCACGCAAACTATCCCGGCAGCATACTTGCCAATCGGAGAGGAAAGTAATGGGCTGGATCCATTAATTCCCGTAACTGTATCCTAGAGCTTTCTTTTGCATTTCGTTTGAAGTGTAAATATGCCGTAAACGCTGTCAGCATCGTTGGAGCACGAAATTAACGCTGCACGATCGCAGACTCGAAAGACCCCGCTGTCCTACAAGCTGTCATTATATCTCCACTAGAGTACTCCTCTTTTGTTCTTTGTGAAAATGCACTACGTTAGTTAAGATCGACTTAAGGGATTCCTAATATAGCAAGTAATTAAATTATTTCTCCTCGCTGTCGTTAAAACAGAGTATCCATCTTCGTTAAAAGTTCTTCTGCAGACAAGCATGTAATACCGCAGTAAAGTTCGGTTCGAGTTTTTTACGCCTGACATCTCTTATATTCTAGGAAAGTCGTAATACCAGTCATTATATCAGGGCTGACTTGATGCGTAAACATAGTCCATGTACGTCGTCAGCTAAGGCATAGCTAGGAGTTGCTTCCCCAGTTGGAAAACATTTATTCTGTACCAAAACTGAATCGCTTCAAGTCGTCGATGGGGCGTGGATATTCTATGTTATGAGCTCGCGTGCTTACAGCATAATTATTTCTGGCTAGTTTAGTTATAGCATGACAACTCTCGAATACTGGAGGAAGAATTTTCTCACAGCGGACTTGTGCTGACAGACGTGGACACGTTTGTCCCGATGGCTCTATCGGTCTGGGCAGCCTGTCGGTGGCTCAATCGGTCTGGGCAGCCTATCGGTGGCTCAATCGGTCTGGGCAGCCTATCGATGGCTCAATCGGTCTGGGCAGCCTATCAATGGCTCAATCGGTCTGGGCAGCCTATCGATGGCTCTATCGGTCTGGGCAGCCTATCGATGGCTCAATCGGTCTGGGCAGCCTATCGGTAACCAAGAGAGTCGGCGATTTCTATCTCGCTTTCTCCAGGCGATTCGACTCCAGTTCGAGGCGCACTTAATCCCGCTGCAGACGTTGGCCTTTTGAAATTACCTTGCGCTGACTTCAAGTTTTCCCTGCTTATCGCTGCCGAAACTGTAGTTGATATAAAGAGAAAACGTTCTGCTGCATTCCGAAGCATGGCGTTGTACGCGAATGCACGGGCAGTAAAACACAGGCAGCCGTTCAGATAGTTTGTTTTAGCTTTCCATGACAGTTACTCTTGTTCTGATTGGTTATATTGACTCGGCTGTTGACGACGATTGCAGGAATGCGAAGTATTTCTGTCAGGCAAAACCCATATACAAGTAGTAAAACTAATACAAACAGGCTGTTGAAACGTAGTGCTTCCTGGCGTTATGATACTGAAGCATGAGAAATACTAGATTCTCCAGTAATTCAAATAACGAAATATTACAACTTGCACTAGTTTGCCGGATTGGAAGGGGTGCAGAAATTGATTGAACTCAAAACATCATGTGAGGAAGCGAAAAATAATGTTGTAGCCGCCACATGACACAAATTTAGTTTGAGATTCACTTGTCTCTTTTCAAGCGTCGAATCAACTTTAAGCTCCTTTCTAAGGCCTGGGTCAAACAACTCGCTTGCAACAGCATAGCTAGCCCCGAGGTCTAAGCTTAGGGATAAGTGTGGCGTTCGTGCTACGCTTAGGGGTAAGGGTACTGTGCCCGCTTTGCCTCATCCACTCGATTCGTGTAGCGGGCAATTCTATATAGACTGGCCGATGTAAGTAAGCGTGCTAAACGCCCAAGGGGTCTTTTTCCTCTAAATAAATGAGGCTGTTAAATCACCTTTCAGTTGGTTTACCTATTCTACCCCATTGTTCCTTTAATGTGCGTGCTCTCGCACCACATCCGCTTGGTTTAAAGTCGTCGCAGTTCCCTCGTACTAAATTGAAATCTTTTGTTGATCGAGCCTTCACTTCGCATGCACCAAAAGTTTGGAGCTTCCAGCTTCTATCAGCACCTGCATTTACCTGCAGAATCCGTTAAGTCTCAGCTGAAGACGCATCTGCTCCTGTTTGCAGCTTTCCCTTCGACCCAGTCAATTTGTCCTTTTTGTTCTTGCGTGTTTTGCGTGCTTACCTGTGCATGATCTAGTGCAAGTAATTAATTTAATGCCTCTTTATCTGTCACTCCACAAAGCCGCAAAGACTGAGTGAGTGTTATGCATGAGAGATTGCTACAGCTCACTCAAAGCCTAAGCGGCTTTCAGTACGCATTCGATAGCCATCGAACTTAATCTCACCCAAAAAAGAGAAAGTGAGAAGTAAATAAATAAATAAAATGCTAGCTGATGTAACAGCCTCTTTTTGTATAGCGACAGAAGAGCCTTTGCGGCTATCACCACCGCTTGCAGTGGCATTAAAGGGTCGCCCACCGCAGGAATCGAACCCACGACCTCGGGGCCGAGGTCGTGAAAAGCAACCGCCTTACCTAGTGAGCCATCACGGCTCACCAAACCAGGAGAGCAGTTGAGGTAGTGATTAGCACGGAGGTAGCCGCTTAGGACGGCTGGAAAGTATGTGCCACACTTGGTAGCAGGAGAGTAGATGCCGTTACATAACAATTGAGGAGCTGAGTTCCACAGTCTAGGACCTGCAGAGCAAAGGCTTCTATCGCCAACGGTCTTTAAGCATTGGAATATAACGGCTAATTTATTGTCCATAGAGGACCTGAGAGCACAAGGAGACTGAAATTGGTGTAGTAGTTCAGCTAGATATGAAGGAACCGAGCCGTGGAGGGCCTTAAGGGTCAGAATAATGTGTGGTGCCAGGGTCAACCGGGAGCCATAGCAGCTCCTTCAGCAAGAAAGACACATAGCTGAACCTCTTCGATGTTTCGACCAACCGTGCAGCCTTGTTAATCGCCATCTACAGATGCTTAGTGGCTTTTTGAAAGACCTTTTGGTCGGCCAGCTAAAATGAATCGTAGAGGACCTGCCTTGACAGAACTACAGGGAGTCAGTGTTGGTGCGATATCGCTCTCCTCGTTGTCCACGCCGCCAGCAAAACTCCACTCAGGTACGCTCCGCCCACCCTAGAAGCAAGCTAGACGTGTGCCCATTCCGCCCACGACTAAGTTCTGCACTATTCGCAGAGACACGCACGTGTATACGGAGAGAGGGAGAGAGAGGGAGAGAGAGAGAGAGAGAGAGAGAGAGAGAGAGAGAGAGAGAGAGAGAGAGAGAGAGAGAGAGAGAGAGAGAGAGAGAGAGAGAGAGAGAGAGAGAGAGAGAGAGAGAGACGTTGACCACCTGCGGTGCATACGCGGCACTGCTTGTTGAGACACCCTCGATTTTCTACCACGTTTTGCGTTTCTCCTTCTGGTAAAATTATAACTCTTTAAAATGTGTGCCACACTTTTTCGCTCTCGGAATGCACTCGGCCGTACATGCCTACACACCTCGACCCTGCACTACGCCAGTATAGCACCATAGTAATCGGACTCCCGCATGCGTTACATCTTTAGCAAACCATTATGGTAGTCCCTAATCTTAAACAGTGATCAAACTGTGGAAGCGACCTTCCTAGCTTTAAAACCCTAAGCGGTTATAGAAGAGGACATCTAAATTCTGAACGCCGAATGGCGGTCGCACAAAATCGCCGCGCTGGTTTGGTCTAGCGGTTAAGGTGCTCGCCCCGACCAAGGTCTGACTGAGGTCGTGGGCTCAAGCCCTGAGGCATATGTGAAGCGCCTGAATAGAGATTAAGTTCTCTTGGGGCGCTATATAAATGAATTATATTTATTTATATTTAACAGTATTAGTGAGTCGTGACGGCACGATAGGTAAGGCGGTTGCTCTTCACGACCTCGGTCTCGAGGTCGTAAGTTCGAATTCTGTGGTGGGCGATTCTTTATTGCCGCTGAAAGCGGTGGTGATAGCCTTTAAGGCTCTTCTGCCGTTTTAAAAAAAGGCTGTTAAATCAGCTAGAATTTTCTGTATCAACAACTGGAAGACCCAAAGTCCTCTAGTCCTTTATGCACTAGTTCGGTTTTCCATTGTTTAATTTACGAAAACTAGCTTATATCCAAGATCAAATTTCTAAAACTAAAAAATTCTGTTTATCAATCACTACTGCTGATTCTGATAGATTTCAGCAGTGGATGAGTCAGGGTTTTCATCTAGAGAGCAGGAAAGTGACAAGTGACAAAATATTTACGTAAGGAATAAGACCCAAAAGATTGTAATGTAGGCGGGGCCACACCCACAATTAATGAACAATTATAGCGAAATATTATTTTTTGGACATGAACTGGGCATTTGCGCATTGAGTAGAATTAAGGAATAGTGCCGTCTTTGGTGACGGTCAGGGGAGCGTAGGAATAGGGGGCGACCCAGATCGCTGCTCCGCTATGGGGGGGGGGGAGTGCCCTCTGCCCTTGGCTCCGACCAGTGGATTAAATGATAAGTACAGCTGAGCTGTCAGCATAGAAGCAGTTGCTGCTCCATGTGCCTTGATTAGTTTTTCACGAGATTCAGCAGAAATGGAGAACAGCAGAGGACAGGACCCTTAAAGAGCTTCGCAGATGACTGGTCTGCTGGATGAGAAGTCACCACCGCATGATACGGACTGAACAGAATTGGATAAGTATGATTCGCACCACGCCAGAGCCTCATCTGCTAGAACGACCATTTTTCTCGATAGTTCACGTACAATATATCGTGATTAATAGTGCCAAATGCAGATAGATTGATTGATAGACTGACAGATTGAGCAGAGACCAAGTGATGATGTTACTGTCATTGTTACTGCACATATTGTCGTTGGTCATGCAGTGGAAAGAGTGTTGTCGCTTAAATGTTGACAGCAAATTTTTCTGAAAATTGATGGGGCAATGTATTTAATAATCTTGGACAAACAAGAAGGAAGAGACAACGAGGTAGTTTATTTGGACTTCAAAATCTAGTCTAAGCTTTTTAAGTATTCGTTGAACGATTGTCGATTTTAAAGACTTTCGAACAACCTCTTTACCGAGAGAAGCATTACAACTGGAGTTACGGCTGGACTAAGTTTATCCGCCAGTGAAGACCAAAGAGGGGATGGTCTAAGGTTTTTAGGTGATTAGCTCTTATTACCGAACATACTTAGGTTAACCACATCGTATGCAGAAACCTTCAGAAAATTCAAAAGGGAGGTCGCAGATTGCAATTCAGTGCTGTTTTTGTTGAACATGTCTTAATAGAGGCACGAATATTTAAAATTATTTTCAATGAGGAGGACGAAAACTTGTCAGCCAAATAGATAATATCTGGATTGAGAGACAGCTAATAATTGTCAAACAAAGGATTTGCCATCTTATAAATTTGTTTGTAATCCGAGCGGCAGGAGGGCAGTTTCTTTTAAAAGAAGCCTTACTTGTCTAAGCTTCGGGATGTTTACGCGAATATAGTCTTTCTAATCTGGCTAGAGTGGCGTAAGACCCAGTCTTTTAATTCAGCTTTCAAGCGGGAGCTTTATACGAAATATCTTGAAGTTTTTTGGTAATACAAGTTAATGTTCATTAATAAATACAGTCTAGAAGAGAGCATGCTCGTTGGAATCGCTAGTAAGTTGGTTTTATCATCCTTCAATTTAAAATATTTGCTGCCATCATGTGCTGATGTCATCAATACAAGCAGCAAAGGAGTTGAGAGAATTCGACGCGCTGCAGGGCTGGGAGGGATCAAAGTAAAGGTACAAATGAGTGTCATCCGCATAGAAGTGGAAGCCTAGATTTTGCTTGGCAATTACATCGGCAAGAGGAAGAGTATAAACCGTGAAAAGAACAGGACCAAGCGCGGTGCCCTGGCAGCATGCACAGTATCAAGTTTTGACTGTTAGTTTACTGCACCTGTAAGATAAGTAAGGATGCCAATGACAGAGCCTGCATGCATATCCAAAAGATCTACATGGCAAGCATATTTCAAAAATTCATTGGTGTCAATGTTTTTTAAGTTATATTGCTGGGGAAAACTGATGCTGTCATGTTCATGCGACGGAACATGAACTTAAAACTAATATCGAGCAATGATCCGAGATGGTAAGAGGGCACACATGGTCTCTGGGGTAAGCATCCTTGGTAATCACGTGATCCAGAAATGGCCAGCAGTACGAGCTGCAAAACAAACGTGCTGGATCAAACCGGAATGCTCAAGAAAGTCAAGAAATGAGCGAGCCGGACTGCTGCTATGGTCCTTAACTTTAAAGTGTAAGTCTTCAGCAATCAATAATAGTCTGTCACATAGGAATATTTTGGCGACGAATTCTTGTACAAACAAGGTTAGACCGCTAAAAAGCGATCGTAGATCGCAAGTGTGAGAGGCAAGGTCTTAGATGGGGTTGTGATGGCAATTGATTCAAAAGATGAGGGGTAAAAAAGGCTGTACGATTTAAATGGCCAAACGATTGACGGACAGCTGCTAAAACCTCACCGCGCCCTTTTCAGACCTTACGGCTTGAAATAAGGAGAAACCGGATTGAACGGTCTCGGATATGCAGTGGGGTGGTCCTGCATGTATGGGTCAGGAAAGAAATGCAGCGAGCTTCTCTTTGATAACCCGGTCACGAATAAGTAGTCCCTCCATTTCTAGCGAACCGCATTTGGCCGCCAAAATGTAAGAGGCTCCTCCGTGCCTTCGGGAGGCCGATTGGGAGGATTGAGGCTTCGGCGAGCACGGTTAGCATTTGCAGGCCGACTGTGACTGCAGGCCAAAGTAGACGGTGTCTGTAAGGTGGACTAATGCCGTTAAGCGAATTATCTAACTGCGAAACGCCGATTAAATGACATCGACATAGAAACTAGCGAGGTGCCGAGCGGCGAGGCAGGGCTTTTGCAGCCTACATGCATTTGAACGCGCTGGTTAATCACTGAAAAGCTCGGTCTGCACACTTGAACTTAGTTCGATTAATCATGCAATCACAAGTGTATCTTCGTGATGCGGATTCCCCCGTAGCTTTGTTGCATGTAGCTGAGTATTGTGATATTAGTCCTGGCGATTGCAGTCGGAGTCTTGTAACTGAGCGTGTTTGCCCGGCGATTAGAAATCTTATCTGTAAACCAATACAGCATTGTATGAAATCAAATTTTGGGCTTTGAGCAGCCGCTTTCTGGTCAATTTGTGGCTGATTGTAGTGGATTGCAATGTTGGCCAGGGCCATTGCAGTCGATTGCTGTGCATTGCCCGATCGAGCTCGTACAATGCTTTGAAATTAAGTGGGTGCGTATTCACCAGAGTACACTGTAATATGAAATCAAAATTGTAGTATTGACAGAGCCAGTGCTATTGTTACGAAATTTTGTAAAAAAGCTTTGAAAAATGGTAGTGTAATACGCAATCAAAGTTTTAGCCTCTCTAAGAAGTAGATGTCTGGTCATTTTGCTGCGGATTTCGGCGTAAATGCGGTGCGTTTCGGTGGTGACATCCACCCGTAATCTAGCCATATTATTCCAAAATGACTTTTCATGAGATGAGCACGTTACTCCATTGTGAAATCGGCCTAATTTCAGCTAAGCAACATTAGCTAATCGGGATCTGCGTAGATAAGAGTATGACAGCCAAACTAGATCATGCATTTTTTATATAGCGTCTGGATTATTCCAATTCCCTTTATTCAGGACTCCCGGCCGGTGCCCTTAATTATTTGAAACTGTTGCAAACCGTAGAAGATTTGGAATACTTAGTATCCTCCACTTAAAGACCGTTGGAGGCAGAAGCTTTTGCTCTGCTGGTCATAGACTGTGGAACTCACATCCACAACTCTTACGCAATGACATCTACTCTCTTGCTGCTGACTGTGGCACATCATTTTCAGCCGTCCTGAGCTGCCTCTTCGTGCTTCTCACTACCTAAACTGCTCTCATCTGACTCAGCTATGCTTCTCACTTTCTTTTTGTTCCGTGAGATGATGTCTGTTGGCTGCGGAATGAGTACCGAAAGTCGCTTAGGCTTTGCGTAGCGCTATACAGAACTCTTCTGTTTAACACCCACGTAGTCTTTGCGGCTTTGTGGAGTTACAAAAGAATATAGATCAAATTAAATTACATAGAGCAGAGCAGCCCATAAACGCGTCGCTGACTCAGAGCTTCCGGTAGCTCCCACTGCCGGCTATGGCACATCCTTTACAGCGGTCCTGAGCTGCTACTCCATTGTTACTCACTACCTCAACTGCCTTTCTGATTACGTGGTGTTTCTCTCTTTCTCTTAGTTGTGTGAGATTAGCTCATTTAGCAGCCTCATTTTTATAGCGGTAGAGGAGCTTTAAGGGTTATCGCCACCACGTGCAGTTGACAATAAAGGATGGCCCACTGCAGAATTCGAACCCAAGACCTCTGAATCCGTACCGAAAGCCGCTTAGGGTTTGAGCGCGCCATAGAAAACTTTCCTGCGTAACACCGGTTTAGTCTTTGTGGCTTTGCGAAGTTGCAGACGGAGATGCATAACATCGTACTTGTATTTTGTGAGTTTTGATGTAAAACGGCGACTAATTTCACGAGTACTTTTATTTCAAGCGTTCCATGTCTTTTGCGGAACAAGGGACACCATTCCACATGGAAAAGCAATTATAATATCGAAAAGATGAACCGTATGCCTAACAGCTGACCGCGTGGCTTTCTCTCTATATGTATCCAGGCCAAAAAGTATGCATGCATGCGTTAAAAGAGATTATGAACAGCAGAACTCCTCAGTAGAAGTCTGCTTTGGGGATTTCAGTGCATATAGAGAAACAATACATTTATGGAGGATGCACATAATGAAGTTCTACTATATATTTTTATTTAGTGATCGCATCCTATGGAACGAATGGTGGCAAAAGATGGCCAAGTGCATCGCACTGCTTTGACCCACTGGTCAAGGTCCTCGCCCCAACTAGGGTTAAAGGTATTAGTATTTGATGGCCGAGGTCTCGGGCTCGAGCTTTGTGGCATATGTGAAGCACCTGAACAGAGATTAAGTTCTCTTATGGCGAAATACAGATGAATTGTATTATATACGAGCAGCTCGCTGTATATGGACTCGATTCGCTGAGTCATAGCAGTTCCGTCATAGAAGACAACACTTCTCCATCCTGCCGCTTGATGGAAGTGCACCGTATTGCCACGTGACGAAAGTGCGCCATCTTGCGACGCGGCGGACTTTCTCGTTTTAATTGGTAGTGGTATTAAATGCAGAGAAAATGTCAGGGACCGGGAAATTGACCGGCATATATAGCGCTAAGGAACGCTTATGAACTAAATTCTTTGGCGATAGCTCACGTAACAGGCTCTTCTTCTTTCAGACGCTTGGCGGAACTAGTGGAATTAGTGCCTCGAGGCCAGAGGCGCAGTGAGACCTTTCGGCGCCTCGGGACAAAGCTACAATAGCGCCTCCCCCCTTGTCAAACAATCTGGCGTAAAATAGCTCCACCACAGAAGAAATTCGAAGAACACGCTAACAGGCATATTGAGTCCAGTAAGTTTTATTAACTGTAGTAAAGGTACAAGAGAGCTATCACAGCTGTAACTTGAGAAAACTTTTCAGGCCTTGATCGTTGAAAAAATGTCTATTGCAGTTGGAGATTCAATATTTTTCAGCGTTTATATATCTATATTTAAGAAAGCCAAATCAGAGATTTCATGTTCTCCGAGTGCTGCACTCAGATAAGACAGGATTATCTTCAGCTTGCTCAAGATACATTCACAATTGACAACTGATAAAGCTACAGCGAAAAGAATTTGCACGGCAACTCAAACTAGGAAACACATCTTCTCTTTAACTGAAAATGAAAGACACGAGTTCCAGTGGGATCTTTTGGTGCTGATTCGTGACGTATTCTACAGTCACCTATTTTGTTGTACAGCTTCGTTCCAATAACGTCTGAACAACAAAAGACTCCAGGATCTAGCCATTGTTGGCGGAGTTTGATCTGGCCAAGTGTCTTCAAAGCTGCTTAACTTCAAACAAGAAAAAAAATTACCACCAAGATCTGTGAGCCGGTAATGTAATATATCTCCATCTATAACTCCACAAAGCCACAAAGACTATGTGGGTGTTACGCAGGAGTGTTTTGTATAGCGTACTCACAGCCTAAGCGACTTTCGGTACGCATTCGGTAGCCAACAGACTCCATATCACGCAACGAAGAGAAAGTGGGAAGCATAGCAGAGTCAGGAGAGCAGTTTAGGTAGCGAGTAGCATGGAAGTAGCAGCTCAGGACCGCTGAAAAGGATGTGCCAGTCGGCAGCCGGAGAGTAGTTGTCGTTGCGTAAGAATCGTGGACGCGAGTTCCACAGTCTAGGACCTGCAGAGCTGAAGCTTCTGTCGCCAACGGCCTTTAAGCGGAGGAATGGAACAGCTAATTTATGGTCCACACAGAATCAGAGGGCACGAGGAGGCTGAAACTGGTGCAGCAGTTCAGCTAGGTACGAAGGAGCCAAGCCGTGGCAGGCCTTGTGGGTCAGCGTAAGAACTTTGCTCTGAATCCGTTGCTTAACCGGCAGTGATACTAGCTCGGTAAAAAATAGCTGTAATTTCTCGTCGAGGATAGTCTATGCTGTTCTTTATTATTTTCGAAATCTTTTGCTGTGAGACCAACATCTTGGGAGAGTTCTCTAGACATCTATATCTGTTCGTGGATTCTTCGTTCAACTGCAACTCCGCACAATTAAAATTTCCTTTTGGCATTCAGTAGTGATTCTTGACGCAGGTCTTTTTGAAGTCTTGACAACTCAATCTCAAGGGAGTGCAGATCACAAGAGGCATCTTCGAATTTCATCTTTTGATTCTGCAGTCTTTTCTGAACGCTTTCAAAGTTCCTTAAGATGCAGTACCAAATGGCAACAGAACCCAAAAGCTAAAGTTCAAAATACAACGTAGGAGACGGCCAGCTTCACTTCTTGTTGCAAGTGTTCCACTCGCGTCCTCAGACAGTTGCTCCAAAAGACCTACAATGCTGTTCAGTCCATCATTAACAGATTTCACAGCCTCCACTCTTGCACTCTTCCTTGCGCAGAGTCACGCTTGACAGTGATGGCCAAGACTTTCCTTAGTTCTTCCCACCTCAGAGTTGATCTTCGAAAGAATTAGTTGGTCTCTCAATTATTCAAAAAACGCCAGTGATCACGGAATCTTGACTTGCAGTATGAACTCCTGCCAGTTTTAAGCTATGGTTATCTAAATTTACAAAAAATGCCTTCTCATTTCTGGGTAGTATTCTCCTTTGGATACCTGAAAAGCGGCAAGACATGACTGCTGCGTTGCCGCAGCACAGCCAGTAAAGTAAGCCAGGCTTGTGTTGTCCAATGGTGTTTCGGCGCTCACTCAGGCTCGTCCTTGACACGGCTTAGCAGGCTGGGCTCGCCCTGCGAGAAGCGAAGCCCAACCCCTGGCAGGTAGGATGCGGCAAGCATACGGGGAGGGCAGCTGAAACGCGGACAGAGAGGGTGAATGGCCATGTGCTTGTTTCGCTGCAAGCGCCAAGCGAATACACGGTGGTTAAAGCCCCCTCTGTGTTTCCGTGTCGTCGTTTGTCTGCCGCCAGAGGGTCAAGCTACGCAGCTTGGTCTAAGTCTGTAATAATAATAATAAAACATTTGATATGGAGCTATCAGAGAAATCAGTCTCTTTCTAGGCGCTTTAAATTTGCTGCGAAGGAAGTACGATCGAATGGTTAATGGTAGCATGCTGAGTAAACAGCAAAAATAAAATGGTTATGAGCGATTTTCGCAGGGTCAGCATGCAAGTGTGGTTAGTGGCAGCGTGCACATTGTCAGCATGTATAGGCACATAAAGGATGAATCACAGGGACCCACTCAATTATATAATAAATAGGTGCGTTTTTTGTTTTAAATTTGGACAAGTCAAAAGATGTCGTGACGCAAATAAGGAGTGAGTTCTAGGCTTTGGGAGCATACGAACTAAAGGCATGGTCTCCATAGGATTTAAGACTTGTACGAGGTAAAGGTAAACGGTTAGATTTCGGTTTGGTCCAGCGGTTAAGGTGCTCGCACCGACCAAGGTCTGGCTGAGGTCGTGGGCTTGAGCCCAGAGGCATTTGTGAAGCACCTGCATATCGACTAAGCTCTCGTAGGGTATTGAGGTATCAAGTTCTCGTACAAATGAGTTATTATATATATATATATATATATATATATAACTCATTTGTACGAGAACTTGATACCTTAATACCCTACGAGAGCTTAGTCTATATGCAGGTGCTTCACAAATGCCTCTGGGCTCAAGCCCACGACCTCATACATACATATATATTCCGAAAAGCGGGTGGTACGATGGTGGAGAGTAGATCTGATAGGTAGGCTGAAGCCAAATAATGAAGTGACCTAAATGTAAGCGACAAAACCTTGAAGTCGATGCGTTGCTTGACTGGTAGCCAGTGCAGGTAAGCGAGAAGTGTGTGATGTGGCAACTGCAACGCTCACGACAGGCAGGCCTAGCTGCAGAGTTTTGCACCAGCTATAAGCGCCTGATTTCACAGGCCGGTAGAACAGCAAGCAGTGAGTTGCAGAAGTCAAAACGGGATATCACAAATGCATGGACCAACTTTGTTGTGGTATTCCGTCTAAACAAGCCGAATTTTAGCAATGTTATGTAGCTGAAAGTAGGCAGACTTGACTGGCGAGCTGATGTGGTCGTCTAACTAAAGGTCACTTTGGAACACGACACCAAGATTTCGTGCAGATTCAATAGGAGATATGCTGGCAGAGCCGATTTTGAGAGTTAGCCTTTCCAATATCTGAATAACACTTGGTTTCCCTATAACTAGTAAGTTGGTTTTATCATCCTTCAATTTAAAATATTTGCTGCCATCTTGTGCTGATGTCATCAATACAAGCAGCAAAGGAGTTGAGAGAATTCGACGCGCTGCAGGGCTGGGAGGGATCAAAGTAAAGGTACAAATGAGTGTCATCCGCATAGAAGTGGAAGCCTAGATTTTGCTTGGCAATTACATCGGCAAGAGGAAGAGTATAAACCGTGAAAAGAACAGGACCAAGCGCGGTGCCCTGGCAGCATGCACAGTATCAGCGTGCATAAGTACATAAAGGACGAATCGCAGGGACCTACTAAATGCTGTCATAAATAGATGCGTTTTAAGTTTCTTTTTAAACGTGGGGAAGTCCGGAGATGTCGTGACGCAAGTCGGGAGTGAGTTCCATGCTTTGGAGCATACGAAATAAAGGCACGATCTCCAAAGGATTTGAGATTTGTACGAGGTGTGGGTAAACGGTTAGATTTCGAAAAGCTAATGGTACGATTCCCAGCCTGGTGGGGAAGTAGCTTTAATGGTAGACTGAAGCCAAAAAATGAAAGGACCTAGAATTGAGTGAAAACACTTTGAAGTGGATGTGTTGCTTGACTGGAAGCCAGTGTAGGTCAGCGAGAAGTGGCGGGATGTGGCAACTGCGACGTTCACGACAGACAAACCTAGCTGCAGAGTTTTGCACCACCTGTAAGCACATGACTTCACCGGCTGGTAGACCAGCAAGCAGAGCTTGTTTGGCCCCGTGGTTATGGTGCTTACCTAGACCATGGTCTGGCCGAGGTCATGGGTTCAAACTCTGTAGCATATGTGAAGCGCCTGACTAGAGATTAAGTTTTCTTGGGGCACTATATAAATAAATTATATCTTAATATAAGCAGTGAGTTACAGAAGTCAAGACGGGATGTTACAAATACATGGAACCATTTAGATGTGGTATCCCTCTGTAAACAAGCCCGAATTTTAGCAATGTGATGTAGCTCTTGAAAGAATATATAACTTCTCATTGCGAACCTTACAATTCCAAGCGAAAATAATTTTTGAGTGTACCCATTGTTTCTGATCAGCCGTCAATGCAGTCCATTAATGATGGATTATTATGGATAACTTTCTTGGATGTATTCACTATGTGTATGTTGTTTATCAAGCATGATATTACTCATCATTCAATCGCTTTTCCCTTTTCCAGCAAATGTAAAGCGCCTAGAAAGAGATTGAGTTCTCTGAGGGCGCTTTATTAAGTGAATTATTATTATTAGCTGAAATTAGGCAGACTTGACCGTGGAGTTAATGAGGTCTAATGATTGAGGTCTAACGAGTCGTCTATTAAAAGGTCACTTTGGAACACGACGCCTAGATTTCTCGCAGATTAAACAGGAGATATGCTGGCAGAGCCGATTGTGAGCGTTAGTTTTTCTAATTTCTGAATCACACTTCGTTTGCATCTAACTAGTAAGTTGGTTTTATTATCATTCAATTTAAACACGCTTTACTAGCTCAGCCAGCAATAGTCAAGTTCATTGAAGCAAGGACTTGCTTGAAATCAAGATTGGTATTCTCAAATGAAAAAGTTTTCAAAAAATATGCTCAATCCACTTTACTTTTGGCGCCCTCTTGGCCTTGGCGCTCCCTTGGCCTTGGCGCCCGGGTAGCCTGTCTCCCTGCTCACCCCTTGCTACGTCTCTGCTTGAGGCACAGCTAACGGGTCATTGCTTCAGCATCTATGCACGCAGCTATGCCGACAGTGGCAAAGCACGACAGTAGTCTATAATGCCCATATCTTAATACAAGTCCATTTCCTTAGCTGTTTATCCAACAACCATAAAAAGACTACACACTCGCAGCACCAGCCGTAACAAAACACTGACGAACTATTCCTTCAGGTAATAATAATTTGATGTCATCGACTATGAAATATCCGGTTCAAAGCGATTGTAACTGATTAAAGAAATACTGATCACATCTTGCATTGTCGTAATCTGGCTCCTTGATTATACTAATGTTTATGCGTAAATACACCTATATAATTTTTAATGCGAGTCCGTCCATGGGTCCGTAAACACAATTAGCTTATGTCAGGGTTACGTTGCGCCCTGTGCGATATTTGTTGTACTGATGGTCCCCCTACGGCGAGCCTAATCGCAAAAAATACTAGAGGAGATAACTTACTAATTTGTTGGATGTAGTTTAACATACTAGCAATGATACATCTGCATAGCGTGCTCAGACAACTAAATCTTTGTCTAGGCACTTTAAAAATGCTGTAAAGAAAGATAACATGATATAAGGATTAATGTGAGCTCTCAAAGTTGAAACTGAACTTTGTATTGTGAATTCAAAATAGTTACAACAAAGGCATTACCAAGTGAACTTAAAACCTAATTTGAATTATTTCAAATTTTAATTTTCTCTTACTGAAAATTTATTATTATTATGAAATCCCTGCAGAATTGTCTTTAGTTGTGCTGGCTCACCAGATACGTAAGCGTAACACTCGGCTCACCATCCGAAGCTATTGCACTAAAATGCATGGTATTAATATTCAGATTGAATATCATGTTGCGGGGATTCTTCCGGGGTACACGTTAGCTTCATATCTACCTGTGTGCGTTATCCCAATTTTTAAAAGCCAGTATGTGTCTGTCCTTTCTGACGCATACTAGGGATGGACATGCATAGGGCTGTTAAATGTCAAGAGCGATTCAAATGTCCCCCGATTTTTGCCTCGATAGCTCAAGGAACTATTAACTTCAACATTACTCAATATATATTGCAGGTGGAAAGTGTTAAAATCATGATCTCCAGATGGTGCCGGATATATTAATTATTTAATCGGATGTGTCGGTGGAAACTTGCTAATTCTACAGAGAGAGGAGAGAGAAGTTAAGACGAGGTATGCATGAGGTCTACACGAACATTACTGTGTGGTGAATGGCTTCACACTAAGATCGGATGAGCACATCCAAGCCAGTAACATATATTCGTTGCTATTATTAAGCTACTACAAGTGTTTATTATTGTGGATTTTGGCTACTTGCATGCTTAATGGCTGGAAAGCCTGACACTCAAAATAAGCTCGCCTAGCATTACTCGTGCAGCCTCTGCATTCATCCGGGTTTCTTGTTCCAAACTGACCTTTCACTAGATAACCACATCACATCAAGTCAAGTCTGACCGCTTTCAGCTACTGAACTTTGTAAACATTTTAACTTGCTTGGAAACCACCAGCAGAGCTGGTTCGTTCATTTGTGACATCCCGTCTCGATTTCTGCAGTTCAGTACTTGCTCATGTTCATGTCGGTGTAATAAGATGCTTTCACTTGGTACAAAATTCTGCAGATAGGCTTGTCCGTCGTGAACGTCGCAATTTCTACATTGCATCACTTAGCTTTGGCATGCATTGGCTCACCGTTAATGAGCGAACCGACCTCAAGATTTTGTTCATGAGTTTTAGGTTCATCAATTCTTTTGCTCCGCTGAAATCCTTCGCGAGCTTCGCCTCGTTTATGTGTGCTCGTGGTTCAGGTCGTTTAGCCTTACCTCTAAGCGACGTCAAATCCGTCGGAGACCGTGCCTTTTGTTCCTAGGCTCTCCAAGCCAAAAATGCAAAGCCAGCTGAGGTCAGCAAAATCCATGACTTAATAACATTTAAAGGGAAGCTAAAAACTCGCTAATTACTCACGCAACTCTTTGTCCTTGCAAATCATGCTGTTATGTGCTTGTGCATGCTGAAAATGTGGATTGTATCACTAAAAAATTGACATGCTTCCTTTACAACCCAGGTAAATTATCCTGAAAGGGATCTAGTTCTTGTAATGTATAATTTAAATTTATCATTAAAACTGGAAATAAACTATTTTTGGTGATGCAATGCGGTGAGAAAGAGTATCGAATTAATTAGATTCGATAATGATAATATATCAGTTATCAACCTTGTTTCAAATAATTTTCCGACTACTGGATTGTAGTTGGAATAGTCTCTAGCGTCTATGTTTGACGTTCGGTTAATCGAATCCTTAAAATGGCGAAGCAATGTCAGATTAGCCATCTAGAGATGTAAACAAGGTATATGAAACTGTTGACTTGTATCATCAAAACACCGCACCTTAAATTAAAAGTAAACATTATCTTATTAAAGTCTTATTTATTTAGCTGCAGAAGAGCCTTAGTGGCTATCACCCTGCTTGCCACGGGCAATAAATGATTGCCTGCTGCAGGAATCGAACCCACGACCTGGGTAGTGACGCTGAGTGTAAGCTCTATACTTTCCCACGATCAATCGGCTATTCGCCGAGGGGTGGCTGGAAATGGTATTTCGCCGCTCGCTCGTTCAAAGATCCCTTCGAGTCTACAGATTCACTTCTCCCAGTAGAGATTTCGATGTCAAAAACAGCTAATGACACAAGAATCGGGTGGTTCGAGTGTTTATATATTTATAGCGCGTAGACGTCAGAGGCCGTGCTCAATCTTGCACTTCATATTGGACCTGTCATGACACCTCGAGTGAATCTTGCTGCTGGCTGTGGTCCTTGGCCTCTGCTTGGTCGTGTGCCTTTGTATTATTCTGGACTTTGACTCGAAAGTCGCCTTCGCGAACCAGCCGGTTTCAACTGTTAGAGGCGCCGTTTCGAGGGGATTCTTCCTAGATTAGTCTATAGGGGGCCCGGCAGGTGGTATTGCTCAGGCGATCGGCATTGCACGCTGTCCAAAACTTGGAGTACACAATTCTTTCTTAGACGGGTGAGTCCGAAAGGTCTATTGGTGGTTTTCCATGGGCGGGATCCCGGGGATTTCAGGCTCACCAAATGAGTTCCCTTTTCAAAGTGCCCTACGGCGGCGTCTTCGGTGCGGACATTCAGACTTCCAAAATGCAGTATGGCCATTTTTGAAGACCGAAGAACATTTCTGGCTGACGCTTCTTTGGAGAGCAGTATCAGCCTGCTTCCAGAAGCGCATGCTATTTCTGTATATAATAAATTAATTCATTCTTATGAAGGGGGAGCTAGCGAGGCCTTCCGAACTGGGCAGCTTCGTGGTCGTGCGTTTCTTCCCGCCCCTTTCGGACCAGACTCGGCGCAGAGCGATGCCTAATGCATTTCTAGCCGCTTCCCTTTGGCGCTCAAGTTCGCAAACATCTCTTGAGGGTAGACCCAAACGCGAGTACAGTCAAAAAAGCAAATTGTAGGCTACTAAATACCAACGACCTACGGGTACTAACGGCGGCAAGTTGCATTCAGCCATGTCGGTCATGATTGTATCAGCATGGGATTGCAATGCAGCTAAATGAACACTACCTATTCTTAGCCTTATTTATTTATTATTCATAGCCTTATTATACTCCACCTTATTCTTAGGGTTAAAGCGCCGGCCCAGGTCATGGCCCAGGTCGTGGGTGCAAGTATGGCAGTGGGCCATCCTTTATTGCCAACTTAAATCGATGGTATTATTCCTTATGGCTCTTATGTCGCTAACTTGCTATGCAGATGATGCTTTTTAATTAGCTAATCTTTTCAGCTTGGGTCATTGCCCGGGGGGGTAATATGTAATTTAATGTAAGGTATATCCGTCTGTAAGTCCACAAGGTCACAAAGACCATGTGGGTGTTACGCAGGAGAGTTTTGTATAGCGAAATCGCAGCCCAAGTGGCTTTTGGTACGCATTCGGTAGCCAACAGACTTTGTCTCACGCAACAAAGAGAAAGTGGGAACCATAGCAGAGTCAGGAGAGCAGTTGAGGTAGTGCGTAGCATGGAAGTAGCAGCTCAGGACCGCTGAAAAGGATATATCCGCTTTTCACGTTTTAGGTCGTGGGTTCGAGCCCTGCAATGGGTGATCTTTTATTGCCCACCTCACGCGGTGGTAATAGCCCTAAAGGCTCTTATGTCTCTAAATGAGGCCGTTGAATTGGTTAATCTTTAACCTATCCTCTAACTATAATTTATCCCCACCCGCCGTAAGCCCGAATAGGCTACCAGACCGGCAGGTCTGTTAGAGTATGAATCTATGGTGTCTTTGGTAGGTGGGGAGGCAGCCACTTGTTTAGATTGGGCTAGAGAGGCTACTTGGAGGGTGAGTTTTTGGCTTACTCGCTCTATGCCAATTACCGGAAGAAAGCCCTCATTTTTGTAATGGAGGATCGCATTTTTAAAGTTGCTATAAGTGGTAACTCATCTTAAGCGGGTTGCTGGGTTCGCTGTACTCTTTTGGTGACTTCCGTCGGAGTAGTATGCTGTCACAGTAAAGCGGACCCAAAAATGGCAAGAAAGGATGTTGGGTCCGCTATACCGTGACAGAGTACTAATACGGCAGAAGTCGGTGAAGGAAGACACTCTCTTTGCTCTTATCCCTTCCAGTCCTCCAGCACTTCGAATTCTCTCAACTCCCCTGCTGCATGCATTGATGACATCCGCACATGGATGGCGGCAAACTTTCTTAAATTGAATGATTATAAAGCCAACCTAATAGTTATGGGCAAACCAAGTGGGATTCAGAAATTGGAAAACCTAGCGCTCAAAATTAGCTCTGCCAGCATGACTCCTGTTGAATCTATACGAAATCTTGGTGTCCTATTCCAAAGTAGCCTTTAATTGGACGATCACATTAGCTTCGCATTTAAGTCTGCCTAATTTCAGCTACATAAAATTGCTAAAATTTGGGCTTGTTTAGACAGGGATACCAAATCTAATTTGGTCCATGCAGTTGTGACATCCGGTCTCGACTCTGTCACTCACTGCCTCCTGGTATACCGGCCTGTGCAATCATGCACTAGCTGGTTTGGTCCAGCGGTTAAGGTGCTCGCCCGACCAAGGTCTGTCTGAGGTCGCAGGCTTGAGCCCCGAGGCATATGGGAAGCGCCGGAATAGAGATTAAGTTGGGGCGCTATACAAATGAATTATATATACGCCGACCTGCACTGGTTACCAGTCAAGCAACGGATTGACTTCAAGGTTTTGTCGCTCACTTTTAGGTCTCTTCATTCTATGGCTCCAGCCTATCTTTCAGAGATACTACCCCATCAGGCAAAGCATCGTACCACTCGCTTTTCGGAATCCAACAGTCTAGAAATACCTCGTACAAACCTTAAATCCTTTGGAGACCGTGCATTTAGCTCGTATGCTCCCACAGCCTGGAACTCCCTCCCGACCTGCATCAGAACATCCCCTGACCTGACCACATTTAAAAGAAACTTAAAAACATACCTATTTAGGACAGCATTTAGTGGGTCCTTGTGATTCGTCCTCGATGTGCTTATGCGTGCTGACACTGTTCATGCTGCCACTAACCACATTTGCATGCTGACCCAGTGCATGTAACCCCTAACCATGTTATTCATTTTGTTTGTTTTTCAAGCATGATTTTACTTACTATTCTATTGCGTATCACTTTGCAGCAAATGTAAAGCGCCTAGAAAGAGATTAAGTTCTCTGAGGGCGCTTTATCAAGTGCAATATTATTATTATTATTATTATACATACACACACACACACACACATATATATATATATGTATATATATATATATATATATATATAAATATATATATATATATAAATAAATATATATATATATATATATATATATATACACAGTTTGGGCAAAACTCCGCAGCTAGGCTTGTCTGCCGTAAGCGTCGCAGTTGCCATATAACATCATTTCTTGGTCACCTGCACTGCTCCGAGTCAAGAAACGCATCGACTTCAAGGTTCTGTCACTCACTTTAGGTCCCTTCATTCTTTGGCTCCAACCTATCTATCAGATCTACTCCCCTACCAGGCTAAGCTTAGCACCACCTACTTTTCGGAATCTGGTCGTTTATCAATACCTTGTACGAACCTCAAATCCTTTTTGGAGACCGGGCCTTTAGTTCGTATGCTCCCAAAGTCTGGAACTCACTTCCGACTGGCGTCAAGACATCCCCTGACTTGACCACATTAAAAAACTAAAGACGCATATATTACAGCATTTAGTGGGTTCATGTGATTCGTCTTTGGTGTGCTTGTGCGTGCTGACACTGTGCATGCTGCTACTAACCATATTTGCATGATCGTAATGACCATGTGCATGACACCTTTAGCTATGCAATGCTTGTTGCCATTGAGTATACTACCACTAACCATTCGATCGTGCTTGCTTTGCAGCAAATGTGGAGTGCCTAGAAAGAGACTGAGTTCGCTTGGGGTATTATAACAATGTCTCATTATTATTATTCACTACCTATCGTGTTGTCGATTGATCTTCTGGTGTGCGAGTGCTTACACATTTAATCCTGTAAAACTATAGCGATAAGGATGGGATTCGGACTAAGAGTGAAATACGGCAGGATCTGGTATGAGAGATCCACCAGCGTCCTGGAAGCAGACGTACCCAATAATAATAGTTACACATTTTCTAAACCCTAAACCCAGAGCACTCAATCTCATAAGCCAGCTGCCGTGCATCTCACTTAAGGCTATACAATGAGGCACGGACTTCATTGTAAATGTAAAAGTTGGATTCGGGGTGGCACGCATTTCGTACATCAACTTAAGCTCACCCATAATGCTTTGTAAGTGAAATGACAGTTGGCTGAATGGTTAAGAAAATAACATTAAGAGTTAGAAACAAATGTTTAGCGAGGCTAAAAAGCTTTCCCGAGCTGATTTTGAAATCACGGCATTGCTCTTGATGAACGCTTTCTCAATGTCCAGGTTCAGCCCCGTTCCAAAATCCTGGCTACAGGCAGCATGACCCAAACGTGAGACCAAAGTGAGATCAAAAGAACGCCCCAGTCAACGCATCCTCCACAGACTCTAGCTTAGTCGACCGATTGAGCTCAGTCGATCCAGCGTGAGTTCATGCACTGCAGAAGTAGGAATAATTGACTGTGAATGAAAGCTACTTTCTTGGTGCCAAGTTAGCTCACGGTCAAAATGTTTTGTGATCAGCTCTCTGCAAAATCTTGAAAAACATTCTTATCGACCAATACTTTTTCAATTTCACGACAGCGGCTACCGAGAAGGTCGTTGATCCCGCAGAACAATAGTACCCATTTATGTGCAATTAGTGCGAGTAGCCTTTCGATTATTTTGATCTTATACTTAAACGTGGCCCACACTTTACCATTTATCTAGCGCTATTTTCTCAAAACGTCCTTTTTGTCAACTCTGGTGCATAGATTTACGGCGCACCGACCTTGTCCTTAAGAGCCCCCTATGGGCAACAGCCATTGTTGACTGGCTCCACGCGGCTGGTTCCGCACTTGACATTATTTCAAAGTTTGCCTGTAAGTCTATACACAAGTATGAATTCGCGTGCACCAGTCATAACTCAAACCGAGTGGCGGAGCTAAAGAGGGGTAGGGGACATTTGCCGCTCCCCCTACAGCGGGGCAGTGACCTGGGCCGGCCCCTATTCCTACGTCCACTAAGCGCCGCCAATGACGGAATTATATCGTAGTTCCACTCAATGAGCAACCGCTGAGTTTGTGTCAAATAAAAACTACAATTTTGTGCAATAGGTTTTCAATAAATTGCGGATCTAGCAGGTTTTGCCCCACTACGTGAAAACCTCGTGTATATAAAATAAATACTAGCTGATTTAACAGCCTCTTTTTGTAGCGATAGAAAAGCCTATAAGGCTATCACCGCCGCTTGCAGCGGCAATAAAAGATCACCCACCGAAGGATTCGAACCTACGACAATGGGACCACGGTCGTGAAAGGCAATCAATCACCTTACCTAGCGTGCCATCACGGCTCACCATGATGTTGATCTTGTCTGTTGGGTATCAAATCCTACGTGGCATTGGCGCATGCTGAGTTAGAGGCCAAATACCAGAGGCCAGTAAACCGCTCACGCAGTATCGAAGCGTGGTTTGTGTAGGATCAGCCTGTGAATCGGCCAGCAGCATGCTGAAGACGTAATTCGAAGAAGAACTGCCGAAGAAGAACTGCAAAAGAAGAACTGCCCAAGATCAAACTGACTGGATGTGCTAAGTGACCGTAGTTGTTTATTCTGTTCTTATAGCGCGGATTTCTGTTTAACTCGCCAGACTAACAATGAATATGTCAAGTACCCGAGCTTGCAGTCGGATTTATATGGAACAATACCCCAGATGAACGTCATAATGCTAGAAAAAAGGGACTTCGTCACACCGTCGCCATTTATAATAATATAAGAATAATAACAATGTACTTGATAAAGCGCCCTCAGGGAACTCAATCTCTCTCTCTCTCTCTCTCTCTCTCTCTCTCTCTCTCTCTCTCTCTCTCTCTCTCTAGGCGCTTTACATTTGCTGCAAAGGGAAATGAAATTGAATGGTGAGTAATATCATGCTTGGTAAACAAAAAAATGAATAACATGGTTAGGGGTGACATGCACAGGGTCAGCATGCAAATGTGGTTAGTGGCAGCATGCACAGTGTCAGCACGCATAAGCACACGAAGGACGAATCACAGGGACCCACGAAATACTGTCCTAAATAGGTAGTGTTTTTAAGTTCTTTTTAAATGTGGTCAGGTCAGAGGATGTTTTGACGCAGGTCGGGAGGGAGTTCCAGGCTTTGAGAGCATACGAACTAAATGCACGGTCTCCAAAGGATTTGAGGTTTGATTAATTAGAGTTGAATGCACGCTATCGATATCCGTAGCCCGACTCATGTCGACTGAACCATTTCGACAGAACTAATGGAATTTTTAACAAAGAATACCGTACTTCCTTCGTAATTGGACAATGCGAAGCTGGTGATCTAGACGATGCAATAGCTGCGTCGAATACTTGTGGTGCTCATTCTGAGCGCTAAAATTTTGGATTTGATAAATGATCAGTAGAAATGGTTCTTTTTCAGCATATTTAAAATACTCAGACAGAGATGCAGGTCTCTATGGTTGCTTTATACATTTTTTGTTCTTGTTATTGTTTAAAGCTGTGAGAATGATTACGACGGTGTGGGTGAGGATCACGAAAGGATAGTCGATCTAACGATCGCCGTTGCGATGGTGCTACGAAATTACTTCAATACATTTGTCGACTGGATTCATGCATTATTAAAAAGTAAAAGTTAGCCGATTCAACGGCCTAATTCATGTCTCTACTAATTAAAGCGAGAAAATTCGTCGCGCAGCAAGACGGCACACTTTCATCAAGTGGAAAGATGGCGCAGCGTTGTCTTCCATGACGGAACTACTATGATTCACCGAAGCTAGTCCGCAGGCAGTGAGTGAGGCAGGCAGTGAGCTGCACGTAGCAGCTGAAGAGCCTTGACGGCTCGCACTCCCGCTTGCAGTTTTGTGTTCGCAAGTGGCTTCTGCTGCTGTAATTAGCGAAGCGCCTTGACACCAACGTCTATGCCTTAACTGTGGCCAATAGTTGAACTATTGATGCAGCAAAGCGTCAGGCCGGCCACTAATGCATGTTATATTTCTTGTCGTCTGCCGTGATTCATCGAGCTCTCGTCGTTTACCGCTCACGTCTGTCCGCTATGTCTCCGTGAGACTCCTGCAAGAACAGGCGCCCCGCTGGAGCCACTGTAATACAACATGGCAAAGTAGAATTGCCTGCTGCGTGACTCGAACCCAAGACCTGAGTCGTGAATGTGTTGTATTACAGTGGCTCCAGCGGCGGCTGTTCTTGCAGGAGTCTCACGGAGACACATCGGGCGAACTCAAACGGTAAACGAGACTCCCTTTATTACTCTCAACGCGCACAAACCAATCACAGCAGACGGTACGAAATTTAACGTACATTAGTGGCACGAGGCTTCGCTGCGTCAATGGCTTAGCTATTGGCCACCGGTGGGGATTGGCCACCGGTGGGGCATGCACATCAGTGTCAAGACGTTTCGCTAATTCCAACAGCAGAAGCAGCAGGCGCACACAGCACCCCTTTCCCAAATAGAAAATATATTTCATAGTCCACTAGTCTGGCTGGGAAGGGGGCGGCCCTCTCGACTGGAAAGTTGTGTAGCCATTGGCTCCCCTAGCTCGCCTCGACTGTCTGCTCAGGCGGTGCCCAGCGAAAAGTTGTTTCGAAAATTCCAGCGAAATGTCGTTCGGGCTCTTTCAGGATATCAGTTTGCACATTGATTGAAGAGTTCCAACCCGCTTAACAGGGGTGCAGGCACGTGACAGCCACTCGCCGGAGGCACACCTCAGTTCTGCCCCTCGCGAGCAGCTTGTCATTGATGTTTTCCACCTTTAGGCAAAGCTGAGACACCGCTCCCACTGTCAGGCGGTTCCCGCAGGCCACATCCGTGCGAGCCCCGATGGCCGGTCCCGCCCTGCGAAAAACGCTCCGGCTCATTATCGTGGCCTCGTCGTTCTCGGAGTTCCGCTTCGCAGAGTCGATCTCGAGGTTGCGCTGCTCTTCGCTCTTCACTTAGATGCTCGCTTGGATGCTCTCCGCCGCTAAGACGCTCTCGCTGCTGCGCTTCGCCGCCGAGACGTCGCTTACTCGGGCCGCCTGCACCTTTTCGCAGGCGGCTATCGCCTCGCTGCTGACCACTACCATCTCGCCTCTGGAAGCCGTCACATGCTGCCATCATTCGTCTCCGGCTGCTGCCGCTGCGAACTTACTTTGTTCTGGCTCTCTTCGGCTGTTGTGGCTACTATTTTGGAAGCGGTCCCATACCCACTTCCTCCACTTGTATTGCATTCCGCTCGTCTGTCTGGCTCTTGTGAGCAGTTGACGGTGGGACGAAGATGGCTCGTCGCCTATCTTTGTCCCGGTCTCAGCTCCGGCCAGCTGCTCCTGCTCCTGCTCCAGCCGAAACCTCCCGACCTCAAGCTTGGCCACGTCAACCACGAAAAGATCAGAACTAACTAATTTCGCAGCTTGTAGTAATCTTGCTTTACGTCGGCCGGTTGATAACCCCAACCGTGTATCGCGTTATCGCCCAAACACAATGGCACAATCTGCTTTAACGGCATCGCCATCTTTAGGCTTGCTACAGCCTTCTCAAGCGTTAGAAGCCATAGCATCAAGTGCGCTGCTCCGCAGTTAAACATTTCGTACCTCAGTATAGGTGTTCCATCAAGACCGTAGAAAGCGTGGTACTCTTTTCGGCACAAGTAAACCATTCTCTGTTAAAGTTGTTGTGTAACCGTGGCTCCGGCGGCGGCTGTTCTTGTGGAGTCTCGCGGAGACCAGCGGGCGAACGTGCATGGTAAACAAGACTCTTCCTTTATTGCTCTCAATGCTTACATATATGAGAGCTCAATCAATCGCAGCAAATGACACACAATATAGCATGCATTACTGGCCTGGCGCTGCGCTGCGTCAATTGCTTAACTATTGGCCCCAGGTGAGGCATTTACAGTGTCAGGGCGCTTCGCTAATTACAACAGTAGAAGCCGCAGGCGCGCGCAACAAATGTGCAAATGTGAACACGTAGCTTGAAATGTTTGTGGCCAATTACTTTAATATTGGTCAGCACTAGCTGGTTGATCTAATTCAGGGATTGCCATTGTTAGTGCGGAGCCACTTTCCTTAGCTCTGCTGTTTCATTTTGGCACAGAGTACGAGTTGGGTACTTTCGCCGCCGTATTCCTCAAATTGCATGAGCATGCACAGAATAAGGCAAGTATTATTGGGCTTCAACTTTCTCTAATATTCTAAAGTATGCATAAATATAAGAACTTTAGATTCAGAGGAAATTGGAGTTTCCATCCCGAATGAACTTACGTAAATTAGCGTAATCTCCCAAAAACTGCACGTTGTCTTCAATTTACTTCTGAAAAGATTACTACGTCAAATCCAAGCTTTCGGAAGCGGCCACACGTTCGTCGTCTCGTACCTGTACTCACCTTGTTAACAAAATGCAATATATAAATAGTGAGAAAAATTGCCTGGATGTATTTAAATTTAAAAGTTCGTATGGAATTACTGGTATAATAAAGTAGTCTTATTCATCCGAGAGCTTGAAGAATTGTCAAATAGTAGTGATGCGGATATGTTGGAGATCAAATGCATAACTAGGCCTAATTCGGTTGGGCAAAAAGGTTCAACAAACAGTCATTTCCAATATAAGTCTCTCTTGCATCAATGTTTCAAAGAAAAGTTTAAAATCCGCATATTATTAACCCACTCCACGCCGGCGTCAGACAGCGGTATAGCCGCGGAGGCTAGACCTCCTGTGTGAGGAGATAACTTCAAGGCACGAGACTGACCTGTTTCCGGGCTCGCCGCCCTTCGCCTTGGTCACATGCAGACTTCCAGTCACATGATGTGAACGCTATGGCGATCCTCAGTGGCTATGGGTTGTTGCTGCTGGCGCTCGCCTATCCATGTCTTTCGCTGACAGACTTTCAGAAGAGTTTCACGCGAAAGGTCTGCGACGCTTAGCACGTGCGGCCTGCTAGCAACTGAGGCTACCAAAGCAACTAAGCGTGGCTAGCTAGCCTTGTTTGTACCGGGGTTTTGTCGACTACGCTCGCTTGGGGGTGAGGGGTGGTGGTGGTGGTGGTGGTGGGGGTGGGGGTTACTGGCGCATTTGCACGTATGGCCTATTGATCCCGTGATGTTGATCCTGTCATCCAGTTTGCCTACGCGAGTGATAGTTTTTATATTTCCTGGCTCCCACCCTAATGAGAAGCGATTGTGACGAAAGACTAGGTCTCTGCTTGCGGGGAAACTAGCCCGAAGAGCCTCTTCGTAGTGTCAGGATTCTTAGCATCCGACGTAGCGACTGATAATCACCCGATGTTGATGCAGCCAATCGTCGCAGTGCAGACTGAGCAAGAAGCTTTTAAAGTGGCCGTGAGCTTGCATGATTGACGTCGGCTTCTGGTGTTGCTTCGATCGAGCTACGTGTCCATTGCAGAGGGCAATCACGAGCACCCCAGCACGGTTTGTGTTGTGCCTTTGATCGTCATTATAATTACCATATATGTACTCGGTATCCTGCTGTTTTTCCTTGCCGTGCTAGACGTCGTCGTGCGTTAGTTTGGGCTGCACGCCACTTGCATGTATCCTGTTCGCAGTATTCCTGTGTTTGCTGTCTTTCGGCCTGATCTCTGGGGTTTTGATGGGCCTCCGCAGGCACAGCTTTGATTTATCTTTTAATTTTCGATTCGTCATGAAAAATTGTCGGCATGTATTTATGCCCCCACCGGTTCTGGCCTGTGTTCACATCAGAATGAGTCTCGATATCTGCTCGTGTTGTGCAGTGCCTGCCCAGTGCAGGCTGAGAGAGTGTATGCTGGGCACTGGCTCTGAGCAATGGTTTCTCTGTGCTAAATGCCACCGAGGCTGGCAGAGTGCTGGCCCTTTGCTGCACAGCTGCAACTACGTATGTCTGTACTGTCATTGCATGCGCCGCGACAAAGCCTGCTCCTATAGGGTGCTCTCCTTTGTAGTGTTAAAAGGAGTGGCAGATGGGGACCTGAGGAATTAGTGTGGCAAACTCTGTAATGAATGGAAAATCCACCAAGTTGCCTTGGTGTGTCACTCTCCTGTTGTGCCCAGCCAGCTACTGAAGCGCGTTTCTAATGTACAAGTGGAGCAGAGCAGTTGGTGGCACTTGAGAATGCCGAGGGCCGGCAGGTCAAGATATGACTAGCCGTCTGCTGAATACACCCGCTGCAATGAGGGGGCTCTATCGCGATCGTCTTGTAGTCCACTTGCTGTGAGGGCTCGAGCTATGCTGCTGGCTGTCACTCTTTTTAGCTGCTAGCTGCCGACACCTCAAGAGTGTCGGCTTTGCATCAAAAAGCGTTACCACCTCCTTGCCCTCGTCCTTGGCTGGTTTGAGTCCGAGTGTGGTGGCTACTGATAGGACCACCGCCGGGTGGCGCTGTGCTAGCAGCTGGGATCGGGGTGGCGACGTTCGGTGGCAGAGCACTGGCGAGGCTCGTGGAGAGTTGGCCATCATTGCTGCTTGGTCGACTTGGGTTTGGCACTCTGGCGACACGATTCATCTTGCCTGTCGAAATGTGTGAGACTTGGTATGACTCTTGCCTCTGGTCATGGAGATTGTGCATGGCTCTTTTTCCTTTGCACCAAATGTAAAAGATGCCTAGAAAGAGATTGAGTTATCTGAGGGCGCTATATCAAATGCATTATTATTATTATTTCCGGAGACAACACAACCTGATCTTTCTTTGTGGTGCTGAGATTTTTCGTGCAACATTGAGTGCTATGTGACTTGCACGACAAGTTGAGGACTATCTGAAGCAGGAAGCTAAGCATAAGCTTCCGGCTGACGGTTTAACTATTTTCTCTGCTTTATCAACTCCAAAATATGCTGCTGCAGACAATCTTCCAGATAGAGCTGCAGGGATTCGTAGACATTTACTGCCACCAGATTTCAGATTATTTTAAGCTCGTTCATATCCCACGTGTTGTTCTGTCGCTGTTGTACTTCCTGTATAGTCGCCCAGCCTGCCACCCACTGTTCACTATGCGGCCAACCTGCTCTGCACTTTTGTGACATCGGTTGCTGTGCAACTGCGTTTTGCATTGTCATCAGCCTATCATGAGATTCTTTTCAACCTCTTTGCAGGTATCTGCACCTGTCGTTAATCCCGGTTGTAAGCTGCCGCAATGCACGGGTGCCACCTTGGTGGGAAATGCTTCTAACATCGTCTACGTGAAGGCAGAAGGCCTTGAGGATGACCTGCACTATCTTTTCTCCACCATGGGCCCGCCCACGCTCATTATCTCGAGGATGCACGTCGGCGCCGAGCTGTCCATCGACTGGAACCAGACGTTCACGCCTGGTGTTGTGCCAGCGCCCACGATACAGTACTGGCTAGGCGGCAAGCAGATTACGCCTGACCGCTCGTTCGGCATCATCTTCACCAGGGTGTGATTCTGCGGCGACGCCACCGAGTGCTGGCTCTCTCTCTCTCTCTCTCTCTCTCTCTCTCTCTCTCTCTCTCTCTCTATCTCTGTCTGTCTGTCTGCTTCTGTCTGAGCATTTCTGGATCCCGTTCTCTGTCTATCTGTGTTATCTTTCTGCATGGCTGCCTGCTGTCTCTTGTCCACCTGCCCCTGTTTCTCGAATGTCAATTGTCTGTGCCTCTCTCTCATTCTCTCTCTTCCCTCTCTCTCTCGCTCTCTCTCTCTCTCTCTCTCTCTCTCTCTCTCTCTCTCTCTCTCTCTCTCTCTCTCTCTCTCTCTCTCTCTGCCTACCGGTTTCTGTCTTAATCTGCCTGTCATCTGTCACTACTCTCGATTACTGTCGATTGGTGTCTCATCATGTATTGGTCTCAGCCACTTATGCTCGTTCACTCACAAGCAATCTCTCTTTCTCCTTCCCATCTCTTTATGTCTCCCTCAGAGTGTGAGAGAGATAGAGTGAATGAGGGAGAGAGAGAGAGAGAGAGAGAGAGAGAGAGAGAGAGAGAGAGAGAGAGAGAGAGAGAGAGAGAGAGAGAGAGAGAGAGAGATGACCAAGTAGCCTGGGTAAGTGAGAGTGATTTAGCAAGCATGAGTAAGTCACTCTTGAGAAATATTTGATTAAGTGCTTGCTGTATGCGCATCACACTCGACGTCCCCCTATGTGCATATGCAGCTCTACGAATTCAACGACTCTCTGGATCAAGCCGACATTACCCAGATTCCGGCAGATAAAAGCAACTGGATGGTTCACAAACTGAGCAACTTTAACTGGAGCTTTGCCAGCATGTCGGGTGACGAGGTGATACTGACGTCTACTTTGAGTGTGAATAGCACCTTCACTTTCAAGGTATTTTAGATGGAAGCCCGTGTTTCGGCTTTGCCTGTCTGTGAGTGTCCTTCAGTGCTTCTGTCATCAGTATTCTGCCGTCATCGTCCACATCTTCCTAGAGCTGCTTTACCAGATTGCCCAAATTGTGCTTGTGGCGTAGCCTGTGCTTGCCGGTTCAACGATGGTTGAGTTGCCTAACTTCAGCAAATTCGCTTTCCAAGCTGAGCTGATACTCGTGTTGCATTGAAAGTGGTACAGTAGATGGATGCAAGAGCATCCGTCACTTTCTGGTGGCAGTGGCTGCATGCCCTCGAGTTCACGAGCTAAATTTATAACGAGGTCAGCGGTGCCGATATGGAGAGCAAGCTGCAGGCGCTGGTTGCTATGGCACGACAGAGTGAGTCGGACCGTCAGTGCGCCCTACGAGTGAGTCAGTGTGTGACGGCTTCCCCTTCACGTGCTAGGGCTAGCATGCATGCTTCCCTTGCGACAATGCTGCAAAAGCTGTTCTTCCGTGTCGGAGATGACCTCATCTGCAAGGGAAGTTGTGAATTCTCGGGGGGGGGGGGATATGTCGGGAGAAGATGCAGATCGCTTCACTGCTTTCACTTGAGCTTGAATAATATGTGCTGATCCAATGATTGATAGTGCCGTCCCCTCCTCTTCCTTAGCAAGGAAAATGTGCTTGCACTTCGTGACCCAGGTCGTGGGTTCAGTTTCTTCAGCAGTCAATCCCTGATTACCCTGCTGCAGGCTGGGTCAAAGCTGCAAAGGCTCTTCTGCCACCATACCGATTCGGCTGTTGGATCTGCTACTCTTTACTTTACATTGCTGTGAAGGCAAACAATTGGATGATGCCGAGCTTGGTGATACTACAAGCTTGAGTACAGTGACTGCTATTATGCAGCTGCTGGAGCAACTCTTATTTTTTCACGATTTCCGACTGTCATATCCTCCCCTTAACTCATCGATCCTCACCCTCGTTTTATCCTATCAGGTCAATAAATAAATAAAAATAAACTTGCACTAACCCTATCTGCTCTAGCCCTTGCCTTCACCACATTCATAAATTATTTGTACTTTTCAAAACAATTCATCTTTAATAATAATAATTATAATAATACATTTCATATAGTGCCCTCAGAGCACTCAATCTCTTTCTAGGCATTTTACATTTGCTATAAAGGAAGCATGATCGAATGGTTAGCGATAGCATGCTCAATTAACAACAGGCATAACATGGTTAGAGGTGACATGCACAGGGTCAGCGGTCATCACTTTGCATGTTTTCTGTGGGATCTTGCCTAGTTTTGGCACTGTTTTGGTATCGCTTTGGTTTTATGCTCACTTTGTAAACTGATGCTGCATTCTGCAACTCACCGCGATCGCTGCCCACGCATCAGTCATGGAATAGCAGGCGTCCCTCAAACGTAAGGGTACGTCGGTCTGCTGGTCAGTTGAATCCCGGCATCGTCTTTGCTGTTTGATTGATTCCTTCTGCAGACTCTTATCCAGCCAGCTCCTATTGACTTTCTAAAGCTGTGTTCTCGTGATCAGCCTCATAATAGACCCGACTTTTGACATAAACATCATCATATCGATTTAGCATGCATGACTGTATTCTTAACCCGTTTTACTCCATCTACAAAAGCGTCGCGAGAATGTTCTTTCAATGGAAGGGTACAGGATAACGAGGAGTAGGCAAGTGCAAGTGGTACCGTGCCTGCCATACTCCGAGTGAAATGGATTGCAGATGAGCAAGTCTTTTTGGACGATAAGTGACGTTGAAGCAGTGAAAGTAGGTAAAAACAAAGAGCTGATATAACGTCCGCATCCATCTCGTTTAGTATATAGTATGGTGACAGTTCTGTTTTTTTTAAGAGGAGGGCATGTCCAGGAAAGCAAGACTTGTCGTTATTGGTCGTTTAGTTCACACTTCTGCCACACAGTATCATACAGTAGAAAGATGCTCGGCTTGATCCTTCACCCGTGCGATCTAGCAACACCCATCGAAATGGCGACCGAGTGTGTTTAGTCGGGAGAGTGTAGCAGAAAATATTTTGACAAGCCATTGCCAAAACGTGCCAGCCACACTGGATCTAATATGATCCTGTAGAGGCATGGATTCGGGCAAGCCGCAGCAGTTCACCTGTCGCACCGGCCTGCTCGAAATGCATCTCCTCTGGCATCGGCAGCACTAAAGCTTCACCCGTGCATCTGTCGTGGAGAAACCTCGAGACATCTTCTTGTCTGGTTTTTATTTCTGGCAAGGTGTTACATTTCTGCATCTGATGCGTACGCCTAGGCTGGTCCATCTTAAAGAATCTTACTTCAGAAGTTCTTTAATGTAGTGCTCGACGGCATAAGGAGCATGCCCTCTGTTGCTAGTTGAAGCTGGTTGCATTCGTTTGCTCCACTTTCTGCACTCTCTTCTCCCCACCGTCATTGCACGTGCCGGCCTTCTGTTTTCGATGAGCATTCACTGACGATTGGCCAACCAACCACGCTGTTCGCCTGCCTTGGCTAAACTGAAAGTGTCAGTTCAGAGCGCCAAGTATTTGCTGTTGTTCCCTCTTGAAAGTAAGCAGTGCTATTATTGTCATCGCTCTCTTGGTTTGGGTCTGCTATAGTAAAATCGTAGCACTTCCGAGGGCGCTGGTGACAACCGACAATCAACATGCTGTACGACAACTCCTCAGCTCTGCAGCAGAGTATAGCTGCCACTTTATATTTTTTAAGGGCCAGACGTTCAACCTGAAAGTGTCATCTGTCCACAAGTTGTTACCGTGTTGCCGGCGGCTGTGGTCGGTACAAACGCCTGTGCTGGCATTCTTTTTCTCAGGTGCGAACTTACGGCTCAGACGGACGAAGTGATTACAGCCCTCATCTCGAATACACTGCAAACTCCACCGAAATAAATGTTGAGTTGTGGAACATTTCGGTCAGCACTGCCAATTCACGGTTTGCCCTTGAGATGGCAATTTATGACACAGGTGACAGCAACACCTGGCAGGATGCCACCAGCGTAACTACGCAGCAATCGTTAGATGACGAGTACTCTCCCGGTGTTTTTCAGGTGAGCTATGCGATATTTTGGCTTCATACGTCTTCTCTGCCTAATATTTGTATGACCATTGCATATATTTTTTGAAATTTACTGTTTATAACAAATAACAGATGGATTGTGTACGTATGGAGGCCATGCACGTGATGTCACACGGAATGCTAATCGTAGCCCGAAAACGGTTGGAATGCTTTAAAAACCGCAACAATTTGATCTTGGTCGTGAGGTCAAGAGACGTTGCATGCTACTTTCTTATTTGGTTTTGCTTGTGTGCATCAGTTCTTTATTTACTTTTCAATTTTTGCTGCTCTGTATTATTTTTGTCAGAGAAAAGTACATCCATAAAGTCGGCTGGCATACATTCTGAATCCAGAGTTAACTTTAAATTATAAAGTATGTGGTCTAGGTCTATTTTGTAAGTTCCCTCTTTCATAATGTATGCTTTCCCTCTTCTGTTACCGGTGTAATCGTTAGCACCATTTAGGCTATCATTTATAAAATAGTAATAATGATACATTTGACAAAGTGCCCTCGGAGAATTCAATCTCTTTCTAGGCGCTTTACAAATGCTATTACAATTTGTATACAGTTCTGCAGTTGTACTTGCGCTGTAATCCCCAACCCTGCCATCCAGCCTCTCAGATTCACTCAACTCCCTTGCAGCTTACAGAACGAACTTTCACTAGATGACCACAACACAGACCCCGTCAAGTCTTGACTACTTTCAGCTACACGCTTCTCTGTCATTAGGTCACAACTGGCCAATTACATTGCTTCTCTCGCCAACTTGCACTGGCTCCCCATCAAGCAGTGCATCGACTTTGAGGTTCTCACAGATTTACTTGCTCAGGATTAGCTATCTATAATGCTTTCTCCCCTTGCGTCTTCTCATACATCTGCTTATGTGACTCTGGTCGTGTAGCTGAACCTCTAATAAGCATCAAATCGTGTCGGCGACAGTGCGTGCCTATAGTTCCCATGCACCTAAAGCATGGAACCTGCTACCGATTTACATCACGAAATGCCCTGACTTGACTACATTTGTAAGCTAAGCTTAAACATTGGCTGTTCTTCGTAACATTTGCTTCGTGCAAGTGAAGTGCCCTATGTATATTATTGTCACTAGTGAGCTTATATGCTCCATTTCCAAGCTACATGAAGTGCTTAGAAAGAGATTGCTTTCTCTCTCGTTGTTACAAAGAAGTATGTATTATTATCATTATTGCTTGGTGTGAAAAGCGTATCAGTGTTGACTTTACCCCTGCAGTGGGATATAGTAAAATTTTGCATTTCGAGCTTTGTTGTGAACAGTCAAAGCTGAATTATTATAAAAGCTTGGGCTGGCTGGCCTGACTGGCGACTGCCCTATGCAGATACGAAATCCTTTACCAGTGTAACTCAGAGTTGGTCTAAACTTGTCTTTCACTAGAGAGAAGCATCGTTTCTGTCTTGCCAGCTCACGGCGTTAGCTAGATTGTTAGATTTTACCTATAAATATAGAAGCAGACCTATGGTCACTCAACAGGTTATGTGACCCGGGATATCATCCTGGTGGCTTTCTTTACAGCATATGTAGCATACTGTATATCATGCGTTTAGAAAGAGATTCAGTTCTCTTCGGGTGCTGTGCAAATGTCTTATTTTTGCTACTATTTTTATTATTATTAAAATCAAATTTGTGCTAATGGAGGCTTTACACGATCTAGAAGTGACAGAGAAATGAGCTGCAATTGACCAGAGGCAAATAGCAAATGTTGAACCATGCTCGCACACTAGGTAAGACGGTTGCCTTTTACGACCTCGGTTCCGAGGTCGTGGGTTCGATTCTTGCGGTGGGTGATTCTGTATCGCCGCTGCAAGCGGTGGTGATAGCCGTAAGGGCTCTTCTGCCCCTATACAAAAGAGGCTGTTAAATCAGCTAATATTTTTTTGTAACATTGATCTTACGAGACGCCCATGCTTGAAGCTGAAGTGGTCGGTGGAGCTGTATTTGCTGGTGCAGGAGATGCCGAGTATCAGTGGTTTCAGTCGGCCGGTGTTGCTCGATGTTTGCCAGATTTCTAAAATATCTTGCAGCTCATCAGCTGGCAGACGAACCAGACACAAGATCCATTGCCTGGTGGTGGGTATGCTCAGTGGAAACCCGTGTGCTATGTAAAACCGACAATGACTCGTGGCGACCTCACTCGTGCTACCTTGTCTCCGCTGATGACTGCCAACTCGAACAACACATGGTGGACTGTCGTGGCCGACATCGGCCTTGTGGATTACTTTTTTGGAACCTATGCTGCTGCAAACCTTTCCATTAATGCTACCAACATCACTCTGGGCTATAGTGGAGATGGCTTCTATACCAGTACTAACTACACAATATGGTACGTCAATACTTGACTACTTTTGCAGCATCAGTATCATTTAATTAGTCTTTTTTCATTCTTTGGTAAAGATTAGGGGATTCTATGCATCTAAAACTCGGCTGATGTGCTATCTGCAAACATTTTTCAAGGATTAGCATTGCATATGTTTCCTTTGTTAACGTTAGCAACCTCGGATGTGCTTCCTTTTTAGCAAATGTCAGTTGCCTAGAGAGAGATTATCATTATCTTTGAGTGTTATACTGATTTATGGTATTATTATCCTTGCTGTCTTGTTTGTGCATGGTCTTATGACCCTCAGTCACTTAGCAGCTCAAAGGGTGTCTTTCGTGTCATGCTCATATTGTTCATATCTCTTTGCTGTGTTAATGTAGATGATCAATGATGCTAGGAGCATATGCAAGTCCTAGAAGGTATGCATTCCAAAGTATGTATATATTATATACTGATTTCTGGATGCGTGTCTCCACCAGATTGGCATTCCATTGGATGGGAATCTTGTTCTCTGGGCTACAGGTTGATGCAGAACGACGATCTGGTTTTGTTCTTTTAATATCAGCAGGTAGTTATATTGACAGTATTTGCTCTCGGGTTGCTGTTAGGGTCTCTTATTATTCTGGTTCTTGCCACTGGGTAGCTATGTTGGTTGTTGGTATCAATTTTTGAAGTTGTTTTGCTACAACTCATATGTTAAAGTGGACCTCTTGTGAATTGAGAACCCTTCAATTCTACTGGTGTAGAAGGGCTCTAGCAGAGGGCATCTCGAGTGTTAACAGCAGCAACAATAATAATAATAATAATAATAGACATTTGTGTATAGCCCTACGAGAAGTAATCTCTTTTAAGGCACTCTACATGTGCTGAAAAGATAGATACATACACTATTGTAGCTCACATCCACACAGAAAGGGCAATTAACACGGATGGATAATAATAGTAATGCACTTGATAAAGCACCCTCAGAGAACTTAATCTCTTTCTAGGCGCTTTACATTTGCTGCAAAGGGAAATGCAATTGAATGGTAAATAAAATCATGCTTCAAAAACAAGCAAAATGAATGATATGGTTAGGGCTGACATGCACAGGGTCAGCATGCAAATGTGGTTAGTGGCAGCATGCACAGTGTCAGCACGCATAAGCACACGAAGGACGAATCACAGCGACCCACTAAATGCTGTCCTAAATAGGTGTGTTTTTAAGTTCCTTTTAAATGTGGTCAGGTCAGGGGATGTTCTGACGCAGGTCGGGAGGGAGTTCCAGGCTTTGGGAGCATACGAACTAAATGCACGGTCTCCAAAGGATTTAAGGTTTGTACGAGGTATTTGTAGACTGTTGGATTCCGAAAAGCAGGTGGTACGATGCTTGGCCTGATGGGGAGTATATCGGAGAGATAGGCTGGAGCCATAGAATGAAGCAACGGCTATGAGGAGCAAATGGGTTTTTAGCTTTTTTTTTAATGCCGCCAGGTTAGGTGATATCCTGATGCCAGTCCAGGAGTGAGTTGCAGGCTTTGGGATCATCGGAACTGAAGGCACGATCAAGAATTTGAGTTTTATTAGAGGCACAGCTAATCGTCTTGAGTCAGAAGAGCTCGTGGTGCGATGTGAAGCTTGATCCGGAAGTATTTGAGATAGATAGGCCAGAGCTAGCGAATGGAATGACCAAAACAAATGTGTGATAGAGCCTTGAAGTTGATGTGATGCTTGATGGGAAGCAAGTGTAGATCAGTGAGATGTGCTTTAACGAGGCGATTGTGACGATTTTGAGTCACTAGCCTAGTTGCAGAGTTTTGTAACAACTGTAAACGTCTTATGGGTTGACCTGCAAGTAATGAGTTGCAGAAATCTAGCCGGAATGTCGAAAATGCACGGACTAGCTTGGCTATAGTATTCTTATCTGAACAGGCCTAAATAATTTGTTTTGTAACTGGAAGGACAGACTTGATTGTGGAGCTGATTTGGTCGTCTAGTGAAAGATCACTTCGGAAGCAGAAACTCAGATTCCTTGCAGATGCTGCAGAAGATATACTGGCCCGGTAGCCCTTTTTGAGGGTTAGACTTGCCAGTTTCTCTGGTAATTAGCCCATAATTTTTAGCTGGTTTTATCGCCTTCAGTTTGAGAAAGTTTGCGTCCATCGAAGTGCAAATGTCGGCAATACATGCTGTAAAGGAGTAGATAGAGTTTGAGGTACTGGAAGGCTGGGAGGAATCAAAATACCACACTGCTGCATGCCACATGCATAAAAATGAAAGCCTAGATTGTGCTTGGCAATTAGATAAGCAAGAAGAAGAGCACAAGTTGTGAAAAAAGGGTAACATAAAACAGCTCCCTGCTGTAACCCATAGTTTAAAGGCTTTTAAAGGCTCACCGAAAGGATGGCCACTGTTCATTGACATCGATTCACTGAAATCTTCCGCTGAGATATGACCCAAGCCGTTGCAGTGCAGTACTAGTGATGCCTCGGTGATTTATAGGGCTCAAGAAAGACTTGACGATCAGTGGTATGAAGTGCTACCTAGAGGTCCAGCACAACTAGCATATAGACTCACTAGTTGTAAAACCTGACTAGACTAGGTTTGATAATTGGTATTAAGGTTATTTGATCTGCCACTACTTAATTTATATTTTCTTTGAAGAAATGGTAACAGGAAGACTAGATGGAAGTTGCATAGTTTTGATCTAGCATTGACTTATTAATGAGTGGCATGACAACAGTCTCTTTGCAGTATGCTGATAAGATTTGAGACTGTGAGCATATTTATTGTTTTTGTTTTAGTCATGTAGGGCTGCTGCAAAGGTAGGCTCCTCAGAAAAATAGTAGTTATCGGTTCTAGAGGGCCAGTAGTCTTCTTGGACTGTGAGATGAACTTCAAGATTAGGTCAGCAGTGGCAGGCCTAAAGTAGGACATGGGGGTAGAGCAAGGAATGTTTGTTGAAGAGTCCAGCAGGGATGTTTGGGATAGATTGTCTGATCGTGTCTATCTTGGTGACCAAGAAGCTATAAAAATGATCTGCTAGATCACTGCAGAAGTCGCTATGTATGGTTCTGGACCTGGGAGTGGTTAAACGTTAGTTGTGATTTGTTAAATGTGATAGCTGATGGTTGGTATCAGCATTTTTCGGATGTGTGTGTGATTCTACTATGTTCTTATAGAAGCTAGACACTTGGCCTTAACTAGTATAGATTTATATCACCTACAAAAAGTGTTCTTAAACTAGTCAGTGGAAAGTCAATCCTGATCTTAAGTAAGTTTTTTCAAGCTAGCACTTAATATTCCTAGCTAGTTCAACCCTGCAGTAAACTTTACCTAGTGCGTAGTCATAGGAGCATACTCATCTAGAATATCAGCTAGTGTCATGCTATAGCATTCCGTTAATGATGGTAGATTGGATTGTGGAGAAGGGTGCGAGAGATATTTTTGCAGAACATCAATGTCAAGGTTTCTCAATTTAATTCACAGAAGACTTTTAGTAGCCAAGGAGACACTTACTTAAGTCTGAATGAGATCTGCATGTTCATAATTTGGTAACAATAGGAGTTGACAGTGTACAATTGTGGGAGCTTGACTGATCGAGTGTGTGACCTTTGTTGTGAGTGGGGGCCATGAGAAACATGAGCCACGAAAGAAAATGCATCTGCCGATGTATGCAGTTTGGCATATAGTGGAATTGACTGTTGGGGTATCAAAATGATCGCTAAAATCGCCCGATACAAGACGGTGGTGATTTCTTGAACAAAGTCGAAATGAGATCGGAAAGTCTGAAGTTAAGTCGATATACCTGGGAGAGACGATAGATTATGCTCCCATTGGCAGTTTGCTGTTGGGGGGGGGATTCGATACAAGAGATACAAAGGACTGCTTCAGGGGATTGGAAATAGCTTGAAATTAAGGGAGTAATGAACGGCAGTGGCTACTTCACCACAAGTTTAATTGAACTCGGGGAATCGAAGAAAGAGGAGCCTGTCGAAGTGGCATCGGTTATAACTGGGTAGTTTTTCGATTTCAGCTAGGTCTCAGTTACAGCAAATATATCAAGAGCAGCAGAAAAAGTTGTGTCACTTATTATTATGGGTTTGTTGCATTTTGTGAGTGCTCACTCTATTATCTAGTATCATATCTAGGGCACACTTCACGAGTGGCCACGGGGTTACAGTGGGCCCTAATGACTACTAACTTGAAGTGATTCACTGCACAGACTTGCCATTTGAATCTCCTCTGCGGTGCACCAGATGGGTAATGATAAGTCACTGCTGCTACTCTATCTAGTGAAAGGATAAAACGATCCGGTCCCGACATGACTTATCCTTAACACCGTGTCGGGTGGTGGGAGGAGTAGAATAGATCAAGGTAACTTTAGGAGCATCCCCAGAGTAGTAGGTTGTGACGATCAGCTGTGTAGCCTAAGTCGATAACCCTTTAAGTGTGATACCTTTGTAAGGAGCCGAGTCGACCGGGCAAGTTATTGCTTCTGCCCATATCGTATGCTCATGCTGTGCTGTCATCTGTCATCAATCTTCTGAGCTGCTAGGAGACTGCCATCGCTAGCATGTAGCTTTCATTTCATTCTTATGGCCATTTGATTTTGCATGACCGAGCGAGCGTGGCCAGGCTTGGTTTATATGGACAAGGCACATTCGCTTTTCTTTCTGCTGAAGACATGCCTGGTTTAATTATGCCTCTCAGCAAGTACTCTGGGGAGCGCTACTATGCCTGTGTCCAGGAGCATCAGTCCGTCCAGTGACAGCCCTCGTTCCACTCCAGCACTTCGACTATGTCGCTTGCCCACCGAACCGTGGAGAGGAGAGGGGCAGGTGCATCTTTCGAAGACCCTACTTCCTGTTGGCAGCTGGCTTGTCTTTCTGAATGGCTACTTGTAGCAGGCCTGACCAAATGATTGTGCACGAAAGATTACTGCAACCTGCTCCGGTCGATCACGGGCTACCAAGCTATGGTGCATGCCGGCCCCCCCTCCCCTGTGCAAGCTCTACATCGCCGACATGTGTAGGTAGAAATGGCTTGCTAAGTAAGGTAACATGGTTTGACTTGCCTTGGATGATGGATTGCCAAATGCATCTGGGCGGTCCTCTTTTGTTTGCGACGGTAGGCATCTTTTGCTCCACTCATTGTTGAGCTCTTCTACCTCCCACCCTTTTCTGATCCTTGCTTGCCCGGTGCTTCATCCACCGAGTAGGGTGCCTCGACGGTGTCCCTCAGGGCGAAGCTCGGTGCTAATCTAAGAATTTGAATTCGCTCATTCGTCTTTGATTAGAAGGAATGTCAAGGTTAATGTGCTTCTTCGGCTATTCCGTCCCAACGTTTGCCCATAGCTGTTCTCATTTTGATTGATCACCCAGGCTACCACTGCCTGCTGGGCAGCTGCTGTTGCCATCCCCAGCAGCCTGGTCCAACGTGCATCTGTATGCACGGTGAAGCCTGCCGCCTGCGATGCTGGTCGACCTCGATATCGTGCTTGCTGTGGTTACCAGCAGCCTCCTGTATTCGCACTGCTCGTTGCTCTGATCCTGCCTGAGCTGGATTCCACTATGAGAATTAAGAAATTCTTACCGATGTCGTGCGCAGTTTCCTGGTTGCTCGGTTCTCTTCTTTTCGTGGATCTATGGACAGGCATCTTCTCGTCGTGGACGATGCTAATCAATGAACCCACACTGCTCAACGGTGTTTTTTGCTGATTGGTTGCATGTTGCCGTACCTCTTAGATGCACGGTGGAAGAGAAGAGGCAGTCACAGGCACTTGCTGGATCATAGGCTTTGGGGCCTTGAGCTGGTGGTGCTGCGCTGACGAGTTCCTCTTGCTTGCAGGACTGTCAGCGTAGGAATGGGAGCAGCACCAAGTGACGAAGTGTCTTTTCTTGTGATCATCGTCATCGCGATCGGCCTCGGCATACCGGTCGTGCTGATTACCATTGGCGGCATACTGCTGGGCATTAAGAGGCGCCGTGAGCGGCTGCGGAGCGTGTACACTCCCATTAACGAAGAATGACGTGCTGCAGAGACGGTTCCACGTAGAGCTCAAATGCAAGCTGCAGGCTATTGCATAACCGCAGCATCGTGACATTTATAGGACGTTGTTGCACGTGCAGTCTGGTGAAAATTTCATCACTTCACCAACTGCTGATGCTGCTAAAAAAAATTGTTATGGCAGCAGCAATTCTGATGGCCAGCAACCTGTAGCTAAGGAAGCCTCAGGGCATGCATCCCTCCGAGCCGAGCCTCTACTGCCCCCCTTCCCCTTAGCCTGTCTGGTGCTTCGGCAGCAGTGCGTTAGCATTGCAAGTGCATTGGCACTGCTAGTGTGCCTCTGTGTATAGTCATGCTATTTTTCTCCCTCCAAATGCATCTGCAATTTATTTTCGCTCAATGCAGTGCTAGTCTTGCCGGAATGTCGGCTGCTAGCAAAGCAATGCAGTGAGGGAGCGAGCACGGCCGTCGTGCTCGTCGGATGGTCGTCCACCGAGCAATAAGTTAAGCTGCCCTGCTGGCTTACACGGGTGCCCAGCAGCCATGTCGTACTGAACGGCCATCAGCAGCGCGATTGCCTCGAAGTGAGTTCAGTGATGACTCGAATGAATGTCGGTGCACTATGGAGTGCTCCCTGGTTCTGTTATCGACATTCTACAAGCTTGTCGACCGTTAGCGTGACGAAGGAGTTTATATTAGTAGAGACCCTGTGATTCCGGTGGTTTGCAAATCCTTTCACACTGCAGTAACAGATAAATTGGAATAGATGGCCCTGCCGATCCTCAAGATTGTATGACGGTAAGTTAACTTCCCTCGCTATAATAATAATAATAATGATAAATCGCCCCCAGAGAACTCAATCTCTTTCTAGGCGCTTTACATTTGCTGCAAAGGGAAACGCGATTGCATAGTGAGTAATATCATGCTTGATAGACAACATGAATAACATGGTTAGGGGTGACATGCACAGGGTCAGCATGCAAATGTGGTTAGTGGTAGCATGCTCAGTGTCAGCACGCATAAGCACATGAAGGACGAATCACAGGGACCCACTAAATGCTGTCTTAAATAGGTGTTTTCAAGTTCTTTTTAAATGTGGTCAAGTCAGGGGACGGCCTGACGCAAGTCGGGAGTGAGTTCCAGGCTTTGGGAGCATGCGAACTAAATGCACGGTCTCCAAAGGATTTGAGGTTTGTACGAGGTATTTGGAGACTGTTGGATTCCGAAAAGCGGGTGGTACGATGCTTGGCCTGGTGGGGGAGTAGGTCTGAGAGATAGGCTGGAGCCGAAGAATGAGGCGACCTCAAAGTGAGCGACAAAACCTTGAAGTCGATCCGTTGCTTGACTGGTAGCCAGTGCAGATCGGTGAGAAGTGGTGTGATGTGGCAACTGCGACGCTCACGACAGACAAGCCTAGCCGCAGAGTTTTGCACCGGCTGTAATCGCCTGATTGCACATGCCGGTTGGCCAGCAAACAGTGAGCTTACTTCAATGCTCGCATTTAGTCTTTAACTCCGAGACTCGTTCTTTTGTGCGATCTGCTATTCATTCACACACTTTAATCACAAGCCGAGAGATTGGGGAATGACTAATAATGAGTTTATGCGATATGTTTATATTTACGTTCCCGGGGCTTTTTGAATACAGCAACTACCTGTTTAGATATTGAAAGTGTACATTGCCTTATTCACAGGCAATAATGTATTGAGTCAACCAGGTTATCTTCTTAACTTTTACAGTTCAGGCTGCCATCCCTCTGACCTTCCGACATTTGTGGGGCACAATTCAGGTTGCCCCTAGTAATGACCTTAGCTCGAAGTACAGTAATTAAATTACCACAGTTCTACAATAAACAGCGTTCGAGCTCGGGACCTCATGTGTGACACCAACTTTCGAGGCCAGCGGAGAGGCTACTGACTAGTTGTTGTCTTGATTTTAAATCTTCAGCATTGCTAGGCTAGCAATACAAGCATCGATTGAGAACAACGACAGGTCTGGCAGACTAAGCACGGGCGTGGTTTAGATTGTATTTGTCTGATCGTGTTCAATCCGTGTCATTCGGGGGTCAGGTCTCAGACATGAGAAGGGTCACCTGTGGAGTCCCTCAAGGGTCTGTACTCGGTCCCTTGCTGTTCTCCATTTATACACAACCTCTGGGAATAGTGATTAAGGCCCATGGAATAGGATATCACTTTTATGCTAACGATACTTAGTTTTGTTTGTCATTCAAACCGTCGGAATCTGCAGCAACTGAGAAACTGAATGCTTGTCTTGCCGATGCTCGATCCTGGATGTCGGAAAACTTCCTGAAATTAAATGATGATAAAACCAAACTGCTGCTCATAGGACACCCTAAGCGTGTGGCTGGATTAAAAGGCTTTGCTCTTCTAATAGGTGATGCTATTGTGCGACCATCACCACGTGCTCGTAATCTAGGTGTCGTTCTCGACAGCTGCCTCAATTTTAAAAGCTTCATTCAGAAGACTGCTTGTACAGCTAGCCATCACATCCGATCCCTATCCAAGATCAGGAGCTGTCTCCCACTGTAGCTTGTAAAAAATTTAACTAGCTCTTTAGTTCTGTCTCGGCTTGATTATTGTAATTCCCTTTTAGTTGGGCTACCAAAAAAAAGCAATTAGGCCACTGCAGCTGACTATGAATATGGCTGCAAGGCTAGTCTTCAAGTCCCAGAGGTTTGAGCACATGTCTCCTTTGCTAAAAGAGCTAGGATGGATGCCGGTTGATTAAAGGATGCAGAGCAAAGTTGATTAAAGGATGCAGAGCCAAGCTCTTACGCTGACTCACAAGGCCCGCCTTGGCTTGGCTCCTTCGTACCTAGCTGAACTGCTGCACCAGTTTCAACCTCTTCGTGCCCTCAGGTTCTGTGTGGACAATAAATTAGCTGTTCCATTCCTCCGCTTAAAGGCCGTTGGCGACAGAAGCTTCAGCTCTGCAGGTCCTAGACTGTGGAACTCGCTTCCACAATTCTTACGCAACGACAACTACTCTTCGGCTGCCGACTCTGGCTCATCCTTTCCAGCGGTCCTGAGCTGCTACTTCCATGCTACTCCCTACCTCAACTGCTCTCCTGACTCTGCTATGCTTCCCACTTTCTCTTTTATGCGTGAGACGAAGTCTGTTGGCTACCGAATGCGTACCGAAAGCCACTTGGGCTGCGATTGCGCTATACAAAACTCTCTCTCCAAAACACCCACATAGTCATTATGACTTTGTGGAGTTACAGACGGAGATGCATTACATTTCATTACATCGCATCTATAGGCTGACTCGGCTAAATATGTGGCACACAGCACCGCCTGACCTCTGTCGGATCACAATGACAAAAAATACAGCTTTCCAGTCCAAAAGGTTTGCTATTCAACGAGATTTACCAGGAAACACCTCTGACTTATTTTAACATTCGCAAAATTAATGTTTAAGGGTTTACAAAAATAGTCACATTGCATAACTGCAAATGACGTAGCCACCCAGGCAGATCGAGTCGAGCAGAAAATTTAAGTATGGACCAAACACGCTTTGTTCAAAATAAAAAAAATAGAGAAGAGTGAACTATTTTCATTGTATCGTGAATCACCCCCAGAAAGCGTGAGGCTAGACCTTATGCGATATTGATTCAATAGTCTCGAAATTAGTAAGTGAATATGACGATGTACTCGGTTCTCTTGAGTTTGTAAGTTCACTTGCAAAAGTCGCAAGACATTTGTTTCATATTAGCAGTGTGCTAGGCCACGGTAGGGCAAGGTATTTCTGGCTGGTTTACTTTCAAAATGCAGAGCGACCCGCAGAAGCTCATGCAATCAGTACCAAAGTGCTCCGTTACAGATTGAGCCATCGAGACTGCTCTTCCTTGGTGGTTCAAAACCGAGCTTTAAATGAGCAGCGGCTTTAAATATTACACATGCGTACTCTAGCCAAATCCTTGTATACAGCATGAATGGATGAGTATGCTTGCAATTGCGAATGTGGTGTCGAGCTGCAACGTCGTCTGCTGCGTGAGTCCAAGCAAAACGTAGGGGCCCCCCCCCCACGACTCGTGTCATTGGCAACCGGCGAATTGCAAGTCATTCTAAAACAGCCAAACGAGTATTTATTATCGGAATGGTCAGTCCGCGTCGGTGAAGCGGCTCAGGATAGGACCGATAGGACTATCGTCATTGCAGGCCATTGCTCCAGCAAGCGAACAGTTGAAAGGGGATAGCGAAGCAGGAAAACATGATGGCAAGCGTCATCGTACGTCTAGACCTAGTGGGTGCCAAATATTAGCTGTTGTGCAAAAGCCTCATGCAACATTTTATCGACCCTCATTTCGAGACCGAGCTGGCGGGTGCATTGAAAATGTGATTGTAAGTTATCGATATAATTCATTTGTATAGCACCCTAAGAGATTTCAAAAAATCTATCCAGGCGAGCTACATATGCTATAGGTCTCGAGATCATGACATTGGTCGTCAAAGGTGAGCTCCATATCCCTGGGCCAAACTAGGGTGGCATTATGTAATGTTGCTGCGGAGACTAGAGAGCTCTAAGAGGTTAATTTCGTACCATGATTTTTTGCAGTGTTCGCGTATTTTGAGCACCGCGACTCACTCTCGAACGCTCTCACTCTGCCAATGATTTCGAGGAGCTAATTCCACCACAGCGCGAAATGACCCTAAGCATCCCACCACCGCTCCTCTTACTCTAGTCGAGCAGCTGCGTCTCGAATAAACCTCAAACCCTTTGGATACCGTGCCTTTAGTTCGAAAGGTTCCGAAGCCTGCAGCTCACTACCGACTGTCATGACATTCCCAGACTAGGCATCATTTAAAAAGGAGCTGAAAATGCATCAATACCTCGCAGCATTTTCTGGGTCCGTGCGACTGATCTTTTTTTGGGCTTGTGTTTTCTGACGAACTAACGCGTTATCACTTTTTGTATTTGTATGCCTTCTTTACAGCATGTGCAAAGTGCTTAGAAAGAGATTTAGTTCTCCAATGATGATGTCGTGGTTATTGTTGTTCTTTCCCCAAAGCAACCGGAGGAAACAAAACAGCACACAGCACACGTAGTTTAAATCTCGTATTTATATTCTCCTGTAGACCAAACCGATGTTCTCTAAAAATGGCAAACTGCATATCAAAAAAGTTGTGATCTGCAGGTGGTTTTCGTCGTTAGAAGAACCTTGTAAGATCGAGCCGCTCAGTGGGCCATCACTGAGACGTCGTACTTTTCTTGCTGCATCACTGCTCACAAAATAAATTCTTAGACGAAAGCTTACCATCAGTAGAAATCGGACCGCTAGGCTTAAAGCATAGAGTTTTTGACGCTACCTAAATTAGCCATTCTTGGTAAACTCCAAGGAAGCACTAACACACTTTGGCGCTGCTCGCCTTCACAGCAGGACTGCAACTAACTAGTGCCTGGGCTGTTATTCTGTCTAGCGCGAGCAGCAGACTTGAATCGTCCACAAACCTTCAACGACACTGACTGTCAACAAAAAATGTCAAGCGATTCTCGGCGAGTGCCATTCGGATCAAGAATAGGCCGAGCGGTAAAGCGATTGTAAAGAAATAAGAAAATATAGATATTGAAACCGGAGCCGAGAATGTACTGGCATAATCAAGGTGAAACTATGTCTACAAATAAAATTTTCGATATCGTTGTAGTTCGATTGCATGTGGGCTGGTACTGCTCCTTTCCTCAACAGCTGGTGGGAGCATCCTCTAGAGGGGCCTGGGCACAGCTGTGGTCAGCTTCTAATGAGGCGTTGACGCAGGCCGATAACCCGCTGGTGAACAGATGGTGGATTCACGATCGGCGTCGGCCAAGGGACAGCCGGTGAGTCGAGGGAGAGTAGGGGCCGATGGGAGCCGTTCGCTCTGGGGCTCCGTGCGTTGGTAATAAACTGTCGGTGTCGGGCATCGGCTGGCTCTCTGCTGTGCGAACAAACGACAATCGTTATTTTTTATGTTATTACATTTCTTTTTATACAAAACTGAATAATAAATCCCGAAACGCAAAGCCTCGGTCCTTTTGTCAAGACCATGATTCACAATTTGTTATTCGTTACACCAATCTATTTCCTTCTTTTTCCTAAAAACAGCTACTGCACTTTCCTTCGGTTTCTGTTGGTTACAGTTCGCTGGTGATATAGAGAGTATATCCTTATTATCAAATACGCTATAGAAATGAGTTGGTATTTATACTGGGTCTAAAGCATAGAGAGATGTCAGGACACTGTACGACAAGGGGATAGGCGCATTTCTAGACGAAACAGAGAGAATAAATTATGAATTCAGAAGGATACCCCAATGAGGAAATGAAGTTCTATGACCAGCTGTCAAGATTTCTGAAGGCTCCACAGGAGAAAAGCATCAGCCAAAGCGATTACGAGCCATCGGTACGATACAGATCTGATGGCATGGCGTGATTTGAAAGTGACCGCAGTCTACGATAGTGAAATTAGAAAGACAGTTGTGGTATTCATCGATTGACATGTCATTGAGTCCCCCTCCGCATCTCCATTGGCCCATCAGTAGTAGTAACAAAAGCAATAATGAAACATTAGATAGCTCCATCGGAGGAATAAATCTCGTTCTAGACACTTTAAATATGCTGGAAAGGAATAAAACCGGTGGATTAATAGGTTCGGGAGAATACTATCCGGAAAATCTAAAATTCCAAGTATGCTCGCCACGAGCCGTTGATTGGGGCTTGTGTTTTTATGTACTCATTAGGTCAGCCACTTACCGAATAGCGTATGTCGCAGCTATTCGACAGCGGGGAGCACGAAGATTGAACCCGCATAAGATCATTGACGCTCTCATGAAAAGTGACAAGGATTCGATCTTACCGCAGGTCGCACCAAAAAATATGTCGAGAAGTCTGCGAAAAATCCTTGAAAACGTGAAAAGTATGTGTACTACTGGCATAAGTTTACCAATGAGTGGCAGCGGATCGCGGGTAGCCCCTTATAATGAAATTTTATGAATCTCCGACTGTAACTCCATAAAGCCAAAAAAACTAAGTAGATGTTAAGCAGGAGAGTTTCGTTTAGCGCACTTAAAGCCCAAGTGGCTCTCGTAAGCATGTGGTCGCCATCCCACTATATCTCACGCAACAAAGGGAAAGTGAGAAGCATAGCTCTGTCATAAGTACAGTCGATGAAGTGAGTAGCATGGAAGTAGCAGCTCGGGATGGCTGGAAAGGATGTGCGCTAGTCGGCAACAGGAGAATAGACGCTGTTTCGTAAGAATTGAGGAAGTGCTTTTCGTAGTCTAGGACCTGCAGAGCAAACGCTTCAGTTGTCAATGGTCTTTAAGCGTAGGCGTGGAGCAGCTTAAATTTTTATAGGGAACCTGAGAGCACGATGAGGCTGACACAGGTGCGGCAGTTCAGCTAGATATGAAGAAGCCAAGCCATGGCGAGCCTTTCGGGTCAGTGTAAGAACTTTTCTCTGTATCCGTCAATCAACCGGAAGCCATCGAAGCTCATTCAGAGAAGGAGATACACTACATACACGTCTGAACTTCTGGGATTGCTGACTAGCCTTTACTGGCGGAGCCTGGGGGCAATCGCTGCCCCCTCCCCATGGACAGAGGGGAGTATTATTACATAGTATTACATATATATAGTATTAAGTAATACACGCACATTCTGGGGCACATTTCCCGCGCCCAAGGGGAAGGAGCAGTGCGCAGAGGCAAAAGGAACTATTCGAATAGATTTGTCAATTGTTTTCATAAACTGTTTTTATGTGGTACCTATGCCATTATGTCTGAAGAAGCCTGGAGCTCGCTTGCCCCTCAACCTTAAATTCCTGGCTCCGCCCCTGCTAACCTTGCAGCCGTATTCAATACCAGCTGCAGAGATTTGATAGCTTTTTTTCGGTAGCTCAGCACAAATGGCATCGCAATAATCAAGCCTGGATAGACCGCCTTGGACCGACTCCACAAAGGCACAACCCCACTTAATCAATCCTCGTATAATTGGTCGCCCGGGAAAGTTCAAGGTTAGATCCTTCTTTTGCTTGATAACAGGCGTGCTTCCTTTGGCTAAAGATTTGTTTATATTGTCGACGCAACTGGCACCGAGATGCAGGTACTTACTCACCACCTACTACACAGATGCCGAGACCCCCTCCTTCTCGTGGTAACCCTGGCAGCGACCATTGCTGCATGCATCGCCCCAAGCGCTTACGAGATGCACATTGGGTTGTCTAAGGGTCTAAAGCTGGGTCTTGTGGATAGCAGGTGTTGTATTGCTGTGGCTCCAGCGCAGGCACACACAACACAGGCCACCTATAACTGGCATTGCTAACAGCTCGCCCTCAAGGATTCCTTGCAGAAGCTGGAAGTGTCGATACAGACATGCTCAGCCATAAGACCCGTGTTACGCCTAGCTCTGAAGGGGGTCAGCTCCGTGCTCTCAGCTCTGCTCAGCGCCCTGGCTCTGGCTTGCCGAACATCCCTGCAACCCCCAGAGATCCTGGGTGATCCTGGGCCGCGATGGTTTGGCTCAGTGGTTAAATTGCTCGCCCCAACCACCAAGTTGTGGCCGAGGTCGTGGGCTAGAGCCTCGTGGCATATGTGAAGCACCTGAAGCAGCGAACCTGGCACAGGATAGTCACAGTGGGTGGTCAACAATTATACGTCACTTCCAACATCAGATTTACTAAAGTGTAGCGGCTTCAGCACTCAAGCCATTTGCCGAAAGCACTGTGCTTGTAGCGATGATAATCCTTAAGGATGTGTGACAAATACCAAATACGAAGCTGGAGTCGCTACAAACATGGCTAGCGAGTCACGTGAGCCTTACGAGCCGCTTGAACCACATTGCGATTAAGTTCTCATAGGGTGCTACACAAATGAATTATATTTTTTTTACTATCTGATATGCCTGTGTGCGTGTACCTGTTTCCATAATGCAAACCCTCGGCATAATATAGAAGTTTCAGTACGATGCCATTGTGTGACCAACCAAGCAAGCGACTGGAATGAAGTGTCGTTCAAGCTGCAGCAAAGTAACGCAAAAATTGACCTCCAAGCGAAGCGCCAACATCGGCTATCGTCTTCGCTGTCTGAGCTCTACTGGCCCGGTCTACGACTCACGCTAGGCCTTAGTCGCTTTTGTGCTTGGCCTTGGCCTTTCGGCCTCTCGACGACGTGCCCCCGTGCCTGCTCCGTGACATCTCGCAGACCAGTCCGATGGGCACTCGCGTCGAGCGCCTTGCACCGACAATGTAGTAGCTCTGGTCGCACGGCCAGAACATCCATTGATAGTCCGACGTGGCGTCAATGACGAGACAGTTGCCGCCGTCCCGAGCAGCTTCGTACGGCCAGCTACTGTAGTCGGCCAGCCAGTTGACGTAACGAAGCTCGTGACCAGTGCTTTCCCACTGCCACTTTCCTTCACTGGGTACCGGACGTCCACTGGTCCAGAATGCTTTACCGCCTGGAACGTAATGAGCGCTTCACTCGTCCAGAGGCAAAATTGTCATTTCATTCCTTCACGATAAGCCGTGCCTGGCAGGGAAGGCTATCAGCTCGGCGATTAGTTTTCTTTCGTATAATGCAAACTACGAAATTTTTGGGAATTTACGATGTAAGTACGCAGCTAAAAGCCATAAAATATAGTTGGTGCCGTGCACATCCGGTACACTCTCAAGTATGAATTGAGGCAGTTTAAGTAGAGGGCCAACCAAGGCCATGCCTGTGGCTTAGCAGCACAGCTGGTCAGGCTTAGGTCGCAACGGGTCAGGCTTGTTCTTACTTTGCTCGTTGAGCTAAGGACTGCACGCCACCTACGTCCTTCAGATCCTTGTGCGTGCGATACTCACTGTTCCAAAGCATCCCCCGCTTCGTGGACGCTGGGCGATGTGCGTCTGTTAGCTATCGTGCTGCGTTCACTCAGCGAGTCTTCACCGAAGCGCGTACGTTTGGCAGGCGAAGCTTTCGCAAGCCTTCAATACTGGATGCTGGAATGAGGCCTTCGTCTTTTAGGGCTGCCTAGGGCGCCCTGGATTTGTAATTGCAGGGCAACGATTGAGGATGGGTAGGCGAGGCAAACAAAACCAATTTCGCAGCTGACGTTCGCAGAGCAAAGGACAGTTTGCATAGTTGAAAAAGAAACATGATAAACGTGATAATATTAAAAGAAAATACAAACTTCTAAGCCAAGGTAAAAACATGTGTTCTGCTCATCCATGCCACCTAGCCTTATTCCATAGTATTTTCTGCATTATCAGTGTCTTTCCGGCCTCGATCGCAACAGTACACTACCAAACGGCGGGTTTTAGTTCATTCGATTCGGTTTGGCTCCAGCTTAGGAACGATATCTGACTCCAATTCATCGATTCGGACATAAAACAAAGCGACGTCATTTTTATAAATTACGGTAGGTCGGTAGCCTAGGACCTCCGCGGTTCCTGGTTAAATGCGATAACAGATTTCCCTTTGCAGCAAGTGTAAAGCGCCTAGAAAGAGATTGAGTTCTCTGAGGGCACTCTCTCAAGTGCATTATTGTTATTCATTTGTTCTTTCCTATTCGGAGGTAGTGCACTACTCTTCTTATTAAAAGCACATAAAGACCGAAGACCATCTGTCAGCAGTGTGAGAAAACCGTAGACATTTTGCTTCCAGCGAGAACGACCGTGAAACCATTAAGTTACCGGGTTCGAAGCTCTTATCCATTAAGCTACTGAGATTTACGCTTCCACAACACTCAACATGTGGCTTAAAACCTTGGTTGGTCTTGAATATTCACTCACTGTCTCGAGCCGAATATCAGTAGATGAATGAATGAATATGTGTATATTTATTCGTAGTAGGTTTCGGAACAACAACTCTTGCATCTGCTATAGTCGGCGATCAGAGACCATATCTGTGACTTACTAAGGTCTAGGCACGTGAGAACTCTCACGAAACTGTTCTCTGCAGCTACGATGACGCACCTGACTGTGGCCATTAGCGAGAAGTGCAATTAAAGTAAAATTTTTCAAAATGCAGAAAATAATAATATTGCATTCGATAAAGCGCCCTCAGAAAACTCAATCTCTCCCTAGGCGCTTTAAAATTGCTGCTAAGGAAGCACGCTCAAATGGTTAATGGTAGCGTGCTGAATAAACAGCAAGAATAACGTGGTTAGGGCTGACATGCACAGGGTCAGCATGCAAGCATGGTTAGTGGCAGCATGCACAGTGTCAGCACGCATAAGTGAAAAAGGGACAAATCACACGGACCCACTAAATGCTTTGATAAATATTTAGCTCGTTGCCGAAGTTCTTGCACAGGCATGCAGCCACCTCAGTTCGCTCAGCGGTTGCCATAAGATTGCGTGTGCCTCAACACACAGATGGTCCTGGACGACATGCTCGTGCAAAAGCAGTGGTGCAGTTGAGCTGCCCATGTACTGAAACCCATTCAGGGCCGGGTTGCAACCCCAACTATATAAGTGCAGCCAAACACCAGGAATGAATGAATGCATTGGTAGTGCCCTCCATCACATCGTTTTGAGGCGTTGAAAGACGAGTCATAATACAAATAATGGCAGAGTTAATAGCGCCAGAGGAGGATAATAATAATAATACACTTGATAAAGCACCCTCAGAGAACTCAATCTCTTTCTAGGCACTTTACATTTGCTACAAATGAAACACGATCGAATGGTGAGTGGTATCATGCTTGATAAACAAAATTAATAGCATGGTTAAGGGTGACATGCACAGGGTCAGCATGCAAGTGTGGTTAGTGACAGCATGCATAGTGTCAGCATGCATAAGCACATGAAGGTTGAATCACAGGGACCCACGAAATGCTGTTATAAATAGGTGTGCCTTTAAGTTGTTTTGAAATGTGGTCAAGTCAGGGATGTGGCGACGAAAGTCGGGAGTGAGTTCCAGGCTTTGGGAGAATATGAATTAAAGGCACGGTCTCCAAAGGATTTGAGGTTTGTATGGGGTATGGGTAACAGGATTTGAGGTTTTTATGGGGTATGGTAAACATATATCGGAAGGCACGAACCCACTACCTTGGTCGCTAAAAAGGCGAGCACCCTACCCTACCCGTGGACAAAAATTCAGAGCTACAGGTGGTTGGATAGGTTCCCGTATTAGAAGAAAATTGTTTCTGCTTTCAGTGCCATAGCAGACAGCTTAAGGTCGCTCTGTATTTTTAAATATATTTCCAATCGCTTCAACCTTGTACACATTCTCTACATTTCGATGAGTCAGCCACGTTCTTTTTTGTCATCGTCTTCACAATTGCTAAGGCTGCAGTACAGTCCAGTCGGAATATTCTCATCAACGGGATATACTATGTTCTGTTCTGCTATAATTATTGTATTGGAATTGCAACTAAAAAATGTTTAGCTCAGCAAACACTCAAGCAATTCGATGTGGCAAGGCTCAGCTAAAGTAGCTTCATATATCCACCAGGTTCATGCGACGCTACCATCAGTGAACGATTGTATGTCAATTGTCTCTGAAAACACTGAGCGATTATATCGGGAGCAGCAGCAATTGGTGAGCGAATTAAGTTCAGTGAGAGATTTTTAGGTTGAGCGGGAACATATAAACTAGTTGATTCTACAATGATTCAACAAGTTCTGTTAATCTGCATGGCACCTATAGATTCTCAAAAGTCTTACTGATGGCTTATGTCTAGTTTAGTTGCAACTCGAGTATTCTGCAGTTTGAAGTTGAAACAATCTTATAAGAGGCCTTCAGCCGGTAGGTTATCCACATTACAAAGCTTTGTTCATTTAGCTACGACGGACAAAAAGCTATACAAGCCCTATAAGTTACCTTAAAACTAAAAAAACCTACCAACAACTGTGGGGAATGAGGGTTAGCTGATCCGATTAGTGTTGAGCAGCTTAATTGTCCTTATCAGCTGAAGCTCACTCGGCAGGGTGCATGGTGCCCAGAAGCCAGCGTAGCCAGTGCTCCGTAGTCGTCTGAGCTTTCCATGCGGAAGGAACCGTGGCTTTATCCTAGCCTCTCAATGGTAGAAGGTGACATGCCCCTTTGAGTGCATTAGACCTTAAGAGGTACTGCTTTGGGCAAAATCAGACCGATCCGCGGACCTTGAGCATTTGTGCCACCTCATCTTCACATCTGCAAGTCACTACTCGTAGGTCTTTCGGCATGTTTCATTAGGCGCTCACAATTGGTGCAAATGTCTGCAACTAGGCTCGCCGGTCGTGAACAAAGCCACAATAGCCACATTACTCGACTTCTCACCGACCTGCATAGGGTCTCCGTCAGACGGCGCATCGACTTCAAGATTTTGTCACTCACTTTTACGTCCTTTCATTCTCTTGCACTAGCCGAAGTACCCAAACTACTTCCCAGTGAGGCCAGGTTTGGTGTCACTCGCTCTTCAGACTCAAGTTGTGCCTCGAACCAACCTCAAATCGTGTGGAGACATGGTGCCTTTAGTTGCTGTGCTCTCAAATCTCAAAGCCTGGAACTCACTCCCCACTGACCTCACGACATCCACTGACTTGCCGACATTTTAAAAGAAGCTCAAAACGCACCTATTTCTCACACCATTTTCTAGGTCATTTTGAATTGTCTTTTGTGTGCTCATCCTGTGCTGACACAGTGCATGTTATCACAAACCGTATAGACATGCTTCTCTTAGAGTACATGTAAAGTGCTTCAATAAGAATTAATTTTCCGAGGGTGCTTTACAAATGTCATTATTATTCTTGGTATTATAGATCCGGGATTCGGAGTACTGGGATCCGTTGACCTGGGCCTCCGGGATCCAAAGACATAGAACTCTGGGATCTGGCGACTCGGGGCTCAGGGATCAGCTACCTACTCCTGAACGCTGGCTGTTACGAACACTTATAAGTCCGAGGAACAAAAGAAAAATTAGCTTAAATTAAATTAAAGACTCCAGTAACATTTCACTTTTCAATATCATAAATGAAAGCCTTGCCATTCTAGCTGTCTGGAGTTTCTGAATATTTGACCTATTTGTTTCGAAGGTTTTAGGAACTCACCATTCCCGTGCATCCAATCAGGAACAAATGCCTTCATTTTTCAGCATTGGCCAACGTGTTTGCTAGTTATCCGTACGTATTTTGTCAACTGAGTTATTCTCAGCTGTATATGTCATTTAAACTGTCGGAATCCGCCGAAGCAACTGATAAACTGAATGCTTGCCTTGCCGACATTCGTTCCTGGATGTCGGAAATTTTCTTGAAACTAAATGACGATAAAACTGGTCTGCTGGTCGTAGGACCCCCTAAGCGTGTGGCTGGATTAGAAGCCTTTGCTCTTCTAATAGGTGATGCTGTTGTGCGACCATCACCACGTGCTCGAAATTTAGGTGTCGTTTTCGATACCTGCCTTAATTTTAAAAGCTTCATTCAGAAGACTGCTTCTACAGCTTGCCTTTGTGTCCGAACCCTATCTAAGATAAGGAACTGTCATCCATGGTGGCTTGCAAACAATTTAACGAGCTCCTTATTTCTGTCTCGGCTTGATCGTTGTAATTCCCTTTTGGTGGGGCTACCAAAAAACGACTAGACCACGGCAAATAGCTATGAATATGGCTGCAAGGCTAGTTTTCTAGACCCAGAGGTTTGACCCGCGTCTCCTTTGCAAAAAGAGCTAGGATGGCTGCCGGTTGAGCAACGGATACAGAGCAAAGTTGTTACGCTGACCCACAAGGTCCGCCACGGCTCGACTTCATCATACCTCTAGCTGAACTGTTGCACCAGTTTCAGCCTCCTCGTGCCCTCAGGTCCTGTGTGGACAAGAAATTAGCTGTTCCATTCTTCCACTTAAGGACCATTGGCGACAAAAGTTTTAGCACCGAAGGTCCTAGGCTGTGGAACTCGCTTCCACAATTCTTACACAACGACAACTACTCTCCTACTGCCGACTATGACTCATCCTTTTCAGCGGTCCTGAGCTGCTACTTCCATGCTAATCACTACCTCAACTACTCTCCTGACTCTGCTATGCTTCCCACTTTCTCTGTGCTGCGTGAGATGAAGTCGGTTGGCTATCAAATGCGTACCGAAAGCCGCTTAGGCTGTGAGTGTGCTATACCAAACTCCCCTTCGTAACACCCACATAGTCTTTATGGAGTTACAGACGGAAATACATGACATGACATGACATTACGTAAGCTTGCCTGCTGCTTCTTATTGCAATTAGTGCAGCAGCATCGGCCACTAATGTATGCCCTACCTGCAGCAGGTGGTTGGGCAATTGACTCGGTACAGTGTCCGGCCTTTGATGTAAGAACGTGGCCCGCCACAGATGCACTTCCCCATCTGCGGTGAGTCAGCCACCTCGGATATGTACAGTTTAAGGGAATGAAGATCGAGTCACTGCTTATGTCAGCCCTGTGTCTCCATGAGATTCCACAAGAACAGCCGCTGCCGGAGCCGCTGCTATACAACAAAGCTATGAAAGGAGAGCATTTTGGTAGCAAGAAATCGCAGAGAATATGACACTGCTGTTGCTATTCTTTTTAAAGGTACTGCCGAACAGCTTCGTTTACTCGACCTGTTCTAGCCGCACCGTATAAACTTATGTAATGTCTTACCGTTAATTGCACAGACCGGCACCAGCAATCGCAGGCAGACAGATTGGAAATTGAGGCTGGTCAGAAAATGAGATTTCAGTGTCTTTGGGGACTCCCAATTAGCAGGAGCTGATTTACCCGACCGTAATAATGTCTCCTCCAGTTTGATAAGTGGCACTTGATGTGCTAATTTAGCGATGTCTCGCTGACCCATTGGAAAGCAAAGCCTTTATTGATGTCCCCGGTGTGTCAATTTCTTAAAATCTACTGTCTATCATCAAGAGAAAAACTGAGTATCGGATACTTCTAAGACCCCTTCCATTAGAATAGAAATCTTTTGACACAAAGTGGCTGGAGACTTTCCTTTCGGGGGATTGTTTTAATACCCGGAACCAAGTCTATGCGTTTGCAATAAACTTTTCACTAATCAAAGATTCCAGAGTCAGTCTTATTTCACATATTCAGATTGGCCTCGATGCTGATTTTTGGTGCAGTTGATTACAGTTGATGAGCTCATTATTGGACGATGCCCCGGAGAGATCTGCAGCAGTGAAGTGAGGCGCTGTCGGGCTTTTCCCGACCCTCCCGTCTTAAGACGGCTGTGTAAAATAAGAAAGTAAAGTAATGCTTAGGTGATTCAGACGCCTCATTTATAAAGTGGACAGAGGAGCTTTAGCGGCCGTCACTTTCGCTTACAGCGAGCACTAAAGAATTGCCTACAGCAGGACTCGAACCAGCGCAAGCACCTTACCCTCGTCTAAAACTGAGGGGCCTAAAAGAGGCGTGCCGCTCGCCGAGATTGACTGATTCGGGCCAGGTTCTATCCCCTTACAGAAGTTCAGCCTCTTAATGAACTACGTCCCTCGAGATTGGCTCTAGGTGCCTTTGGCTTGAACCATCATGCTTGTCATTCTTTCCATTCGCCCCAGTGAACTCGTCCGGTTTGACTTTTGTTATTCCGCTGTGATTTGCATTCGTCCCCGAGGGTCATTCAGTGCGAACTACTAGCCAAAGGTCTTATCAACCGGTTTCGATGAGTGTCTTGATGTTTTCTTTAGCAAGCTGGCCCTAAGCATGATAACTGTTTGCTTTTTCGTGCTTGATACCGCTCCTGTCACTAATCCTTGGATATTGATTCTCTTGCATCAAGTTGTAAATAGCCAATATAATTATTAAATTCTCTTAGGGCGCTATACGCGCAGCCAATAATCATTATTATTACTAGCCATGCCATAATGATGGTTTCATCCTCCATCTTGCGACCATAGACAACAGTGTTCCCAGATGCCATACTGTACCGTTCGCTATATACTACTGTTCTAAAAAAAACTCTGCTACTGCAACCCCACACAAGGTGATCAAATCCAAGTTGTTCGTAGAATCGTAGAACTTATAAAAACCATTCAAATATCTCCTCTTCTTGCAGAGGCTGTTAGTCTGCATGTTGTCCCATTCAGATTGTACTTAATCTTATTCTTACCACCAAAAACTTAATCTTATTCTTACCACCACCTTAACACCTCGAAATGCACTAAAGGTTCTCATGCAAGGAATGGAGAATTTTTTTTAGTTCACTCCACCAAATCTCCTAAATACGCACCGATAAAGACGAAGATTTGAACGTTTTGAAAACCTTATTAGGCTTCTGGCGTCGCAACGGGTAGCTAAGGAATGATAATGATCCTTTTCCTGAAGTTAATTAACAGACATATTTTTAAAATATTAAGCTTATTATTGTGGGGATAGCAATAATTTACTCACAAAAAGCCGAGCGGTCTTGCTACCTGATCCTCACTGGGACAGCAAAAGTTGCTCGGCTCACATTGTTGCACAAAGACATGAAAAGTTGCTTTTCTGAACCACCTCCTCTTGTACAACGTTTTTTGAGTAAAAATTACATAAATCAAAAATAGCATCGATTAAGATTCTTCTAAAAAAATATCATTGCCTACAGACCATTTCAAACTTTCTTTTGTTCTCACTTGAGAATATTTCTTCAGGTTTCACTACTCAGCTAGATAAAAGTGCAGTCCCGAAGTAATTCAAGTTGGCTTTCGCTCGACCAATACTGATAACCCTGAGCTGGAGTCGGAGGTATGTGTATTCCCTCGTTACACCTTTACTGTTTCATATCGTTATCACCGTTATCATACCGCTATCAAAAAATACTTAAATCTTTTTAGCCAAAACACCTTTCCCACGAATAACTGGCAAATGCACTTACGGCTGTCTGCCTCACCGGCAAGTACCAGGAATCTCGCTGCCACCGAGCAGCTCCTGAAGGATTTATTCTCGGCGCCTACTGTTCGGTCTACGAGCGTGCAAGTAATTAAGACATGAAATTCACCATAATTTAAAGGTCAACTACAGTTCACTCTTATTTACCCCAAGGCGTCTTTTCTCCCATTCTCATTGCGGCAACAATAGCTCTCTGCTACTGACCTATTCGACTGACCTCTTGATCAGCTGTCATGGTTTCGTGAGGTAAAAGCATTTGCAAAATAATTTTTCGGTGAAAGGTTTTGTGAGTGCTTCAGAAAACGTTCCACTCTCGCAAAAAATGTTCTCGCTCGTAGTTAGAGATAAATAAGTACATGTGCATAAAAATTTAGCTGACAAGCTCTGGATCAACGTCGCAGCTCTCTGTCTCCGTGTTGCCTTTTGATGATAGTAGTACGTGCTTTCACTGCTATGAACAAAATTAGATTCATAAAAAGAAATCGAGCTCTGAGATGCAAGCATCACAAAAATCTAAAAGAGGATCATAACAACTTCTGATCTCTAGCGATTAGTCGACCACTGAAGTGTCATATTATGTTATTATTGGATAAGAGTTCACCGTTGGTTCCTTGAGGACCGTGTACATGCCTTGAATCAGAATGCAATACTTCATTTGAAAGAAAGGTGAGACTTATACCTTCGTGTGACTTATTCTTGCCTGAACCAGCCTCAGTCTGAGACAGATAACACCACAATGTGCATGTAGCGAACCGATCTCGTATGGCATCGCCAATATATCGGCATGGGAATACCTTGCATTCAGTTCTTGCCTGCTGCCATAAAAGCATAACGGTGGTCAGGTGCTACCTATCTGTTAGGATGCCAGCAGTTGATCAATCGCTTATCACATTGCACTGCTAGATCTTGATGTCAGAGGAAAGAGCAGGAAGCGGGAGCCTGTCTTAATTAGCCTGCAAACGGTCCAGGGCCTGGCTCCTCTGCAGCAAATGCTTAATCTCGCGAGTTATGGAATCGAACTTTATCTGAGCAGCCATCGATACGCGCCCGTTGTTTAAAGAGTTCTGAGTCTGGGAACACTGCTAGGAGCGCCAGTAGTTTAGGCTGAGTCAGCCGAAGCGGTTCACATAGATTTATTCGAACACAGCATTGCTAAAGGTCTGTAGGAAGCCGCCAAAACGTACGTGCACATCTGCTGACCTCAGAGTCTTCCAGAAAGTAACTTGGTCGATGCTGGGCTAACGAGATTTCGATTAGAATATTCAGTGATCTAACTTACAGTTATGCGCAGAAGATTTCACGGGCTCTCCACAGGGACACTTTGCTGCCCAATCTGCATCTGAAGTGCAAATAATGGAGATTTAAGGAGGGATTTTACAAGTGCTCAAAATTTCCTTGTGCTATGATCTCGCCGCACAGCCAGTTTCTGAGAAAGAAAGCTGCCGCCTGGCTTAGCATGACATCAACACAAACGTGTTTACATAGTGTGCTAACAGAGCTAAAATAGAAAAAATAAGGGATAGCTAATTCGTTGAGGGATTTTGCCCCGTCTGTCAGTCTTATTATTATCAACGACTTCGACGCAAGCCAAGTTTCACCTAATTATTCGATAGATAGACAGATGAGGTAGATAGATAGGCTGTGTTGTTATACACATTCCACACATAAACAGCTTTCAGTGGCTTTTCTCTCTCACTTCCCTCCTCTGAGTGAGTGCGCACGCTCCAGCTTCTTTACTTATGGGGATGGATTCTGCTTCATCTGCAACATGATCAGTGTGCTCGAGGCAATATGAATCGCTTCTAACCGCACGATAATGCCTCATTGATAGCTCATCCAGGCGCCTCAAAACCGTGCTGCACCAAGACGGGAAAGCGTACTCATCTCTTCCTCTTGCTTACTTGGTGCACCTCAAAAGAGGATTACAGAAGCCCCACAACCCTGGAGGCCATGGGAAGCCGTGTGTTCTCTCGGCGTGTGTGCACTCGTGCATGTACACGTGCAAGTGTGCCTGTGCCACCATGTGCGTTTGTATCTGTTTTGCTCCTACGTGCACGTGTGTAATTGTGTGAGTGCACAAATATGTTTTAATATATTTGCGTGCTTGCGCTATTCGTGGTAGTGTGTTCATTCCTTTCCCCATTTCGCTTCTCTCTTCCTCACTGTTATTGCTATGTTTGTGATTCTCTGTCTCTTATTTTTCGTATTCATAGCTGCTGCAAGCAAAAAATCCCTTTTGCAGTTCATCCATACATTAGGGCTGCATGCTCTCAGCCCACAAATACACACGGCTCCCATGCTCACTTACTAACTCGGGTGCTCTGAGCGGCTGAGGCTGTTTTTCTGGTCACGGGACAATCAGGAATCATGCTAAGTAATAAGTAAAAGAAAACTGAGCAAGCAACCACGACTAACCAAATGAATGCCCACAAGCCTTCTGGCTGGCAGCATGCTTCACTTTTCGTGGTAGCCTTGAGGATAATAACGAACTTGCTCAAGCCCATGCAATCAACGAAATGTGCAGCACTTTCAGTTCGGGGCAAGCAGCAGAGCAAGCGATCCGGCTCGCATCGCCTCGTCTCCTCCTCACCTGTCTTGGCGAGGGCTCTCTCGACAAACAGCTGCTCCGACTCGGACTCGATGCTGACGAGCTGGCTGCCCAGCGATGCACAGTAGATCCGGGCAGTGCTGTGGTTCCTCTGCTGCTGCACAGCTGATGCATTGCTATGCTGCTTAGTCGACTCGGCAGCAGCCGGCACCAGCAGGTGATAGCATGATCCTCGGTGCTTAACGAAGCCTGCCGGGCATTGCTGTGCTGCCTTCGGGGCCTGTGGTGGCTGCTGCCTCCTCGTCCAGGCAGCTGCCTGATCCTGCAGCATGACAGGTGACGTCAGCAGCTTCTGCTCTGCTTCTCCTGGAGCTGCTGATTCAGGGCTCACGTTGTCAGCGCTTGCGTTGCCAGCTGACAGAGCCATCATCGAGTGACGTTCTCGTAGCCCGTCTGCAGCTGCTGATGATCGTAACAGCAAAGTAAGCACTGATAGTTAATGCAAGCTCTGAGGACAGCAAATACAGCAAAAAAGTACGTAGGACTAGCACTGACATGCATCAAATCAATGGTCGTGACCGTGACTCCACATAAAGCTCATTCTTATCAAGACCCTCTTGCTGACATGTTATACATTTGTATGACTCGGCCGTAAACCTCGGTAGTCCTGGCAAACCTGGTGCAGCTGCTATAGAGAAGCACAGAGGGAGTGTTTTAGCATCTTCCATGCATGCTTCCACAGCTGCGCTCAATTAAAAAAACACTAGCTGATTTAACTGCCTCCTTTGTATAGCGACAGAAGAGCCTTTACGGCTATCACCTTCGCTTGCAGTGGCAATAAAGGATCACCCACCGCAGGATTCGAATCCACGACTTCGGGACCAAGGTCGTGAAAAGCAACCGCCTTACCTGGTGTGCCATCGCAGCTCACCACTTAACTCAGTTTAAGAGGAGCAGGGAACTGTTGGTGCTAATTGGTCCTGGATTATGGCTGCTAAGAGACTATCAGCTCAGTTCTTGAGCTACGAAGATCAGGAGCAGCATGTGTAACATTCCTAGGCTTTGATGTTAAATAAGCTTAGATAAATTTGAGAATGAGCACGAGGCTTCGAATCTTAGGGGCTCTTGCAGCACCTCGAAGCATGCTGAGTAACACCGGGTGGGAGGATAATTTTTAATGCACACTGACATGCAAGCAATAGCAATGTATGTATAATCAATATTGCTCATTACTCAGCAATAATTCCCCCATGTTTCTGACTGTGTGTGCCATAGCTCAAGAGTGCGACTAGAATCACGAAGAATTCAATTCACAGGAAACACTCAAAAAAATCAGCACTGCAGATGCTCTCATCTAAGATCAAAGTTATAGGTTATGATAGCTCGGGAACAGCTGTAGCTAATAATCTCTACCAACTGTCACAACCCAGCTGATTAGCTTGCCAGCGCTTTAATAAACAGGTTCTTGATAGAGAGATAGATTAGATAGATAGAAAGATAGATAGATAGATAGATAGATAGATAGATAGATAGATAGATAGATAGATAGATAGATAGATAGATAGATAGAGATAGAGAGACAGGCAGACAGACAGGCAGAAAGAGTGAGAGAGACAGACAGACACAGACAGACAGGGAGAGAGAGAGAGAGAGAGAGAGAGAGAGAGAGAGAGAGAGAGAGAGAGAGAGAGAGAGCTGTTCGGTCATCCGTTAGCTATATTTAGCCTGTGCACTTGCTTCGAATGACCAGAAACTTGTAAAACATACTGACCTGATGCATCTGCACAAGCGATTGAATCTGAGTTAAAAACTCTGAAATTAAAACTGTCAATGGTCTGAAGAGGTGATGTAATAATGCTACATAGCGCTACACAGCCTTTCTAGGCGCTTTACATATGTTGCAAAGGAAACTTGATCGAATGGTTAGTGGTAGCTAGATCCTGATTACCTCTTACTGATCATATTGCATTGAGCATGGCATACAATTTGCCAGCCCCTACGACACCGAATCAAGCCATGCAGGTGACCAGTACTTACTCTGCACTGGAAGTATGGCTCGACCCAAATGTGCTGCATGTTTATGTAGCTTGCCCGTGTCACTACACGACGGTGAGATGATCAGTCAAAGAGAACAAGATTGTATACTAGCTGAAGCTTATTAACCGGAGCAACTTCGTCGGGAGCTGCCTCCAAGCCGGTTCATCACACTTGCATCTGCAAGGCTAATCACCTTGCCTGGGCCTTGAATGCCAGCCAAAGAGTCCCTATATCAAGCAGCCATTAGTCTTACAAGCAATCGGTGCTGTTTCTGCAGCACTACAGCAGCATGCTCCTAACACCTTAGATTTCCTAGAAGAGTGCGTCCTTAGGATCGCTATCCGTGCCGGTGCCAAGACATTGTAGCGGGATCAGAGAGCTAACTGCATGACACCACAATACGGCTGCTGCTGCAGTGCAGGGCTAGAGAAAGTGAGGATGCTGCCTTTCCTTACGCAACGACAACTACTCCCCAACTGCCGACTATGGCACATCTTTTTCAGCGGTCCTGAACTGCTACTTCTATGCTACTCACTACCTCAACTGCTCTCCTGACTCTGCTATGCTTCCCACTTTCTCTTTGTGGCGTGAGACAAAGTCTGTTGGCTACCGAAAGCCGCTTAGGCTGTGAGTGAGCTATACAAAACTCTCCTGCGTAACACCCACATGGTCTTTATGACTTTGTGGAGTTACTGACGGAGATACATTGCATTTCCTTCACTTAGAACAACCACAGTTGGTGCTCGTGCTTCCTGTTTCAAGTGAGCCATCCCTGACAACCTCTTCCCACTAGTGGAATACCTTTTTGAAAAAATACACAAGAGATGGGCTAAGTGCTATCTCAAAGCATCTGATAGCTGTCAATCATTGCACGATCGGCAGCTGACCCACTTGCAGCATAGTGAGTGCTGGCCATCCTTTAAGGGTATGATCGTATCACACTAACACGGGATTGTGGTGTTAGATGGCACCATGCATCAACAATCCAAAGCTGGCTCTTCTTGCCGGCATCATGACCGTGCCAAAGTTTATGATCAAGCCAAGAAAACAGCCCAAAATTGCAGCCTCCTAAAGCCTAAATGTAAAAGATTATGCCTGCCTTCCAGACCACTAGCATTTGTAGATTTCCTGTAAAGCATTATTTGGCTTTAACTTTTGCAATCTAGATCAGATGAACGAAATTTTGTCCTACTGACACTTAAACAGGACTGCTCGTATTCTGCTTAAAACAGCTTTACACAATTTATATCGGACCTTGCTTGCTAGATCCAATCGAGATTTTGAGCTACCCAACGAACGGCAAATGCTCTGCTGCAAGTTTGTCATGACTTTCTGGTTAATGCTGATCAGGTTTAGACATCTTTGCTAGCTCTCCTAGATCTCTCTGCAGCACTTGACCCAATTGATAACCAGATCCTTAAGCATATCTCTAATTACGCCTGGATATCACTGGCGCAGTACTAAATAGGGATTGATTCTATCTCAGTGATAGATATTATAGATGTTAGAGTGTAGATGGCTGTCGGTCAATCGATGAGCATTTAATGTACGGGGATAATATGTGGATGCTTTGTAGGGTCTCAGATCCCCTTCTTTTCGCTATCTCCCTCTGGCAGCGGCAGTCACCAAACGCAGTATCTGCATTCATTTCTAAAGACAGCACTATGATCTACCTATCCTTTGTTCCATCGAAGCCTTAAAGCATAAAAAATGAGGTTGGCCGATTTAACAGCCTCATTTGTATAGCAGCAGAAGAGCCTTAACTACTATCAGCACTGCTTACAGTGGGCAATATTGAATCGCCCACTGCAGGACTCGAACCCACGACCTGGGTCGTCTAGAGCAAGCACCTTACCTCTTGGCAAAGACCCAGGGGCGATGCTCTGTATCGACTCACTTAATTCCCTTGCAGCGTGCATTGACAGCATTTACACTTATATGGCTACTACATTCCCGAAGCTTAACGAAGATAAGACCAACCTAATAGTTGTGGGAAACCTAACCTATCTTTGTGTTGAAACACCTCATTCCTAATATTGGTTCGTCGAGCCACTTGCCAAGTCGGCATACTTTCAGCTGAGAAAATTGCCAAAAATAGAGTATGGGGTGACAAGAATCCAACAGCCAACTAGTTCCCATTTTGTGACCCCAGATTTAGATTACTGTATATTTCCTTTGTTCAGGAATCTTGGTATTTGCCCTTAATGGTCTTCAACAGGCGCAAAACTCAACTGCTCGGCGAGCCTGTTATCAATAGGATAACTGCCATATCGTACAATTTCTGTCTGAGTTTCACCAGCTCCCTGTCATACATTAAATCGACTACAAGATCCTCTCTCTCCGGCTTATAGGTAGCTCCACTAGCTTTCACCTGCTCACCTACCCGCCCTCCTTGTTCCTCCTCTATACTTTAATGCCGCCTGGGGTTTGGCCCAGGAGTTAACATGCTTGCCTTTAAGACCGAGGTCACGGTGCTTGCCTCAGACGACCAATGTCTTGGGCCCTAGCTCTGCTGCAAATGTGAAGCACCTGGATAGAGATTGGGTTCTCTTAGGGCGCTATACCAATGAATTGTATTTTATTATTTATACCACCCCTTCTAGGCTTCTGGTCATATTTCAGTTTCCTACACAATTGTTGCATTCAGTTTGTCTGCACCGAAAATATGTAACTTGCTTTCGGCTACTGTTGCCACCACCATTAGACTTTAAATCATTAATGTAAGTCTCAGCTAAAAAGCTGCGCTTGGTGAGTTCAGCTTTTCCACCCCAAATGAACTTGTTTTTTTTCCTGCAAGCTTTGCGTGCTCACCTGTTCATGATTCAGTGCATATTACTACTAGCCAGGGGTCCTACTAACCAATGGCTTTGTGTATCTTCTTTATGTGTTTTTGCAAGCCAGAAGTCTAAGCACCTTGCATTTCTTTACAACTCTTTGTTATTGCTTCTCTTGCAGCTTGTTGTTAAGCGCCTGGATAGAAATTTGGTTCTCAACGGTACTAAGCAAAATACTTCATATTATTTATTATTATTATGAGGACTTCATGCATGTTAATTCACTGCTTTCGTAAACTGGGCCAAAGATTGGGCAAGTTTCTCCACAGCTACCTTCGTCTGTTAGATCAATATTTCAAAAAAGGACAAGAGTCAAACCACCTTGCTTCTGTAGGGTGGTGAAAAGCTATTGGAGCTGCTCTATGGTGTTAGCAGCATTACTGATCTAGTTTACTTTCCACTGAAACTGTATTAAAACTCTTACTGAGAACAAAACCTTGCAGATTAAACTATGCACATCACACGTGAACAACAAGCAGGACTTGTACGGTGGCATGACAACACCAAGCGATATAGTCATGCTGCCAAGAAATTCGTGCTGTCATTTGGAGTTAAACCCACAAATCCTGACATCAAATGCTTAAAAGCTGTAGAAAATCACCATGTGCACATTTCTTTGCTTCATAAGTGTCAGGATGAATAGCTTACATGAATGCAAATATCTAGATGATATCTGTGTTGGCGATGGGGTCGTTTCTTCACATCTTGTGCTAATCGTAAGACAAAAAACCAGCACCAAGTAACGAAGCATCCTCTTTGTTCGGCTGTGGCTTGGAACAAATCTCATCGCAGTAAATCCGACTGTAAAAAATATATATCAAGCTAACAGCACGTGGTGATGCACCGGTATGCAGTATAGTCATCCCTCACCACTTCCCACTTTGGCTCTTGCTGATTCACTCCATCAAAATTTTTACAAATGCACGTACGTTCATTAAACAGTTGATCACGATAATGAAAATGATCCAGGGTGCACTTGGTTGTCTGAGTCAATTATCACCACTGTATTAAAATAAAACTTAAAGTTACTGCACGTATGGACTGTAGGCCTATGTATTCGAGCATGCCCACAAATCGTTCAATGCCAGGTGCAGCCGCTCGACCACTCCTTGTGTGTGGGCTAGAACTTTTTCCAAGCAATTGTTGTGGTGAAACCAAGCCAATCAGAGCGTGTTGTTCACTGATTGGCTATCCTATCCTCTTCCTAGTGCAAGAACTATTTGTGTGTGTGTGTGTGTGTGTGTGTGTGTGTGTGTGTGTGTGTGTGTGTGTGTGTGTGTGTGTGTGTGTGTGTGTGTGTGTGTGTGTGTGTGTGTGTGTATGTGTATGGGTGTGTGTGTGTGTGTAATTGTGTATCAATAATAATAATATGATATTTGAAACATCTAATATGTCTTATTTTGTCTAATCTAGTGGGTAATTCTTGTAAAGGGTGTTATTTCATGTCTCGAGCACTCTAATAATGTTAAAAACTGTATTTAGAGGGCCGTGAACAGGTTTTCTATGCTCTAACTACAAAAATATTCGATTTATAAATAAAGAATCCTAATTCGTAGAAACTCACTAATTGTGGTAGCGTCTGGAACTGATTGACCTCAACAAACGAGGACGACTGTATGCACTTGCCAATGGGGCTAAATTGGAGAAGTGTAAGCAAGAACTACATTAAGTTTCCTACCAGGCTAAGCATCGTACTACCCGCTGTTGTGACTCAAATTGCTTAGCCAGACCATGTACGAACCTCAAATTCTTCGGAGACTGTGCCTTTAGTTCATATGCTCCCAAACCCTGGATGTTTCTGCCTGTGATGTGGCTGCCTTAATAAGGTCTAGCAAAAAGAGCTCGTCTCCTGAAGACCCTATACCTTCATCTCTGTGGTCTTCACTTGCAGAACAACTTAGCCCTGCCATAACCAAGATTTTTAATGCTTCTTTGGGAAAAGGGGTCGTCCCCAAGTCCTTCAAATCGGCAATCGTTAGACCTATTCTTAAAAAGCCTGGATTAGACACAGAGGTCCTAGCAAACTATCGTCCAGTTTCCCTTCTTCCATTCTTATCAAAGATTCTTGAAAAAATTGTTGCTAAGCAGCTAGTTGAACATATTGAAAATAATGGAATGTCAGAAACATTTCAATCGGGGTTCAAGAGGCAGCACTCTACTGAAACTGCTCTCCTCCGTGCTAACAATGACATTCTACGTGGCAACGACGACGGGAATGTCACTGCCCTAGCTCTGCTAGATCTGTCTGCTGCCTTCGACACCACTGATCACGAAGTTCTGCTTGAACGATTGAGAACAACGATCGGTCTGGCAGACGAAGCACTGGCGTGGTTTAAATCATACTTGTCTGATCGTGTTCAATCCGTGTCGTGTGGGGGTCAGGTCTCAGACATGAGAAGGGTCACCTGTGGAGTCCCTCAAGGGTCTGTACTTGGTCCCTTGCTGTTCTCTATTTATACGCAACCTCTGGGTAAAGTGATTAAGGCCCCTGGAATAGGATATCACTTCTATGCTGATGATACTCAGTTGTATTTGTCATTTAAACCGTCGGAATCTGCTGCAGCAACTGAGAAACTGATTGCTTGCCTTGCCGATATTCGATCCTGGATGTCGGAAAACTTCCTGAAATTAAATGACGATAAAAACGAACTGCTGCTCATAGGACACCCTAAGTGTGAAGCTGGATTAAAAGGCTTTGCTGTTCTAATAGGTGATGCTATTGTGCGACCTTCACCACGTGCTCGTAATCTAGGTGTCGTGTTCGACAGCTGCCTCAATTTCAAAAGCTTCATTCAGAAGACTACCTCTACAGCTAGCCATCACATCCGATCCCTATCCAAGATTAGAAGCTGTCTCCCACAGTGGCTTGCAAAAAGTTTAACTAGCTCTTTAGTTCTGTCTCGGCTTGATTACTGTAATTCCCTTTTGGCTGGGCTGCCAAAGAAAGCTATTATGCCACTACAGCTGACTATGAATATGGCTGCAAGGCTGGTCTTCAAGTCCCAGCGGTTTGAGCACATGTCAGCTCTGCTGAAAGAGCTAGGATGGTTGCCGGTTGAGCAAAGGATACAGAGCAAAGTTCTTATGCTGACCCACAAGGCCCGCCACGGCTTGGCTCCTTCATACCTAGCTGAACTGCTGCATCAGTTCCAGCCTGTTCGCGCCCTCAGGTCCTGTGTGGACAATAAATTAGCTGTCCCATTCCTCCGCTTAAAGACAGTTGGCGACAGAAGCTTTAGCTCTGCAGGTCCTAGACTGTTGAACTTGCTTCCACAATTCTTACGCAACGACAACTACTCTCCAACTGCCGACTATGACACATCTTTTTCAGCGGTCCTGAACTGTTACTTCCATGCTACTCACTACCTCAACTGCTCTCCTAACTCTGCTATGCTTCCCACTTTCTCTTTGTTGCGTGAGACGAAGTCTGTTGGGTACCGAATGCGTACCGAAAGCCGCTTAGGCTGTGAGTGTGCTATACAAAACTCTCCTGCGTAACACCGACACAGTCTTTATGACTTTTTGGAGTTACTGACGGAGATACAATTCCCGACTGACGTCACAACATCTCCTGATATGACGACATTTACTTCAAAAGAAGCTTAAAACACACCTTTATTACGGCCTTGAGTGTGTGCTTGTGATTCGTCAGTTGTGAACTCATGCGTGCTGACACTGTGCCTGCTGCTACTAACCATATCTACATGTTAACCCTGTACACGTCAAGTCCAGCAAATGTAAAGTGCCTACAAAGAGATTGAGTTCTCCGAGGGCACTTTATCAAGTGCATTATTATTATTATTAAGTCTAACAATACTACGATTGATGAAATTGCGAATAGTACGACTAATCATTTGGTCATGCTTTCTTTACAGCATCTGTAAAACGCCTCGAAAGAGATCAAGTTCACTGATGGCTCAATACAAACGTAGTTTACTATTATTATTATAATAAGTCACATTGTAGCTTAGGATTTGTGGACTCCCACAAAATTGCCATGCAATAACATACCGCTTCTTTTACCAGTCTTCATGGATTTAATGACGTCAGAGTCTCCTGAATCCTACAGGTAAGACTAGTTAAATTACTGAAATGTTGAAGCACTAAATGTAACAAATGACAATAGACTCAATGTGCAGCCAGACTAAATTGTTGCGATCGAGCATTAAATTATATCTGGCACGTCCTCTCGCCGTACTTTTGTTTTGCCACGAGCTTCGTCACTGCCTCTGTCTCTTTTTCGGTATCTATCTCCACCTCCATATCAGTCTTCTTCTCTTGTCTCTCCATGTCCATCTCTATGTCTATCTCTACCCCGGTCTCTCTCTATTTCTCTCTATGTAATGTATCTCCTCTGTAACTTCACAAAGCCATAAAGACTGTGTCGGTGTTACGCAGGAGATTTTTGTATAGCACACTCACAGCCTAAGTGGCTTTTGGTACGCATTCGGTAGCTAACTGACTTCGTCACACACAGCAAAGAGAAGGTGGGAAGCATACCAGAGTCAGGAGAGCAGTTGAGGTAGTGAGTAGCATGGAAGTAGCAGCTCAGGACTGCTGAAAAGGATGAGCCACAGTCGGCAGCAGGAGAGTAGTTATCGTTTGTAAGAATTGCGGAAACGAGTTCCACAGTCTAAAGCTTCCGTCGCCAACGGCATTTAAGCAGAGGAATGGAATAGCTAATTTATTGTCCATAAGAACCTGGGGGCACGAGGAGGCTGAAACTGGTGCAACAGTTCAACTAGGTATATAGGAGCCAAGCCTCGGAGGGCCTAGTGGGTCAGCATAAGAACTTTGCTCTGTACCCGTTGCTTAACCGGCAGCCATCCTAGCTCTTTTAGCAAAGGATACGCAGGTCAAACCTCTGGGACTTGAAATATAGCCTTGCAGCCATATGCATAGCCATTTGCTGTGGCCTAGCTGCTTTTTTTGGTAGCCCAACTAAAAGGGAATTACAATAATCAAACCGAGACAGAACTAAGGACCTTGTTAAATTGTTTGCAAGCCACTGTGGAAGACAGCTTCTAATCTCAGATACGGATCGGACTTGATTATTAGCTGTAGAAGCAGTCTTCTGAATGAAGCATTTAAAATTGAGGCAGCTGTCGAAAACGACACCTAAATTTTGAGCACGTGGTGATGGTCGCACAACAGCATCACCTATTAGAAGAGCAAAGCATTTTAATCCAGCCACGCGCTTAGGGGGTCCTATGAGCAGCAGTTCGGTTTTATCGTCATTTAGTGTCAAGAAGTTTTCCGACATCCAGGTTTGAATGTTGTCAAGGCAAGAATTCAGTTTATTAGTTGCTGCAGCAGATTCCGACGGTTTAAAGACATATACAGCTGAGTATCGGCAACATAAAAGTGATGTCTTATTCTATGAGCCTTAACCACTTTTCCCTGAGGTTGAGTATAAATGGAGAACAGCAATTGACGAAGGACGGACCCTTGAGAGACTCCATAGAGAGACTTGACCTGTCTCGTGTGTGAGACCTGACCCCCACACGACACGGATTGAACACGTTCGGAAAAGTACGATTTAAACCACGCCAGTGCCTCGTCAGCCAGACCGATCGTTGTTCTCAATCGTTCAAGTAGGACGTCGTGATCAATGGTGTCGAAGGCAGCTGATAGATCTAGCAGAGCTAGGGCAGTGACATTCCCGTCATCGTTGCCACATAGAATGTTATTGTTTACACGGAAAAGAGCAGTTTCGGTGGAGTGCTGCCTCTTGAATCCCGATTGTAATGTTTCTGGCATTTTATTCTTTTGAATATGTGCAACCAGCTGCTTAGCGATTTTTTCAAGAATCTCTTCATTTCTCTTTCTCTCTCACACACAGAGACGCTGACACATACACACACACACATGCACAAACACTCACACACAGACACACACACACCCACACACACACACTCACACGCACGCGCACACACACACACACACACACACACACACACACACACACACACATATATATATATATATATATATATATACCTCTGCCTCTCTCCATTTATATGTCTATCTTAATCTCTACCTCCGTCTCCCTCTGCATCTCTCTCTCTCTCTCTCTCTCTCTCTCTCTCTCTCTCTCTCTCTCTCTCTCTTTCTCTTACTCTATCTCTCCCCATCTCTCTCTTTTTTTCTCCCTCACATTTTCTCTCTCTCTCTCTCTCTCTCTCTATATATATATATATATTTATTTATTTATTTATTTATTTATATATTAGTCAGTCTCTTGCCGTCTCTCTGTCTTTATTTGTGTCAGTCTATGCAAATGCGATGCTTCAAGGTAAATCTGATTGTGTTTGATGCAGCAGGTAACATGTCGGATAAATTTCTTTGAGAGACTATAACGAAGCTCAATATGAGTATTGCAATGTCTTGCAGCATTGCAGCTAGTAGTGCAGTGATGACCCGGTGTGACCCCCACGTAAGTCTGTGGCAGAAAACTATTCCCACATTCGTATTAAATAAACAGCACATCTTCTAATTGTCTGCAGTGGCCCTACAGACCGTATAGTGCCATGCTGCCCCCTGAGTCTTAGCCCTAAGGTTAAGGTGCCACACTTTAAAGCCTGCATCGTGGATCGGATTCATGCAGCAGGCAATCCTCTACGGCCCACTACGAGTGGTATGGATAGACGCAAAGGTCCTTCTGTCACTATATAAATGAGGCTTTTGAATCGCGAGGCCTTTACTTTTATTTTTCCTATACTGCATCCTAGCGTTGGCCTCCAACTGTTATGAGTTGACATTTATATGCCACAAGAAGTGTCCAGAGCCGAATTCGCTGCTCCACCAAAAAATCGGTAAAGATTCATTAGCTGCAAGACAGGGTGATCATTTCTAACGAGTCGTCAGCTATTAGGAAGCATTTTCTTTGAACCCATGACCATGGGTTGCCACCAAGCAAGATAGCCTTCCTGAACTGCAAACCTTGGCAGCACCCAGCATCACAGCCGATCATGCTGTTCCTCTTATTCTTGGATCCCAGCTGCATTCCGCGGTGCCTCCCGATGAGCATTGCTATTCACTCGGCTTCAAAAAATCCTTGCAGCGTGGCCGCTGCGGCCGTGGCCGTTAATTCTTGAGGGTACTAAGTGAGTTTTCTACAATGCCAGGCATGCTAAAGTTATGCACTGCACGAAAAAACATTGCTTGACAGCCCCAAGAAGGCAAACGCACATACTGTTAGTATATATGCGTTTCGTGTGATGTCATCACACTACGATTCATTTGACCAAGTATACAGGCATTCAGCTTCTATCTTGCCTCTTTTGTTGTAGCACATCCTGCAGAGCATACATTTTACGGAAAAAAGGTCAGCTAATGGTGAAGGCTGTACACCCAGGCTCAGCCACCTATCGATATCGTCTCGTAAACGTTCCATGGATTCTGATCAGGAGACTGGGGCTACACCAGCAATACACCCGTTTTGCCAAAAAATACATTAGTGGAGTTACTGTTGGTCAAGCACATTGGATTTCAAAGCTAAAATTTTTTGATGGGGTTCGTTTCATGTGGCCCCAAGATAGCAACCCTGAGCACGAAGCAAGGCCAGTGAAGTACATTTTGACAAATTCTTGCATGGCATTGGTGGCATGGGCCAGCCAGTCACCTGATTGGGAACCCAATAGAATGTTTGTGTGACAATATCGACAGGCATCTGAGGCAGGGTCCACGGCATACATCAGTAGCCAATATTTTTAGTAAAATTCAGGCTGTAGCGTATGTACTGCAGCAGAAGAGACAATGCAGAATCTGAAGGCCTCCGTGCCTTCCCAGGCGTGGGCGTGATAAAGTAAGGAAAAATGTAAGCTGATTTAACAGCCTCATTAATATAGCAGCCGAAGAGCCTTCAGGGCGATCACCAGCACTGCCAAGGGTAAGGTGCTGGGACGTCACACTAAACTCATACATACCAATACCCACATGTACGCACCAACATCAACACATATGTGTTCGTTCACATTTGGGCTTTTCACTATATATTTTCTTATACTATGCCTAACTTTAGCATGCCTGAAATCCTAGAAAACCCATCTTTTTACCTGATCAAAATTATACCTACAGCAGTGGGTGCTATTCTGCAAGGATTGTGCTTCCTTTGTAGCAAATGTAAAGTGCCTAAAAAGAGATCAAGTTCTCTGAGGGTGCTATATCAAATGCACTATTATTGTTATTATTGCAGCAGGGTGTATACTGCATGTGACTGTAATAGCGAGACCGGTCACAGACATCTTGACTATGGACCATATCGTTTAAGCAGGAAACAGATAATTTGGCATCTAAGATTCCCTCCATATTCCTTCATTGTCAGTGTATTCATTTAAATGGCACTCATTGGATCCTTGATTATCATTGGCTTTTAAAATTATATATATGCAAATGTTTATTTGTACAGCATTCTAAGAGAACTAATTCTCTACCCAGGTGTTTCCTATATTCGGCATGGCTTCAGTCCACCACCTCGATTCGCAAAGGCAAGGACTTCAACAATAAAAATAATAATAATATCAGTACATTTGTATATTCCCAAAGAGAACCTAATAATCTTTCTAGGCACTTTACTTATGCTGCAAAAAAGTATGATCAGCAAATGTGAAGTGCCTAGAAAGAGATTGAGTTCTCTGGAGAAGCTGTAACAAACGTATTATGATTTTTATCAAATGGTTAGTGGTAGCATGCACAATGTCAGTAAGCTTAACATGGATAGAGGTGACATGAATAGTGCCAACATGTAAAATATGGTTAGTGGCAGCATGTGCACTGTCAGCAGGCATAGGCACACAAAGGGCAAATCACAAAGACCCACTATATACTGTGATAAATAGGTGTTTTTGACCTCAGACGTCAAAGGTGAGCAACTTTACCCCACGGACAAACCAGGATGGCTTGGTAGTCATTATTTATGAATCAGGGTGCTCCCACTGGGGTTTTATTGACTAAGACAACCCAATCAGCCATGGCAGTATGTCACGATGACATGTGCTTGGTGCTGAGATATTAAGCAGTCTTGACTGGGCACAGCAGAAATGCAGACCCAAAGTTGGTCCCTAGGCGAAATCTGTGTACTCGCTCTTCCTGATACGAGTTGGCATGTGGCAACATTTACGGACTGCTGATCGATCACCCCCGGGTCTCTCTTCTGCTCGTGCACCCAAAGTTGGACTTAAGCAGTCAAATTTTTGGTCCATGGTTAGTACCATACTAGCATTAACGGTACCAGCGCGATGAGTTCTCCTTAGTCCGAGTCATGACGGGCAGCATAGATCAAACAGTGTAGTAAAGCAATGTGTGAAGCCCCTGTGCTACCCAGCTTTTGAAACTTTACGGCAAGTATAGAGAAAGTGCACACCGTGTTGACAAACGCTTGTAACAAAGAGTGGAGTGGCTGGGGAGGGGTCCTGTTCGGCTTCCTCTATGTAGATCGCACTACACTGCATGCATCATGTTAAATTTCACCACACATTGTCATTGCTACGACTTCCTTTGCAGCATGACAGAAAAAAAAGGCGTTGTGAGCAAGACTAAGGACATTGTGCAGGCTGATAAAGACACTCAATGTGACTTCAAAAGACTATGAACTTACAAGAGCCCCTCGTGTAAGAGTGGTGATTCAAGAGCTTGTAGGGAGTGATTGAAGGGATGCCGGCAGCGAGCCAGAAGGGCTCCGAAAAGGCGGTAGCAGCTCATCGAGGAACTCACTCACTCAGGTATGTGACTCTCAAATTGGCTCTACCCTGCATCAGTATCAAGCAGTGTACGAAGTGTAAGCTATGGAATGACACAGGTAGGTAGGTACACTGCTGCCAATACGTGACACTATGCAAACACTTTACCAGGAACTTATTTATGGCAGACTTTGCTGCTATGCTATCGTGCGCATGCATAGTTAAAACCAGCTTGCTGTATCAAGCATCAAATGCAAACTGGAATGATGGTTATCTATCAGGGGTGTAAGCAGCTGGGGTGAGGGTGAGTTGCAGAAATGACTCTTAAGACCAAGGGTACAACTAAAGTAACTTGATGGGCGGGATCCTACTTGGGAGATGGGATTGGAGACTAGAATAATAATGATAATAATACATGTGATATAGCGCCCTCAGATAACTCAATCTATTTCTAGGCAATTTACATCTGCTTCAAAGGACTAGCTGTGTGATAGACACCACTGCCCTCCTACCAGTCAGAAATATCAGTGGGCTGGCTACCTTGACTGGGCCGATCGTTCAGGAGCTGCCTTCTCTGTCCGCTCGCTCCTCTCTCTCTCTCTCTAAATAATAAAATAAATCCTAGCTGACTAAACAGCCTCTTTTATATAGCGACAGAAAAGCCTTTACGGCTATCACCACCGCTTGCAGTGGTGATTAAGGATCGCCCACCTGAGGAATCGAACACGTGACCTCGGGACCGAGGTCGTGAAAGCAACCGCCTTACCTAGTGTGCCATCACGGCTCTCTCTCTCTCTCTCTCTCTCTCTCTCTCTCTCTCTCTCTCTCTCTCTCTCTCTCTATCTCTCTCTCTCTCTCTATCTCTCTCTCTCTCTCTCTCTCTCTCTCTCTCTCTCTCTCTCTCTCTCTCTCTCTCTCTCTCTCTCTCTCTCTCTCTCTCTCTCTCTCTATCTCTCTCTCTCTCTCTCTCTCTCTCTCTCTCTCTCTCCTCTCTCTCTCTCTCTCTCTCTCTCTCTCTCTCTCTCTCTCTCTCTCTCTCTCTCTCTCTCTCTCTCTCTCTCGCTCTCTCTCTCTCTCTCTCTCTCTCTCTCTCTCTCTCTCTCTCTCTCTCTCTCTCTCTCTCTCTCTCTCTCTCTCTCTCTCTCTCTCTCTCTCTCTCTCTCTCTCTCTCTCTCTCTCTCTCTCTCTCTATCTCTCTCTCTCTCTCTCTCTCTCTCTCTCTCTCTCTCTCTCTCTCTCTCTCTCTCTCTCTCTCTCTCTCTCTCTCTCTCTCTCTCTCTATCTCTCTCTATCTCTCTCTCTCTCTCTCTCTCTCTCTCTCTCTCTCTCTCTCTCTCTCTCTCTCTCTCTCTCTCTCTCTCTCTCTCTGCTCTCTCTCTGCTCTCTCTCTCTCTCTCTTTCTCTCTTTCTGGCAGCAGCAAAATAGCAGCAAAGAGGATTGATAAAGAAAAAATAGACCACATGGGCTGCTAGAACCATTTACGGTTGCCGAGTCCAATTCTTTCGATTATAAGAAGCATCTAGACAATCATCTTGGCAGCATGCCAATACTACTTGTGCATGTGTCTACAACTCCAGGTGAAGCATTTTGTAATATCTGCCCCGGGCCAGAGCAGAAGGTACATGCTGCAGGACTGCTGAAGCTCTTGCATGCAGACTGGAAATTATTATAGTACATATTCAGCATCGGCATAAGCAGATCAATTACTATCAAATGTTGCAGATACACACTTTCAATAGCATCACACTTGCTGTGCGGGGAGAGAGGGAGAACAATTCGAGCCTGGGCTAATGCCACATAGTCACTTCATTTTGTGTAATGCTTAGCGAGGCAGTGGTAAGACTGCTTTACTAAAAGGGTCCCACCCTTGTGAAAGCTGTGCTTACCCCAGAGTTTCATGAAAGCCACTACCACAGTAGGCCAGGGCTCACCCTCCCAGAGCAACATTTGCAGCCGAAAGACAGCAGCTGAGCGTCGGTGGCTGTGGCTGCAGAGTTCAGGCCAAGTATCCACAACAAAGTACAGCAGTAATATCGGCGGTGGCAGGGATAGACAGCTGCAGACCACAAAGAGCGTGCAGCTAGAAAGTGTAGCTGGTAGCAGGATTCTACCTAGAGAAAGAAAGAGGTATAGAGGGTTTGCATGTGTGCGTGTGGAGGTACGCATGCGCGTGACCGCGTACGTGTGCGCTCGCATGAGCGCATGTGAGAATAAGAGACAGAGAGGCATTGACAACTCCTGCTCAGGTGACTATTTGAATCTACAACTAGCTTCATCTCAGGCACTCACCTCACGACTGCTGGCAGCTTCCGGTAGACCAGCTAGGTCTAGCCAGACGGTGGCAGCTTTGTCAGCCTCCAACCGAGCCGCCTATCACTCGAGCAGGCGCTGCTGCTGTGTGCTGGCACGCATGCATTCACAGCAGCCCAGCACCTCCACCCATAGCAGGCTGCAGTCGAATGGGGGGCAGCTTTTAAACAATATCCTAATTAGACCAGTCGTCCGATAATTAGAGCTACATAATGTCTCCGGGCTGCTGTCGTGCCGTCCTTGGTTAGGTTTCTCTGCTGGCCGCCCAGCCACTTTGAGGCTCGGGTCAAGGGCAAGCAGCACTGTGAGGCTCGGGTCAAGGGCAAGCAGCAGAGGGCTCTATTAGGGCATCAGTGCAGGCTGGATGCTTTCCTGAGGGCGGCTGCTACCGAGTCCTTCGTACAGACCAGAAGAGTGTGGAACGTTCGGGCTCCATACTTGTCGGTGCTAACTTGACAAGAACTATCAGTCGGTATGCTTCAGGAAATGATGGCCATGGTCTGCCAAGGGCTTAAAATCCCCCGGTAGCTTTCATTAAACTCTTTCAGGAAACTCGTCAGGCACCAGCATCTACTTCTGTGCCGTCACATCCGGTGACAGGAGCAGAGCAGCAACCAGACCAACCATCCGCCAGGGCACAGCAGCAGTAGCAGCAGCAGCTGCGCTCTGCCCCCCCCCCCCCCCCCCGCACAGCGCTAAGCGCTGCCCGAGTTTCGGGTAGTGTACGTAGGAATAGCAGCAGCAGCAGCAGCCGCCTGCGACACTGCTCTGATTTGCAGTAGATGAGGAGCAGGAGGAGCAGCAGCAGATGGAGAGTACTCCCTTGGGTGCACAACCCATTAACGTCCCAATGCATTAGCTTGCCACTGCCACGGCACTGCTGGCCCACAAAGCAGACACAGTTGCAGCAGCAGCAGCTGAGAGAGCACCACCACCAGCTTCTGGGGTGGGAAGGGTTCGACAGCAGCCTGGCTGAAGTGGACTGGCCGGTCGGGCAGGCAGCTGTAGCCACCTCCCTATGACTTTTGCAATCCATGCAGAACCCAGAAACTTGGTTAGCCTTAAGGTAGATCAGCTGCCGAGTCTCCTACCGATCTGTTCTACTTTGAGTGAGTCGGGGAGGAATAGGTGGCAGTCGGAGTAGAAGAAAAAAGGATGACCCTTGCCACTCGGCATCCGGGTTTTAGCCACCGGATGGCCAGCCTTCTTCCGATCGTTATAACTTCATGGGGGGCGGATCCCACACACGACTGCTGTTATGCAGCAATTAGCACTTGGTTTGATGTCAACCTGCCACCTCACCCTTCACCACCCTGCTGCTGCTGCTGCTGCCACCACCACTGCTGCTGCTGCTGCTGCCACCACTCTTATCTCTTAGTATGGCTGGTAGTCTCCTGCTGGCTATCCTCTCCATCTGCTGGTCACTCATCTGGAGACTTTGGAAGGCATCTAGCGGCTGGCTGCTTCCTAACCAGGGCCCCATAAACAATAGATCACCTCTCATATTAAAGCCATTAGTGGCTGTCAAAAGACTAGCCAAAACAGTTGTAGCCTGGCTCCTCACCTACCACCACCAGATGTCAGCAGTTCTTCCCGGTGGGAGGATGCCATAATGATGATACATGATTGCAGGGCACACATTGATTGTATTTAAGCTGGCAAGTAGCAGACAAACCAGGAGGCTTTCTGGCCAATCCCATAATTCTAAGTAACGGCTCATCGTCAGTCTCTCTGCTTTCCACCTGGCAAAGCTGGCTGCCCTGAGAATGGTCCTCCTGCACAGGCTGGATTTCGTATGCAGGGCAACGATGGTGCCTGCACAGTTGCTCAAGACAACTTTGAAGGCTATGATTGGGCTCCCCTCCATACGGATACTTCCTACTCCCCTATAAACACAGTGCATGCCACTTCAGGCACAGACACACTTCTCCCGGCTTACTTCGAGGACTGCAGGTGAAGCTCCACAAGGTGGATCCCATGGGCCACTCTGTATGCCTGCACGTGGGCACACCCTCCGGACTGCTTCCGGTTTTACCGAGCTGCCACGTGGGGTACACGGCCTGACGTCACTGAGGGCTGATGAAAGCAACTTCGAGCACAGGCGGCATTGCAATATGTTCCTTGCCGCTGGCTGCGGAGGAGGTCACAGCCAGTCACCGGGGTTGGTTCGCGTCGACTGACCGCTTATGCCAGCCCCAATGGTCGTAGTGTTCTTGAATCGCCTGCCGAGTTCGGCCTCGGAAGACCTAGCCCGTGGGCTGACCATACCGTGAACGATGGCTTCGGTACCTTTGCCCGACTACTTTGTCACCTGAAGCCACTTCTTTAGAACCAGCCACTGGATCACACGATGAAAGCGATCAAATTATTATATATACTAATAATAATAATAATGCACTTGATAGAGTGCTCCAGAGAACTCGATCTCTTCCTTGGCTTTAAATTTGCTGCAAAGGGAATCATTCGAAGAAGCTATGATGAGAATAGCAAAGTGCTTCAAATTATTCAAATTAATATGCTGCATTAAGGATGCATTGTCAAGCCACATTGCAGGGGAGGGGGTACGTCAATACGATCAGATCAGTTAATCATCTGCTTACGATTGTGAAAATAAACCAAATCATATTTAGGATGTTTGACTGATTCTATTCTATGTGGACCAAAAATATGATTGCATACCTGAAGCAAATGGTGAAAATTACCACAACTAACCCTATGCAAGAGCATAGGAATTGCACCAGCACCAGCATATCTCTCCGTGTTACCTCTTATTTTTGTCCTCCCTTGGAGGGTGATAAAGTCAGTCGAGATGACGCGACTACCTGAAAAATATCTCTTATGCTTGCCACTCAATACACGTCACACAAAGCATGGCCTTATTTTTTAACAGTGATTATCACAAGTGAGTAGCCATATTGTCTGCTTAACCAGGTATTTCATACAGACTAGGAGACTGGCATAATTCAGCTACACAGTCAAGTCTGTTTACTTTCAGCTACATTACACGGCAAAGACTCGGTGCTGCTTAGACAGGGATACCACATCCAAGTTGGTCAATGCATTTGCAGCATCCCGGCTTGACCTCTACCATATTTTTACGAGTATAACTCACATTTCCCCCAACTATTTTTGGAAAAAATGAACCAGCAATTTATACATTGCAAGTCAAATTATATCAAAATTAAAAAACACTCCTTGCCTACGTACCTAGACTGCTCAACTTGTTCATATGAGATTAATTAGTTTATACTATACGTTGCTTTAGCTGACTATAAACCCTAAAACTAAAAATTTAAAATATGCTGGGTGGAATTGAAGATGATGTAATCTATGAGGAAAGTGACATTGAAAACGCTGCAGAAGACTGTGAAGATGTTAGCAGTGGTACTTATGACAGGTTTCTTGCTAACTGTGATGGTTACAGCAAACTTATATTGATACAAAATGTGCTATATATTTAGGAATAATATTTTTCAATGACAACTTTTTTCAGAAAATTGTGCCCATAAGTTCAGGGTGCGACTTATACTTGGGTGCAGCTTATAATCGTAAAAATACAGCATAGCTCACTACTTGCAGGTCTTCCAGCCTGTGCAGTGAGTGGGGTGCTTAAAGTCAATGCAAAACTCAGGCCTAGGCTTTCCATTGTGCCACCTACTCCTCTGACTCTGGTGGTGACTACCAAGTGTTACTATGCATCATTTCAAAATACAGTGCCAAGAGGTGTGTCATAAATAAGTAATTTTCATCTACGGCAGGGTACAATGAAGCAAATTTAAATACTATTGTACGATGAGGACTGAGTATCAAGGAGCTATGACCTCGTGAAGCAGCTTGAAGACGGTTGCCTCGAGGCTGCATGAACACACAGCTTCGTGCTGAAAGTAGTGGTCCACACATCCAATCGGCTGATGGAAAGCATCCCTTGAACTAAGGGATACTGAACACTAGGTAAGGCGGTTGTTTTCACCACCTCGGTCCCGAGCTCGAATCCTGCGGTGGGCGATCCTGTATTGCAGCTGCAAGCAATGGTAATAGCCATAAAGTAGCTATACAAAAGAAACTGTTAAATCAGCTAGTATTAATCACCATCCTGTAATAAGCCGAATACTATATACAGGTATCGATATTTTCTTTAGCATGTCTGTAGTCTTATGTACGTTTCCTATTATGACTTTTCTCGTGCTTTTGCTCTGCTTGAAAGTAGCACTCACCGTTACACCGTTCTCATGGCTCCGATGTACTTTCATTTTGAATATTCTGGTGCTGCATTTTAGATGCGAAAGCATAAAAATAACATTAGCAGAGAATGGTTTCGATCCATCGACCTCTGGGTTATGGGCCCAGCACGCTTCCACTGCGCCACTCTGCTACTCCGCTAGATTGACTAATTAGTAGGTTTAATATATTTTATTTATAGAGGCAGGTGAGCCATTAAACGAAGCCTTTTTAGATATCCCGATTTCGACCCACTGAGGCTACCAACTACCACCTCTCTTAGTTGGTAAGGCTGCCATACTTCATAAAATATACTTGCATTTTTAACAAGTTCACTACGTTCATACGTAAAATCAATTTAATATAATAAAAACATAGTACGCTATGCCTTGGTGTGGAGAGATAACCATCACAAATCGGAGGGATGCCCTCCCAGGGCGGTAGTTGCTCGTTACCCAAAACAAAGACCTTGGGACCGCGTAGGCACATCATGAAGAAGCAGCCTTTTAAAAATGTTTGCCATCGACCTTCCACGACTTTGGCGAACCTCTGACTGCTCAAAGATGCTGCTGAAAAGTGATCGCTTCTTCATGTCTACCATCTGCTACAACGGCGTCGTTCAGCAATGAAATTGGACTTCCTGCTATGGGTACAGTGCCCGTGGCAGAAATGTTAACGTCGGAGCCGGCGGCTGTAAGCCTTAAGCCGCATTCTCTAAGCTCTCAGCATTAAAACCCTCAACGGTGATCCTTAAAAGGCATACAAACCCTAACTCCCAGCACCTAAATCTCAGATACAGCATACGGTATGTTATTTCATAACCAGATTTCATTATGCATAAATAGATAAACATGTCTTGTGATGCATGCGCACCTAGAAAATCGGACGACGGTCGCTGCCATTGCTCTAGTCACAGAGGCCATCGGAGACATATCATCCTTCATAGGTAACCATCAACGAATACTTTGCTACGGCAACTCCCTGCTTTCACCGGCGATGTCTTTTTGATTACATTTTTATTCTCAAATAATGCATAATTTTCTAAGCTACACGTTTGGATTTTAAGTTACTATTAGCAGCCTCGAGGGAATCGCATCTCGCGAGAATAAAGTCATTCACCCATCCAGTCATTCAGTGCCAACTGCAAGCAGGATGATAGCCGCTATGGCACTTCTGCCGCGATATAAATGGGGCTGTTGAATACGGTAACCATTAATTTGCCTTTACCGACTCAGATCGAAAACGCCTTTTTCGTATGACACAAAGCCTTTAACTCAATTCCCCCTCGCTAACGTCTCGACATTTTAAAACAAACTTAAAACCGACCGCTCTTTGTAGCTTTTACTAGATCAGCATGAATAAGAATGGGGTGCTCACTCTTCACGACCAAATCGTGGGTTTGATTCCTGCAGGGCTGGATTCTTTATTGCAGCTTCGTGCGGTGGTGAGACCTTAAAGGCTCTTCTGCCGCTATATAAATGAGGCTGTTATATCAGCTAACTTTTGTGAACGTATGCGTGCTGACGCTGCTTATGTCATGGCTAACCAATTGACGAGTTCTTTTTCCAGCATGTGTAACTTGCCTTGAAGGATGTTTAATTCTCGCAGGGAACTAGACAAATGTCTTATAATTATTACTAGGATTAAACTTGTGCCGTCAGTCCTTCGTGAAAAGGCCTGGCAGGTATATTGATTAAATTGAGCTATACCTCTCCTGAAAAGAGTGCTGATGCGGATCTCGGTCGAACTGCAGATACACTGGCAAATTCCCTTCGTGACTTGCAGAAACCGTCAGGCCTCCACTCCTGCGTACCTAGCTGAATGGCTGCACTACAACATCATTTAGCACCCACTGTTCCTGTCTGGGAAATTAATTATTTTTCCCATCCTGGGGTTTAAAGATTGCTGACGACACTTTTGCCCCACAAGTCCTTCCTTACGGAATTCACTCCTTTAATCCTTACATAACGATGACCCCTATTACTTAGACATTTCCAGCCGTCATTTGCTGCTGCTCATGCTCAATTCACATGTTTACTAGTTCTCATCCTGCTACACTTCCCAAATTTCAATGCTAGGAAAACAAAAGCGTTAGCTACTGGTTTCACAACAAAGCTTACTTTAAACGCTATAAACGAAGCATCAAAGTATGTCGTCTGCTCAGGAACGCTAGTCTGGCAAAACTCGGTGCAGTGCTCGCTCGAGCTTTAAGAACTGTTCCCGTGAATGACTTCCTACGACCACCAGATCTCGGTGAGGTTCTCGCAGTGCAATTTTATATGAGCTCAACATTTCAAGAAAATCTGAGTAAACAGCTCATCCTTAAAGCTCATCGGCAATCGCAGCGTGGGCAAATTAGATGGCATAAAATCAGTTTCCAGGAGGGCCGAATACGGGCTTAAAAAATTGCACTACGAAGCACTCTTTAAGACGTTAGCGAAAACCCCAACTGTCCTGTAATTGTGACACAGGTTCCTGTGAGGTGAAAGGCTCAGGACTAACAAAGACCTAGTGTTAAGAACTGGATCAAGATTCAGGCGAGTTCACCTTGGCTCAAGAACTGATATTGGCAGTTGCTTCCGCCGAACGTAAATTACAACTTAACAGTGAAGTGCAAGCATTAAATCAGGGTATTAATAGCAGCGAGCTTCTTAACAGTACATCGACTATTGAATACACAAGTCAAGTTCAATGGCTAGGTACAATCGACGGTATAACAAAACAGAAATCTCGATTAGTGGACCAGAAAGACGAAATAGTTGCTTTCTCGGCTCATAAACCAGAGGCCGATGGACCGAAGATGCTCCCATTTAAGGACTCTGATTATCAGTTGTATACTGCTTCAAGCAATTCTTTTTACCCCCTGAATGCAGAAAGTTGCTGCGGCTCACACACTGCAAAGAGGATGTTACGTCACGCTGCTCCAGACCATCTTTTAGTTTTTGCCTAGCTTCGTCAAGGCGAACATGGTAGTTATACATTTTTGATAGTTGATATTTTATAGCAAGCGCATTCAAATAAATAAATAAATCCTAGCTGCTTAAACAGCCTCTTTTTGAATAGCGACAGAAGAGCCTTTATGGCTATCACACCGCTTGCAGTGGCGATAAAGGATCGCCCACCACAGGAATCGAACCTACGACCTCGGTCGTGAAAGCAACCGCCTTACCTAGTGTGCCATCACGGCTCAGACTCTCTTACCTTCCAGCAAGTATATCACATCGTATTACGGCCTTCGTTCACTCAAGAGCAGCTTTGTGGGTAGGCACCATTCTTTTAATTCACTTGCCAATCCATCGTACAACTCCTGATGGGGTCGAAGCAAGTAGCAGAGCTCTGACATGGCAGAGCCCTTCGTAGAACTAGTAGTAGCAATCTTAAATCGTATCTTCACTCTGCTACCTTTTCTGAAGCAAGTGCTTTGTTAAAACACTGGTGTCTTGCCTGAAAATCCCAGTGGCAACCTCTTCCTAGGTGGCTAGCAGTTCCCTGAGACAATCCACCATTATTTCCCGTCTGATTTCGTTCACTAAGCCATGCCTCTTACAACCCCGTCCCAAAGAAATGTTTCCCACGTTTACCGGCCGACTTAAAAAAGCTTATAGGCGTTCGCAATACATTAGCATGTTCATGTTCATTGTTTGTCATTGCCCAGCAAAGCTAGCACAACAGGGAGATGACAGTGACGGAACGAAGGATCATACCACATTAATGCACTCATGCTATCCCCACTTCCTGCCATATACAGAACAGAATATGTTTGCAAAAACAACTAATGGCACGGCGGGATAAGAAGTGGTGCTCCAGTTGTTCTTGCGGTTAGGCAGATCCACATTATAAGAATTCAAGGGAATCACAAGTGCCGGACGTGCCTCATTTTCAAGTCTGACGGCATGGCCAAACACGGGCAAGCTGGTTTTGCAGTTGCCCGGCTCACGAGTGCAAGTATAATTCCACACTGGCTGCAGTCGATGAGGCGAGCACCCATTCGCAGCTGCACTGATGCAGAGCAGCATGAGAAATGTCTAGGAGAGCTGGCAGTACACGGACCCGCTACCGACAGGTGGCTACCAACAGAGGGACGAAAGTGTTGCTGCTAACACCGACACGACCCGGCGGCGTCATCACGCGTCTTCGCCTTTCTCTTTGAGGCGCTTGTATTTGCCAGTCATTTCCTTGGGCAGCTTCTGCCACGACGGACAAGCCACCTGGCCTGGCACCTCACAGATACACCATCGTGGGAAGCCTTGGCCAAAATTCGCCGGGTTAATGACTTCCTCCTCTTGCTTCAGCTGCTCTCTGTAGAAGCATCAAACACAAGCTTTTCTTGCTAGCCCCAAGACAAGCAGCCAGACAGCGCTAGAGTTGAAAAACACGAGCAGCGTACGGCTCGACAGCATGCAGAAGAACAACGCTAATAACGTCGGCAAGCACTGGTTTGGCCCAGTGGTAAAGATGCTTGCCCTGATCAAGGTTGGGCCGAGGTCGTGGGCTCGAGCCCCGTGGCATATGTGAAGCGCCTGAATAGAGATTAAGTTCTCTTAGGGGGACTAAGAAATGAATCAGATATATTTTGTAAGGCAAACCACGACCTCAAACGCACGAGAGCCAGAGAGAGAGAGAGAGAGAGAGAGAGAGAGAGAGAGAGAGAGAGAGAGAGGCCAAAGCTACACATGCTTACTGGAAGCTGTTCCATTACACTGAGCAGTCGAAATGAAGAAGGCATGCACAATCAAAATCATCATGCCAACATCAGAACCCCCAAGTCACTCTAAATCGAGATCAACATTCCGTACATACTAGGCAACGAGGACGGACTACTTTCCGAAAGCAATGCTTTGACCTTGAATGCTTGTCTGCTCAGCACGAGCTTTTGGCTAATCAGCTCGTTTTTGTGGCTTCCTGGCAAAGTACACCTGCCAGGTTAACGAAGGCTGAATGCACTTACACATGCATTCACCGAGCTGGACAACGAATGCGATCCTGAAACGTTGAGCATGCAAGCATGCTGCAAGTCTTGAATGTAGGTTGTTGCCATGCGATCGAGGCTGTACCCAAAACATAGGAAAAGGAAAAAGCTGGAACCCAAAAAAACGCACATTCAGTGATCGAAGCATCCTAGACACGGTACTAAAGCATACATACAATATTTCACCAGTCATAGCAACAGGCATTTGACGATGATAATAATAATAATAATAATGCACTTGATAAAGCACCCTCAGAGAACTCCATCTCTTTCTAGGCCGAGCTGGTTTGGTCTAGCGGTTAAGGTGCTCGCCTCGACCAAGGTCTGACTGAGGTCGTGGGCTCGAGCCCCGAGGCATATGTGAAGCGCCTGAATAGAGATTAGGTTCTCTTGGGGCTCTATATAAATAAATTATATTTTTATAATTACATATGGACGCTTTACATTTGCTGCAAAGGAAAACGAGATTGAATGGTAATATCATGCTTGATAAACAACATGAATAACATGGTTAGGGCTGATATGCACAGGGTCAGTATGCAAGTGTGGTTAGTGGCAACATGCACAGTGTCAGCACTCATAGGCACATGAAGGACGAATCACGGGGACCCACTAAATGCTGTCTTAAATAGATGTTTTTAAGTTCTTTTTAAATGTGGTCAAAAATAGATGGTTGCCAGCACCCACCCGCCTCAGATACGAAGTTATGCTATGCATAACACTGCGAAAATGTGAGCACTCTTAGATAAGGGTACCCTTGGATAGGGAGACTGCAACCAAATTGCTACGCTGGCTTGGCCCAGTGGTTAAGGAGCTAGCTCCGACCAAAATCTGGCCGAGGTCGTGAGCTCTAACCCCGTGGCATGTGTGAAAGCATGCATGCACGTGCGCACACTAGTTATTGTTTTCTGTGGAATCTACCATCAACTGACGTGAGGGGTATGCTCCTAGGTTTTGCATAAGGATCTAAAGCTGACTAAGCCCTTTAAACTCCCTTGAGCTACTCACACTGAGGCATTCAACGTTCATGGTCACAGACCTCTGCAGCGACCCACAGACATGGAGAAAGTTGTTATAGCTTGAGCACTTGCAGTGAGTTGCGTCAGCAAACATGCCAGCAGGTTCTGCAACCTTGGTAACCTTGATAGGCTGGGGGGGGGTAATGGTCTGGGTCACATGGTCCATGGTGCTGCTATCTCTATCCAAGCGCTTTACAGCTAGTTGCAAGAGAAGGAATAACCAAGGGTTAATGACAAGCAAGGTATCATTGTTGGACAAGCATGCACAAGCGCATAAGTATACCACTTAGAGCAGGAGGCGAAAGTATGCAAGAAGACACTCACGGCTACAGGTTAGTAAGACCTCTGGTTAGTAACATGCACTGAAGCATGCACGAGTAAGCGACACACAGGAAAAAAGACACGTGCATTGGGGTGCATGGAAAGCTCAGCAGACCAGATGCGACTTTAGATGACACTCGGCTTTTGGCCGGTGGTCTCTTAACATCACGTTGTAGTCAGGAGTAGGAAGGGAAGTCATACTGATGATGTTTGGTTGCCACGAAGGTACCACAGTAGAATGATTTCACGTGCCCCGGACATGCAATGTCTAGTCAGCAGCGCCGCCAACGCAGAGCTACGAGGAGACAGTCTGTTAAGACTTAGGAACTGGTTAATGTAATGGATCTCCATCTGTAACTTCACAAAGCCACAAAGACTAAGTGGGTGTAACGCTCGACAGTTTTAAATAGAGTACACAAAGCCTAAGCGGATAAGAAGCAAGCGACTCCTAACAGCTGACGGCGGTTCCTAACAGCTGGTGGCCCGCGCTAAAACAAGAGGAACCTTCCCAGAAAAAGGAATAGGACGGTGAAAGCCGCGGAATTCCATCAACCTTAAGAAACTTCGGCTGCCGGGTCGAAACCAGCAGCCAGCATTTATACCAATCCAGGACCTGCGAGATGCTTTCGGTAGCGAGACAGACGCCAATGCGAGCGGCAGGGGCAAAGTTGAGGGATAATGCCAAGAGTCTCATTGGAATTCGACTCGAATTACCTTGTTTTCCCGAGTATCTTAATAATATGTTGCAAAATGCTGTCTTTATCCTTGTGGTCAACGTCAACTAATATCTCGTCGCCTGTGTCTAAAAGAATAGTCGCATGATTCACCGAGCATTCAACCTAAATCCTCTCGCGCGTCGCATCCAGCGCTCGCCCCCACGCTGGCTTGGCTGGTTGATCTGAAATGTACGTCACTTACCAAGGTAGAATCGTATGAACGGCGTGGGTGTCATGTTCTTGTACTCAACAATCTGTACGGACGGATTTTTATACTGGATCTGGTCACGATGCCAGAAAAGAAGATCACTACGAAGACAGGAGAACGAGAGCAATTGTTGCAGAAGAGGGACTAGTTAAAAAACTGCTGCGGTACGATCTAAGCGACGGTAGTTGGTGTTACCGTGTGCCTTGACTTTCAACTCCAGGGACAGTGTAGTTGACGCTCATGACCTTTACATTGTCTTTGAACGTTAGCTCTCCTTTTCTGAGGTAGTCCATCGTTCGCCTAAAGGCGGCCCTCCCTTTCATAAAAGGCATGTCTGCAGCGGTTCCCTAGAAGCCGGCGAGAAGCCGGAAACATGCTCCTACCGTAAGCCAGTACCCACCAGTTTGTGAAGTTAAAAGTTCAGATTAATTAAAATAAGTTATGTAAAACATAAAAATAAATTTAAAAAATCACTTATATATTCGATGTATTATATATTTTTTGGTTATCTGAAGGTCATCCGTTCGACTACCGCCGGTTGGACACAGTATGGCCGCCCCCGGAGGCGTTGTCGCTGCGTTGCTATGTGCGGCGCTAGCTACCATTACAGTAGTGATTGCATTCAGGAAGCTGCGGAGGCCAAGGGAATCGCAAGGTCGAAGCGCAAAGGGTAAGTTTTCACCCGTAGTTGCTGTGTATGCCCGACCGCCACTTTCGAGGGTTCTCTACTACGCAGACTCGTGCTACGTGTACCGGCGATAGGCGATCATTGCGTGAGATGAAGTCTGTTGGTTGCCGTATACGCACAGAAAGCCGCCAAAGTCTTTAACAGACAATAGAAAAACTCTCCTGCTAATAGCCACTTATACCATGTGGCTTTTCGGAGTTACAGATGGAGATACACCTTCCAGGTCTGATTAGCGCCCCCACCGTCAGTAGTAAGCATCCCGGAGCTTTCTCAGTTGTTCAATGTTTTGGCCGTAGTCAATTTTTATAATTCTAGAGTGGATTAGATAACCGGACTTTATGCGCCATTGTTCCGTACGGTATTGACGAGGATGGTGATCGCTTGCGTACTTGCGCATTCGCTGATACATAAGCAGCACGTGCAGCTTTTCGTTCGCACGACCCGATATTCTACATGCAAACGAGTTGCAAAAAGCGGTTACTCAAGCAGCGCAACGGTTTTTCAACAATAGCGCAGTATTGGTTTTGTACTTTTCTTCGACAGCGCACATGCAGGAGACGCTTCGTTGGTGTGCTGAAACCATCCAGCTTTTACCCAGAGGTTTTAGCCCTGGGGTAAGGTGCTCGCTCTTCACGACATTGGGGCTCTTCTGCCGCTATAAAAATGAAGCTGTTAAATCAGCTAGCTTTTAACCTTATAAGTAGCTTATAATGCGACGTCTCCCACCCTCTTCCATCTTTCTTTTGCTCTTCATAACATTGCGAAAATTCGGGCTTGTTTAGATAAAGATACCACGTCCAAGTTAGTTCATGCATTCGTGACATCCCGTCTCGACTTCTGCAACTCACTGCTTACAGGCCTACCAGCATGTGCGATCAGGCGATTGCAGCTTGTGCAAAACTCTGCAGTTAGGCTTGTCTGTCGTGAGCGTCGCAGTTGCCACATTACTCCACTTCTCGCCGACCTGCACTGGCTATCAGTCAAGCAACGGATTGACTTCAAGGTTTTGTCGCTCACTTTTAGGTCCCTTCATTCTATGGCTCCAGCCTATCTGTCAGACACATCAGGCCAAGCATCGTACCACCCGCTTCTCGGAATCCAACAGTCTAGAAATACCTCATACAAACCTTAAATCCTTTGGAGACCGTGCTTTTAGTTCATATGCTCCCAAAGCCTGGAACTCCCTCCCGACCTGCGTCAGAACATCCCCTGACCTGACCACATTTAAAAGGAACCTAAAAACACACCTATTTAGGACAGCATTTAGTGGGTCCCTGTGATTCGTCTTTGATGTGCTTATGCGTGCTGACACTGTGCATGCTGCCACTAACCACATTTGCATACTGACCCTGTGCATGTCACCCCTAACCATATTATTCATCTCGTTGGTTTTTCAAGCATGATTTTACTTACCATTCAGTTGCATTTCACTTTGCAGCAAATGTAAAGTGCCTAGAGAGAGATTGAGTTCTCTGAGGGGGCTTTATCAAGTGAATTATTATTATTATTATTATTATTATTCCTGTTGCAGTTCTTTCCCCCTCATTTCTTACTGTCTCTCTATATATATATTATATATATGAGTGTGTGTGTCTGTCTCCAATCTCTGTCCACCTTCTTTCTCTATTCAGTCAGTCTATCAATCTCTGGTCTTCTGATTTAGCAGCCTCACTTTTATAGCGGCAGAAGACCTTTCTCGGCTATCCCCACCGCTTGCAGTGGTCAATGAACAACCTCTCAAGAAATGTCGTACTTTGGAGCAGGGGAGGTAAAAGATTGTTGCCAACTGTGCAGTCATGTTCCATGTCAAATGTGCACTTGTTCCCTGCATGTGAGAGGGTACGGATTTTGCATTGTGAATAGTCGATCGCCCACTTCACGGCTCGAACCCACGATCTGGATCGTGAAGAGTGAGCACCTAATCACTGGGTTAGTCCAATCACTCATCCAGTGTCTCCTCAACGCGTGGCGCATATTATGGGTAATGAATGTCGAGTCCTGCCTAGCAACTTGCCAGTGTGACTACATGAACCGCTACAGAACTTATGATACGTTATGATTCATGCCTACTGCAATTCCGTCGGCTTTACTGACTGCCATGCCAATTTCAGTACACAGAGCATCCGTGGCAAAGTAGTGGACACAAAAAGTGAAACATAGGTCCTAGTTTTCACTGTGAACTATCTAGCCCCAGGCTTACGCAATGTGTTTCACTAATTGTGGATGGAGACTTTGATGAAAACGTGGCAGCATGCTTAAATCTTCACGGTTAGATTTTCCAATGTTCATCTCCGGGTTGACTTGGATTGTTGTAGAACGTGCTATTATTTAGGAAAGGAAAACCTCAGTCAATATATGTTTTATTTGTGGATGTAGGATGCATATGATGTACGCATATTTAAGACAACTTAAATGATGGCTGTGGAAAAATTTCCGCCTCAAGGATTGCCTGGATTGTTCGATGGCAGTGCAGCTATATAAAGACCCAATGATATTGAAACAAGACTGCTTTTATTTACGACTTGTCAATATGTGTGTGTCGTCCTCGTTCCCGTGGCAAATGCATGGGAACTGGACGGCTCTGCTCATCCACGCGAGAAATACTGTGTAGTATGTAGTAAAGAATAGCGATAGCAGAAGGTCTCCGTGGAGGCCTAGTTGAAGGCTACAACCAGCAGAAGCAAGCAACAGGGTCTCTCGGTAATGCGCGACCACCTATCACCAACTCAAGACTCGCGACTGGCTATTATCCACAGAGCTTCGACGAGCTTTCAACTTAGATCAGTTTGGTCCGGTGGTTAAGGTGCTCGCCCCGTCCAAGGCCTGGCTGAGGTCGTGGGCTCGAGCCCTGAGGCATATGTGAAGCGCCTGAATAGAGGTTAAGTTCTCTTTGGGCGCTATGCAAATGAATTATTATTATTATTATCCCCGAACTCCACTTATCAAGACCTAAATAAAAATCGATTTATGGTAGACCAGAATGCAAACTTGAGCTCCAGGACTAGCCACTTTGTACTTTTTATCCAGGGAAGGGCTGTGCTATCGCCGACCATCGTCAGAGAGCAAGAGCCGCAAAGGACACGTTGGCAGATATTTCTTCACAGATGTGTGGCGACCAAGTTCATTGGCGAGTTGCTCCTTGTTATTGCTGCGATATGAAACAGTTGCGGGTGAGCTTTGCAGCATGTTCGTGTCGGCCTGTACCAGCCAAAGGCAGACCCATAGGACTGGCGGTCAGCGATGCCCACGTGCTTCGGAGCCACACATCCAGTGTCAAGCTGCACGCCGGACACTGGAGCAGCACAATGGAGCACTGTGGATAGTTGGGCAGGCGACACCGGAGGAGCACCAAGACCGCATGCCACAAAGTCTTCGGTGGAACCACCAGCTGTCACTGGCTGTGAGTTTAGCATCAGTATCGTGTTAGAACCCGGGTAGTGTGCTTTAACTGTGGTGCAAGACGAGCCCGTACTGAATTATTTGCATTGCCTCGAAGAACACTATATGCCCATTCACCAATTATGCAATACGACTCAGGCTTTCAGATTTCAGAAATCTGCTAACGCCGAGCAGTCTTGTAACACCTGCGGATGCTGTCACTGCATATCAACCTGCTGTCCTGTGAAATTCCCTGCCATACCAGGCACTTCATGGCTGCTTTCAAGAGTAATAAAGTAATTAGGGTAATAAAGACACTTCGGCAGGCATCCTTGCATGGCCATGCACTGATGCATTTTAGAGAATAAGATTTATAGGTAAGCGAAATACAAAATAATAATAAGAAGAGGAATACATTTAATATAGCACCCTCAGGGGACTCCATCTCTTTCTAGGCACTTCATATTTTCTGCAAAAGAAGGACGGTCGAATGATTAGTCCATACAAGAATGGAGCTAACCAAATTCGTAAGCATAGGAGATGGGCGCCGGCCACCAGACTCTGCCCCTCCCCCCAGACTTACCTACCAGGGTGTCAGGCGGCTTTGGGCCCGACCTGCCCCTCAGTCTTCTTATGTTAAGGTAAAAAAATACAAAAACATATTAGTTGATTCAGCAGCCTCTTATGTATAGTGACAGAAGAGCCCTCACTGCTTATCACCACCACTTGCAGTAGCAATAAAGGATCGCCTACCGGAGCATTCGAACCCTCGATCTCGGGATCGTAAAAGTAACCACCTTACCTGGTGTGTCGTTAGCTGCCTCTGGCAAGTTATGGTCAAGATCTGGTCTCTTCCTCTGCTAATTACTATACCTTTGTATGCAAGCAAAATAGGCTGGAGTCAGAGCCTATGGAGCTGCTTACCAAGGACGAAAATCATCCCTTCTCGATTTCTGCAAGTCACTTCTAGCTGGTATACCGGCCTGTGCAATCAGGCACTTACAGTTGGTGCAATACTCAGCTACTAGGCTTGTCTGTCGCGAGCAGTAAAGCTGCCACATCACACTTATATGTGTCGCCGACCTGCAATGACTCCTCATCAAGTAGCATACCAACTCAAGGTTTGGTCACTCAGTTTCAGATCTCTTTATTAACTTGCTCCGGCCAACATAGAATCGGAATTACTCCCTCATTTGGCCAGGCATCATACCACACACACTTCTTACTCAACTCGTTTAGCTGTGCCTCTGACCAACCTCAAATCCTTCGGAGACCGTGCCCACAGTTCTTATGCTCTCAAACCGTGGAATTCACTCCCAGCTCATGTAACGATATACCCTGACTTGACGACATCACAAAGAAGCTAAAAAACTCACCTGTTCCTCACCTCATTAGCTGGGTCCTTGTGAATTGTCCTGAGTGTGCTTATAAGTGCTGACACTGTGCATGTTATCATAAACCAATGGACGTTCTTTTTTTGCTGCATATGTAAAGAGCCAAGACAGAGATTTAGTTCTCTTTTGGTGCCATACAAGTTTTCATTATTAGTATTATGCCTCATCCTTCAAAGCTTCAAA